>OY720441.1:316038311-316390085 GCA_963082915.1 Dolichopus griseipennis | reverse complement strand
CTCTAGGTTACTAGTAATAAAAGTACCATGGGAATTGGTTGTGGCCGAGTTTAATATCGAAGCCAAAGAATATATTTCCTATTTCCTACGTATCCCCGAAATTTAGACTTAATTGTAGTGGTTCAAATATGTTCAAAGGTACTTGCTGCATTTATATAAAATTTATTATTATATTTAAATGAATTATATGAAAAGGTCTATATTTGTAATTGTATTTTAGAAATACATTTATTGAATATTTTGCTTTTATAAGCTTTTCTATTAGGTATATAAACTAACCATTTAAAATAATTGCAATTTTGAAATTTGGATTATTAAATATATTATGCTTATGATAAATAGATTAGCTTTTTATCACAAAATTTAATAATTAGAATTTTTTCATTTTGTAATTGAATTGGAATAAATATATTTTCATTTATTTCAAGTTTTTTTGTTTTTTAATATTTTTATACCCTACACCTATAGAATAGGTAAAGGGGTATATTAACTTTGGTATGGTGTTTGTAACCACCTAAAGGAAGCGAGCTAGATATGGAAAAGTATATATATTTGTGATCAGCGTGACCGCCTCAGTCGAAATAGCCATGTCCGTCGGTCCGTCCGTCCGTCCGTCCGTAGGCACGATAACTCAAAAAATAATGGAGCTATCTTGATGAAATTTTAACTGTAGGTTACTAGAACTGAAAGTACGGCGGGGATTGCATATGGGCGAAATCGGATTATGGGTTCGGATTCTGGACCTTTTAATCGGTTTCAGGGCTAACGAACAAATATAAGGCTAACGAACAAATATAAAAAATCACGATATATAAATCATCAAATTTGTGCTGTAGGTTACTAGTAATGAAACTACTTCGGGATTGCGTAAGTTCGGGATTGGACCATGGGTTCGGAACCTAGAACTTTTTGATCGAATTTAGGCCAAACGAGCATAATTCCGAAACCAATGAAGATAGAACCTTCAAATTTAGTATCAGGGTGTCCCTTCCTATTTCCTAAGTGTCTTGTGAATTTGGGTCCCATTGAAGTAGTGGGTCGGGGACCAGCCACACATTTCCGAAGACCTTAAAGCATATCTTTAAAATTAATAAAGATAACAACTTGAAAAAATGTAGAAGCTTCCAATTTCCCACAAGGGTGTTCCATACTATCTCTTGCGTGTTCCCTTAATTTGGGATCAATTGGAGTGGTGGTTCAGTACCCCTCTCAGACCTCCCAAGTTTTAAAAGCTTATAATCGAAATTACTAAAAATAGTTACTTAAAATTAAGATAGACCGTTTAAATTGTGTACAAGGGTTAACTAGTACTATAAGTAAAGCGCGGGCTGTATAAGGGCGAAATCAGCCCATGGGTTCGGATTCTGGACCTTTTAGTCGGTGTCAGGGATAACGAACATATATTAAAAATCACGATAACTCAACAACTAATGAGGCTATCTTCATGAAATTTGTGCTGTAGGTTATTGGTAATGAAACTACGGCGGCGACTACGTACGGTGAGGATTGGACAAAGGTTCGGAACTGAGAACTATTTGATCGAATTTAGGCCAAACTAGCGTAATTCCGAAACCAATGAAGATATAACCTCCAAATTTGGTATCAGGGTGTCCCTTCCTATTGCGTAAGTGTCTTTGAAATTTGGGCCCCATTGGACTAGTGCGTCGGGGACCAGGCACTCAGTTCTTAGGCCCTTAAAGCATATTTTCGAAATTAATAAAGATAGTTACTTGAAAAAATGTAGAAGCTTCCAATTTGCCACAACGGTGTTCTTTACTATCTCTTGCGTGTTCCCCTAATTTGGGATCAAATGGAGTGGTGGTTCTGTACCCCTCTCAGACCTCCCAAGTTTTAAAGGCTTATAATCGAAATTACTAAAAATAGTTACTTAAAATTAGGATAGACCGTTCAAATTGTGTACAAGGGTTAACTAGTACTATAAGTACAGCGCGGACTATATAAGGGCGAAATCAGCCCAACGGTTCGGATTCCGGACCTTTTAGTCGATGTCAGGGCTAAGGAACATATATAAAAAATCACGATAACTCAACAACTAATGAGGCTATCTTCATGAAATTTGTGCTGTAGCCACTCAGTTCTTAGGCCCTTAAAGCATATTTTCGAAATTAATAAAGATAGTTACTTGAAACAAATGTAGAAGCTTCCAATTTGCCACAAGGGTGTTCTTTACTATTTCTTGCGTGCCCCCCGAATTTGGGATCAATTGGAGTGGTGGTTCAGAACCTCTCTTAGACCCCCCAATTTGTAAAAGCTTATCATCGAAATTAATAAAACTAGTAACTTAAAATTAAGATAGAGCGTTCCAATTGTGTACAAGGGTTAACTAGTATTGAAAGTATGACGGGACTGCATATGGGCGAAATCGTACCATAATTTCGGGTCCTGGAACCCTTGAAAAGTTCAAGGACTAACAAACATATATCTTACAAACACCATAACTCAAAAAATAATGCCGGTATTTTGATGAAATTTAACAGTAGGTTACTAGTAATGAAAGTACCATGGGAATTTTTTTGTGGCCGAGTTTAATTTCGAAGCCAAAGAAAATATTTCCTATGTCCTATGTGTCTCCGAAATCTAGACTTAATTGTAGTGGTTCAGCTATGTTCAAAGGTGCTTGCTGCATTTATGTAAAATTTATTTATATATTTAAATGAATTATATGAAAAGGTGTAAATTTTTAATTGTATTTTAGAAATACATTTATTGCATATTTTGCGTTTATAAGCTTTTCTATTAGGTATATTAACTAACCATTTAAAATAATTGCAATTTTTAAAAATTTGGATTATTAAATATATTATGCTTTGATTATCTTTTTATCACAAAATTTAATAATTAGAATTTTTTTATTTTGTAATTGAATTGGAATAAATATATTTTCATTAATTTCAAGTTTGTTGGTTTTTTAATATTTTTAAATAGATAAATTAGTAAGAATTTGTAATATTTTTTAATAGATAGTGTAATTAGAAAATGTTTTTAGTATTATACAGTTAATTTGGTTAGCTATGTCTTACGATCAAATTAATAACAGCTTCTATGGTGTTAAAATGACTTATGGATATGTCCTTAAATTTGAACCAAATAGGTGTAGGGTATTTCTAAGTCGGTTGCACCGACTGACTGTTTCTTTACTTGTTTTGAACTTAATTCGGTATATTACAAAAAATTCCAAATAAAGTTTATAATTCAAAATTGATAAATTAAACAAAACTCAATTCAAAAATCAATATTTATTTAATACAATTTTATGTACATTTAAAAAGGTACATTATTTAGCATGTTGAGTAAATTATAGAATGTTGGCAACAAACAAGTATTGAATCGATTTGAATCTAAACAAAGAAAACTATTTTTAAAAATATGTATACAAAATATTAATAGATGGAGAAATAGATCATTATTGAAACAAAATAAATCTATAAAAAAATTTAAAATCTTTTATTAATTTATTTAATTTAAGCAAGTACGCATTGAAATAAAAAGGAAATATTAATTGAAATTAAAAATAAATTTTAGCAGGAAGGAATTTGAACTAACAACCCCAACATTTTATCAAATTCAAAACATACAAAAGGTAGACTACATAACTTATTCATCTTCAAGTTTTTAAGATACAACAAAAAATTATAGGAGTCTTATTATTAAAATTGAAGCATAATATGCATTACACAAAAAGTAACATTTGCGATTTTATTTAAGAAAATGGTATTGATATACAATATATATATGTATATAATGAAATTAGAAATAGTTCTTAATTAGAAAAAGTTCTTCTTTCAATTGACCTTCCGTCATTCTGTGACGGGCCAACAGCCAGTATAAAAGAATTTGCTACTAAGAATTCTGTTTATAAGCCATTATTTATTAATATTATCTATATGCATATTCTGAACTAGCATACAATCGCAAATCTTTTATTGCAAGCTTTTAACTATATTTCTAAGCTACTTTTTTACTTATCAAACACAAGGTCTTCGCATTATTAATAAGCTGGTTGAAATGATTAAATAGTTGGCCACAGAATTTAGACAATATTTTTTAACAGTTATTTTCTTTCATCTCTTTTTATTTGCCATCTGGGTGGCACAGTGGTAAGAGTACCAATCTTTCTTTCGAAAGGTCCCACTTCAACCAAAAAATTTTTATATGGTTTTTAAAATCGACTTAGCCACCATTTGGGTTCAAATTAATAGAATAACCAAAAATTAATAATTATATTTGATTTTAAATAAAAAATACAAAATTTGAACAAATAATTTAATTGAATAATATAACTCACAGATATAGAATGCCATATAATTGAAATATAAAATTATTACAATATATACAAAATAAAGTTGTATCTATTGAAAATCTAAGACGTTTCTATATATTACCAGGCCTAGTACTATCTCATGTTTAAATTATGTATGGAATTCATTAAGATCAATTCTAGAAATAAGAATATAACATGTCCGCCAGTTTCAACATGTAGCTATCGTATAGACTGCTTATTAGCCTAATGTTAACACTTAAAAATAGTTAAATGCATCGTTTTATTTACTGAAGCATAACCAAGAATATAAATATTTAATGTAAGTTACCATTATCCCAAATAAACAAACAATACTGGTGCGGAAGATGCAGACGAAACATGTCGAATGAGTAAAAAAACCCTATACGAATATAATAACCATTTGAAAAGTACAAAATTTCGGTACTTATTTATATAAGGAAATAAAAATATCGAACTAATAATATTTGAAGTTCTCTAATTATAAATTTTGACACATACTAATTTAAATATTTAACTTTAAAAAATAACGGAATTCGAAATAGTAAAAATAATATAAAAAGGAAAGATAATTAAAGTGTAAAACTAAAAGAAGCCTAAAATTATGCAATTTTACTCTTCAGTTAAAAAAAACTTATACGTAAAAGTGGAAGTAATAAAATATAGTTCCGTAGACAAACCAATTAGAAAAATAAAAGTTCTTTAAAAAAATAAACTCATTCACTTTTTTCTTATTATGTTCACTAAAAATATAAATTTACATATGTGGCATTTTTATTTATTTAAATATTTCATATGTTACTATTGCCATTTATTTATTCATTTCTTAACATACTTATGTTAAGTGCAGCTACATTTTAGTTCTATTTATACTGTATAATTAAATAAAATTCTTTTAAAAATTGTACTCTTTAAAAAACCAAATAATTAGCACTACTAATTTTATATACAGTTCCCGTAAAATGAACATTTCCGTTGCAATTCTCTTTTTAATTTTATATATTAACCCTTAAGTGCATATTCACAAGAAATTTAGCTAAAATTTTATTTTAAAAATTTTTGGAATTAATTCCCAATTTTAAGCAACTGAATCAATTAGATTCTACTAATTTCTTAAAACTTGATTGCCTCATTGATTGACTGCTCATTTGATCTTTTCAAGGTTCTTCAGGATCAAATTTAAGATGAAGCTTGGCTAGTTTACTAAGAAGAGCTAAGAAAAATTATAGAAAATCTCATGAGAGTCATAATAATCCTTTCAACTTAATTTTGATTTGTTGTTGTATATGATAAACTAATCAGCTTTATTTATTGAGTAACTTTGTCAGAATAAATCTGGTATGCGTATATGCTTCAAGCAACTCAGTTGTCTACAATTGCTTTTGGAGTTCAAAACCCAATGTCTTGCAAAAATTCATTTAAAGAATTTACAACATGCAGACTTCTTCAGTGCTAGTAATCGGGTAGTGTAGTAATTGCACTGCATATCTGCATAATTTTAGTGAAATTTGTTTTTTATTTCTTTCATATACGTTTCACTCAAATCCACAATATTATATTAAATATTCATTCATTTAAGGGTTAATTTGGTTTCTGTAACTGATTTTTAATTTACATTATTTTGTTCAAAAGAAGTATAAAATTTACATAAAATTTAAGAGATATGATAATTTTGTAAAATAAAATATACGTAATTGCATGTATACTTTCTCATACGTATACTCATATCTATACAATCCTACATCTTTACTTTTCTCCTGAAATTTTAAAATTTCAAACCCTTTAAAATGAAATACAAAATTGAAGTAAAAAATTTTTGATTAGTTAAAATTGTAGTGCAATTACGGTATTGCGTGCAATATAATTGTATGAAGTTGACTCTTTTGTAATTTGGGCTATGCAACTAAGAACTTTTAAACCCAATATTAATAAAAAAACAATATAATGAAAGGAAACTTACACAGGGTTAGTATATAAATAATCGAGCACTTATATAAAGCTTAAAAATATTACTGCTTCATATTCGGGGGTTGCCATACAACTTCTTTGCATTAATATAAATTTCTTCAAAACTAATTATACGACGAGGATAAAAATTACACACGGTTTATAATTATTTATTTATTTATTAATATATTTGTCCAGAAAATGAAGTGTAACAAACGCATTCAATTAAATGTGTTTTGTTGGATGTGTTCAATTATAAAAAAATAAAATGGTAATGTTATGTTGAATGTGTTTTATTTTAGAAAATAAAATATCATAAATTATCATAAGCAGACCAAAAATAAAAAAAAACCTTTTTGATGAATTTAAATTATTTCAAATCTTTATGAATTAGTTCATTTACGTTTTTAAAACTCACAGAACATTTTCTGGAAATTTTATATAAATAGTAAAACATTTTGGAAATAAAAATTAAGAAGACTATACTTCACAGATATATTGTGTAGTAAGTTGTAATTATTTTCAGTGAAAATCTGATATAACGGCGAAGAGCCAATATACGCTTTGTTGCATTGCTTTATTTGCTTGCTTTGAAAAGCAAATAAACCAAGCAATGCAATCAAAGTAATTTCAAAGTTTCCCTCATCTCTGCCCCATCCTTCAATCTTTTCCTCACAATTCTCTAATAAGTTAAAAATGAAAAAAAAATTGTTGTATAGGTTGGCAAAGTGGCCTCGGGTGTACAGTACCTGAGTTCGTTACACCATCGAACATAGCATAGAAGCCAAAAAATATAAATTAGGTTTTTTAAAAAATATTCCGAATAAAATTTATAATTTGCATTTGATAATGTAAAACTCAAAATTATTTGGGAAGTTGATTAGGTACATTATAGAATGTTAGCAACAAACAAGTCTTTGAATCAAAACAAAGTTTGTGAAACAATATAGATATGTATAGCAGTATTTTTTTTTAAATATTTTTAAATATAAACATTAATAGATGGAGAAATAGATCATTATTGAAACAAAATAAACCTATAAAAAATTTTAAATCTTTTATTAATTTATTTAATTTAAGCAAGTACGCATTTAAATATAAAACTTAAAAAACTGAATTGAAATCAAAAACAAATTTTACCAAGAAGGGATTTGAACTCACAACCCCAACATTTTATCAAATTTAAAACACACAAAAGGTAGATTACATAACTTATTCATCTTCAAGTTTTTAGGATACAACAAGAAATTATGTGAGCATTTGTTTTTTTTTTTTGCGTATCTTTTACTACAGTCGAAGAGGCATAATCTGCGCTATACAAAAAGTAACGGTTGCGATTTTAAAAATATGGTATTGATATACAATATATGTATATGAATATAATGAAATTAAAAATAGGTCTTAATTAGAAAAAGTTCTTCTTACAATTGACCTTCCGTAATTCTGTGACGGGCCAACAGCTAGTAATATAATAAGCACCTATATAAAGTTTCTAAATCTAATGAAACAACAAGGTTAAAAATAAAACTGGGCAGGTAAAGTAATAGGGCAGGTTTCTTGGCAAAGTTGGACATCACTAAGACCAACGTTTTGGGTGTGCCAATTTTATTTTTTTTTTTTTTTTAGCAAAAATTATGGGGTAAGATGACTTAAATTTTTTTTAACTATTTTACTTTTTAATATTTTTTTTGTAATGTATGGGAAAATATATAATATAGGGAAATAAATAACGGTTTATTTTATTTTATACATCCTGCACGGGTATCTAAAAGTTGACAAGGGCAACTTAATCTTTGTCGTTTTTAATAAGCTCAGTTTTTTCATTTCAGTTTTTAACTAATTGAAGAATAAAATTATCATAATGTGATAATATTTTCTGAAATTTAATTCAAATTTTCTCATTATTTGAATTAAAAGAAAATTGAAATTAATTAAATTATAATTGACACTGTCCTTCTAGTAGTTAAATTAATATTTTTTGTCACATTATCTTTCTTGTGAACACAAAAAGGTTCTTGGTTTTTTTTCTGTTCTAGTTATAAATTTTAAAATGAAGAACTTTAATTAAATTTTAATTATAGCTTATTAGAAAATGTACATAAATGTTAGCGAGAAAAAATAAATTTGATTATTAACATTCAACTTGACTTCTTAAAGTAATTGGTAAAGAATCCCAGGTTCAAAGACATTGGACTATTAATCTTTCTTAATATTAATTACAACCAATTTGAAATTTTACAAAAGTCTTCAATAACTTGCAAAACCATCTACCTATATCAATTAATTATGGAACACTATGGAAAAATTTGTATTTTATTCCTACAATATTTTAACAAGCAGTTTAGAAAAGGCGAAAAGTTCATATTTTCAGTGCAACAGGGTATTTTAATATGGAAATTTAAATTCCGATCTTCGCCTACCTTTTAAGAATTCTTTGTACTGACCATGACTCGAATGACTGAGTCTCATGAAAAAGTGACTTCGAGCTTAAGAACTATCCATACAAATAAAACGCGAAACTTTCGAGATTATGTTTTATAGATTAACTCTTTGCATTTCAGGAATAGATCGTGTTACAAATGTTAAAGTTATTAGAAGAATAAATAAAAACTGAAAACATCTTGCAAAAACTAAAAAAAAAACTCTCCTATAGATTATCTTGCACAGTCGAAGACATAATAAGTATTTGTGGAAAAAAATTGTGGCATGATTACGTATCATCAGGAGCTAGACAAGTACATCCAAATATAGGTTGTGAATATGCAAATATTTTTCCAAAAAGTAATTCGTTATGACTATCTTTTAATATTTTAATTCTCTTGCTATGTAAGCTGAATTCGTTGTAAGTTTTAACAATAATGTATTCAATATCGAATTTTAATTGAATTATTTAAAACATGGCAAAGACAGCCCATGTCATTAAGTTTTTATTAAATTTTTTTAATTCCGCTTTGATGTGTTTCAAAATTTACAACCGCAGAAAACTTTATCAGGCCTTGAGTCAGGATGTAAAAAAGTGATTACATAAAAATTGATTCCTGGTAAATATTTATAAAAACAATTAACAAATAGACATTCACATAAACATATATAATGAGTAAAAAGTAAGGAAGGAAATAACAAAAATATATATTTAAATTTTTATTAATTAACCTCGTGAACGTGACTTTTTCCCGTGAAAACATGAGTACACTTTCAAAAAACAAAAAAAACAATATCAGCACGAGAACTTGTTACTTTGTTTCATTATACCCGTATGACTATATAGTCAAAGGGTATAATAAACTTGCCATTACGTTTGTGACGTAGAGAAGGAGTGGGGGGGGGGGGCAGATATAGACTCAAGTGTATGGATCGGATCAGAAATAACCGCACGATAACTCAAAAACTAAAGGAGCTAGAATCTTAAAATTTTCGCAAATTCGTTTTTTTGCAATAGCCTTCATCGCTATTTAAATTCCGCCATTTTGGTCTATGGGTTCGGATGGCTGCCATACAACTTCTTATTCTATATGAGTATTTCTCTGTGCCTATATATATTTTACTAAATCTCAAGGACTAAAGGGTCTGTTAACAATATCTTAGGGTTATTTGAAAGTCTGAAAAACAATACATATTACAATGTAATTATATATAGTTATAAAAGCTTTAAAAGTAACCTTTAAGTAAAATAATTGTTTTTCAACAAATAAGATATTAAATACCAATTTAATTTTCATTAACATTGTGATCTCTTGAAGCGGTTGATTTCAAACTTCTTCATAATTTACATTAGGTACTTACATAAATTTTTATAAAAACGTGCCTTTTCAAAATCTTTTTATACAATTAATTTTTATACCCGTATGACTATATAGTCAAAGGGTATAATAAATTTGCCATTACGTTTGTGACGCAGAGAAGGAGGGGGGGTAGATATAGACTCAAGTGTATGGATCGGATCAGAATCGAAAAAAAAATCGATTTAGCTATGTATGTCCGTCCGTCTGTCCGTCCGTCTGTCCGTCTGTCCGTCTGTCCGTCCGTCCGCACGATAACTCAAAAACTAAAGGAGCTAGGATTTTGAAATTTTCGCAAATTCGTTTTTTTGCAATAGCCGTCATCGCTATTTAAATCCAGCTATTTTGGTCCATGGGTTCGGGTAGCTGCCATACAACTTCCTTTTTTATATGAGTATTTATCTGTACCTATTACAGCTACGTATCTGAAATTTTGGCAAAAGTAGTTTAGTTTAATGGCCAAAGTTTCTGCAAAATTTGGTTGGTCTACTGCAAAGGGTTTGAGTAGCTGCCATACAACTTCTTATGTTATATGAGCATTACTCTATACCTATTGAAGTTGGGTGTCTGGAATTTTGCCAAAAATAGTTTAGTGTAATGGCCAAAGTTACTGCAAAATTTGGTTGCTCTACTGCCAAGAGTTCGAGTAGCTGCCATACAACTCCTTCTTTTATAAGAGCATTTTACACTACAGCTAATAAATCTGATATGTTTGAACTTTTGCCAAAAGTAATTAATGTTTATAATAATAATGATATAATGTTTATATAACGGTCATACGGGTATCCCAGAGTTGACACAGTCTACTCTACTACACTCTTCCTCGTTAATTATAATTTCCATTATATAATCAATAAATTTCAAATCATATTATTGTAAAAAAACTAATGTGTATTATATACTGTTTATACCCGTATGACTATATAGTCAAAGGGTATAATAAATTTGCCATTACGTTTGTAACGCAGAGAAGGAGAGGGGGTAGATATATACTCAAGTGTATGGATCGGATCAGAATCGAAAAAAAAATCGATTTAGCGATGTATGTCCGTCCGTCTGTCCGTCCGTCCGTCCGTCCGCACGATAACTCAAAAACTAAAGGAGCTAGGATCTTGAAATTTTCGCAAATTCGTTTTTTTGCAATAGCCGTCATCGCTATTTAAATCCAGCCATTTTGGTTCATGGGTTCGGGTGGCTGCCATACAACTTCTTTTTTTATATGAGTATTTCTTTGTACCTATTACAGCTACGTGTCTGAAATTTTGGCAAAAGTAGTTTAGTTCTATGGCCAAAGTTTCTGCAAAATTTGGTTAGTCTACTGCAAAGGGTTCAAGTAGCTGCCATACAACTCCTTCTTTTATATGAGCATTACTCTATACCTATTAAAGATGGGTGTCTGAAATTTTGCCAAAAATAGTTTAGTGTAATGGCCAAAGTTACTGCAAAATTTGGTTGGTCTACTGCAAAGAGTTCGAGTAGCTGCCATACAACTTCTTATTTTATATGAGCATTACTCTATACCTATTGAAGTTGGGTGTCTGAAATTTTGCCAAAAATAGTTTAGTGTAATGGCCAAAGTTACTGCAAAATTTGGTTGGTCTACTGCTTAGTGTTCGAGTAGCTGCCATACAACTGCTTCTTTTATATGAGCATTATATTTCACCTAATAAAGCTGGTATGTTTGAAATTTTGCCAAAAGTAATTAATGTTTATAATAATAATGGTATAATGTTTATATAACGGTCATACGGGTATCCCAGAGTTGACACAGTCTACTCTACTACACTTTTCCACGTTTTAAAATAAATAATGTATTTATGTATTTTATGTAAAGCATATAATTTATTTGATATTAACTTAATACTTGTATTAGCAATGCAATAAAATGATAACAGACAACTTTTGAACTCAAGGGTAGAAAAAAAAAAGAAATCAATATGACTACATACATATGTGTATACATATTTACATATGATTAAGGAATAAATATAAACATAACATACACATAACATGTTATAAAAATATTATATATATAAAATATTATATAAACATGAGCTTTTTTGTTAAGATTTGATTTGAACTTTTTATGAAATTTTATGATTTATTTACCGTTATCATTTTTTAACTTGCGAGTTTTTTTCATTCTGTCTCTTTTTCTCCTTAAATTTTAAATTGATGTTATAATTTAAAGAAAAGGAAAAATTGGAAATTAAAATATGATGCATTAGGATGAATATAACGAATGGGGAAGAGACTCTTTCATATAAGAAAGTCAGTTTTAAATAAATTGAACCCCCACACACAAATGGTCTAAAAATGGTCTAAAAGTCATTTTCGAGGTTATATGACAATTAGATTCAGTTGATAGTGCGGAAACTATGAATTTTTATTTGTTAAGTTTACTTTTCGTTGTAAATGGAATGCTGATTTTGTATCCAAGTCTACAAATCCGCCTTACCCGGAAAACTCATTATTGAAACCCTGATTTTCAATCCAACTTTTAAAAATCTCCTTATGTCACCTACATTCACATAAGGTATAAATATTTTTAATATTAAGAATGTCTCCTTTACGTGAGTATTCTGGAAAATACTTACGTATTTTCTGGGGAAAACCTTTTCTGGGAAAAGCTTCTTAAATTTTGAGGACAAGGTTAATTTACGATCTTGAACTCGGACATAGAATCGCTCTATTGCTGGAAATCATATGGTATTCCAGTATTTACTGTTACACAGCTTTATATATTATACTTAATGTAATGTCACATCATTCTGCTAAGTACCCACTCTCAATATTGAATTATTAGAATACAACCCCATTCGTTATACTTCCTATAATAATCAATAATATATTTTGAACAATTCATATGTTGTGTCTAACACATATAATTCTCATTCGTATAGACAAAAGTGGTTGACATCATATCTAAAAAAAAATACGTTGGTTGTAAATGTGGTTCAAACAGTAAACAATTCAATTAACTGTCAATAGCTCAGTTAAATAACAATATATTCTTGATTAATATAACAAAATGAAAACAAAAATAGTACTTAAATCATTTCTTTTTCTTTGTAATAAAAAAAATATCAATAAATATTAATATAAATAAATTTTAGCATGTCATGTTTTCATTCATTGCGTTTTGTATTCCAGTTAGAGGATGTAGACTTTTTTTAGTAAGTTAAAAAATTTCGCTTGAACAATTCCTACAGATAAACATATGTACAAATGTTAATATTTATTTATGTATATATACCTTTATTTATACATGTATATATATTGTTTTTTTTTATTATATTAAGAATATAAGTTTATACAGTTACGAAAAACTAGATATAAAATAGTTTAAAGCAAATTTAAAATTAAGTCAAATTCTCACAGAATATATACATACTCGTGCATATATGTTATAATTGATCATATGATGAATTAAAAATGTATAGAGTTATATGCAAAAAATTAACAATGGTTTTCGGTTAATAATTTAAAAATTTTAATAATACTTTATGATTTAATTTACTTTTTCTAAATTTAAAAAAATTTTTTGAACCTTATGTACTACTTTACTCTTTGAAGTCATTTTATTGATAAACTAAACTTTAAAGTCGTCTGATTTAGATTTTAAAAATCCTGTTTTTGGAAGCTACCCTAAAAGTATGCAATTATTTTGTAGAATTTTAATTTTCAGCAAAGTTTACTGGAATCTGATCTGGCTTTACCATTGGTGGCTATATAGCTCTAATTAATTAGCATTAAGTAATATACACAATACATTTTTAGCTAGGTTAGGCTAAGTTTTTATATTAAAAAAAACAGAAATTTGGTTTTAATACTCTGAATTTTCCAAAAATGAATATTAAAAAAATTGCTAAATTGCAATACTACTTACATATTTAGGAATAAAATAATTAATAAAATTAACAATAAAGACGATAGGTTAAGTTTAATTGTTATTAAATTATATAAAAATAAGCTGTTTTTCTAAACTTTTATAAGCTAAGATAATTGAAGAATGTTAAAAAGAGTAAAATAAAGTTTAATAAAAAAAAAAAAAAAAAAAAAATCGGCTTTACCAATATTACGTAATTCAGTGTAATACGTAAAATTCAAATAATAAATTAATACTGGAATCTATTGAACAAACCGTCATTTTCTCAAATATCATTTTAAAACCTTTGGTTACAGAGACCCTGTATTTTTTAAATGTATACTCTGTACAAATGTTTCTAAGGTGTAATGTATACAATATGGTATATGTCTAATGTATAATTTATATGTACTCTGATTATATTTGATCGTAAGGGAGAATTGTAATGAAAATTACTTTTTTCTATAATAAAAACTTACGGCCTGTGCAGGAATTGAATCCGAGTGACCTTGGTTGATTTACTTAACTACTACACCACTGAGGGCCCCAAAAATTAATTAGTAATTTGGAAGACAAGAACTACAATTATCAATTTTTCTGAAAAAACTTTCAGGAGGAAATAAGAATGAAAAGGGACGCGCAAATCAATGAAAATTATAAACTGCCGAACGTTAAATCATAAAACTGTATTCTTTTTGTATATGAGAAAATTAAAGGTGTTAGTTTTATCATATAACACGAACTTTTAAAATATGATAAGGCTACGGGTAAATGAACTATTAAGATCTTTTTTAGTATTTCAAGTATATATAAAAAAAACGACATTCAAATGTGCCTGAAAGGTAAAGTTTAAGTAGAATCTAAAAAAAAAAAAAAAACTTCAAACGATAAAAAAAAAAATTAAAAAAACATTTTCATAAGAAATAATTTTTAAAAAAATACTCGAAAAGTGTCACTCATCCTCCTTAATTCGAACTTTTTATAATCAACTAACAGAAAATAAAATTTCTCACTTTTCTTTATAACTTATAAAATATGGTTATACTAATACGGAAATCAGGTAAAAGGTATTCAAAATGTTAATATTTGCCATTGCCTTCTTAACACGCTTTGAAATTCAAAAAATATTTATGATTAGATATTTTCGAAAATTTATTTAGAATGAAAAATTAATTCTGTTTCTTAAATTATGTGGACAATAATCTTATTGATTAAAGTAATTACTTGACTGCTGTGGTCCAAATGAGACACATAATGAGTTACTTCGAAAAACTTAAAAAGGGTGCCTTACACCTAAGGTGACCTTACGGAACATGTAATACTTGGTCCACTGAATACTGATCGACATGTTGAAGCAATTTCCCTAGTTTTCCCTATTAATTTATGTACAGTGCCCTACCATATACACTCTGATAAGTGAGTGAATCTGCCTTTATTTTCAGGTGTGGCAGTTAAATTTATTTTTTATTATGGTATAAACTATTACGATATCAATTATAAATTATACTTTTTTTATTAGATACGATCTGACCAGGATTTTAGCCCGAAACTTTTTGATTGAAAAGTCATCCTTTTAAGCACTGAGCTTATAGGTCAGATAATATATTTATAACTTCATATGTTAAAAAGAATCTTTTTAAAAATCATATTAAAACACAATTTCCATGCTGCTAATGTAAAGCCAATAGCAAAAATTTCAATTTTCATGGCTTGTATTATGTTAAGACATTGAATTAATCAACAAACTTAACATCATTTTAACATCACATATTTAAAAATATGTATTATATTCATGCATAAAGCCTTTTTATATGTACATATATATATTTTTCGTAGTATATTGTAAATTCTTTTAACTTTTCAACTTTTCTTAAAAGCTGAAATATTTAAAAGTGTTCATGGATAATGTAAACTGCTATAACACAAACTTTTTTTATGCCATTTTTATTTTGTTGTTGTTTTATTTTAAAATAAATATGATGAATTTAAAAAATAAAGTTTTTATAAACAGCAAAATTATAAAAGACATTTTTTTTACTTTACAAAAATTTTTACTTTTAGAATAAAATTCTTTTCTAGCTCATGACGCAATATGGTCTTGTTCATTTTATAAACCAATGAGTTTGAGTTTACATTTTTGTATTGTTATTTTGTTAAAAAAATGTTTAATAAAATTTGATTCTAAAAATTCATTGAAATCTATAGACTGACTTTAAGTGACACCACATAAATCAGAAAAACTGAATTTTAAAGTAAATAAAAATTAACGCATTATCACTAGTGTATTTTGATTATTCTATTCGATACGATGTGTCAGTATTTAAAATTTTTGGAATAAATAAGCCAAAAATTATGATTTTATGACCTTATGAATATTTTATATAAAACGAGGAAGAGTGTAGTAAAGTAGACTGTGTCAACTCTGGGATACCCGTATGGTATGACCGTAATATAAACATTATATCATTAGGTGTAGAGTAATGCTCATATAAAGGAAGGAGTTGTATGGCAGCTACTTGAACCCGTGAATCAAAATGGCTGGCTTTCAATAGCGGCTATTGCAAAAAAAAAAGAAATATATCAGTCAATTAATGAATTAATATAATAAATAGGTAATGAAACAGTAATATTTGGATGCAATTGACTTAATAATTCATCTCACAATTCAGGAATATTAAAGAAACAGGACTGGTATACGTTGTACTTAATTCCAAGTTTCTCTTTTTATTAATTTCGTTAAAATAGCATTTTCCGATTAAATGAAACAATTTTTCAACCCAATTAAACAACTTTGCAATTGAATGAAACTATTTTTCAATTGAATGCAACTATTTTCCAATTGAATTAAACTATTTTTCAACTGAATGGAAATTTTTCCGGTGCAGGGTCAGTACTCCCAGGGTCATAAGTCCCTTAGGGACTTATGACCCACTTAAAAATTTTTAGGTGGGACATAAGTCCCTTTACAAGTGGGTCATAAGTCCCTTTATTAAATTATTAGTTCCTTTAGGGACTTATGACCCACTAAGTGAGTCATAACTCCCTTTTTTAAATTTTGAGTTATAAAATCATATAACTTAAATTGTGTGATTGAGTGTAATATATGAAAGTCGAAATTTTGAAATAATTTCTGAAAGTCTTTTCTGATCTTTATAATTTAAAGTATGATAATATAAAAATATATGTAAGTAAAATATTAGATGTACAACAATATGTATTTATATATTTATCTATGCGAAATACTATATATTAGGAAGCATATTTGGGTTTGTTAAAAATCGAAGTTTACCCTTTTTCCAGAATATTTATAAATTCATGTATGAAAAATTTGGTTATAAAATCAGGATTGCCCTTTTTTTCAAAATCTTTATATATCTCTACTTCATTTTCTAATAAAAAATAATTAAATAAACTAAAATAATTTAAAATCAAGTAATAGAGTAAATAACAACAAATTGTTATTGTCATAATTTTTATCAGTAAAACTTACTGCAGGTGCAAATAAATTTATATTATTTTATATTTTTTCAAAAACAAAACAATTATTAGTGGCGTAGCATTTTATAAGTTGAAGGTATATAATGTAATTTCATACTTTTTACAATTACACTTTTTTCCTTTTTTATTAAAGATGAACTCCAATAACAAAAATATTATTAAAAGAAAAAAATTAGATGCTATGAAAAAATTTCTAAATAAGATGGATATAACGGACTTTTCAAAAGTACCAGACCATATTGTGGAAGCTTTTTTTGAAAAGGCAAGCTATAAGTCAAGAATGCTTGTTACTGTCTTTGCTTTTGTTAATGGTATAAACATAAACCAATTATTTGAACTTTTAAAAAAAAAATTATTAACAAAAGAGGACAAAACAAAAATAATATATTTATTCAACGCTTTGAAAAATCCCGTATTTTCTTATAAATATTATAGTTATAATGTAATTCGGAATTTAATAATTTTTTGTAATGGTGATATTCGTCGATATGGTAAAAGAATTGAAAAAATAGCTTTTTAAAATGTAGTTTATATGTAAAATTTTGTTTTTTTCTTTATTTTGGAAAAAGGGAATACCCTAGTTTCTAATCCAACTGCAAAATATGTGCTAATTATTTTTGAAATTATAGTTCAAGAGACTCTGTATATATCGTACCCGTCACTCATGTTGCTGTTATTTTATATAATATAAAGTAGAAAAATATATTATATTCTCAACATTGAAATGTATAAGTAGTGTTTCTTTTCTATAAAGCTTCTACATAACTTCTTGCAGTTCAGTTCTAATTTTGTAGTGCAGTTTAAAAGTAAAAGTAAAAGAAATAAATTAAATAAAAATAATTATTTTTAATTCATAATTTAAATTAAAATATGGATAATAATACGGATAATGACAATAATTGTTTTGAGGTTCTTCAGGGATTTAGAAAAAACAGTCAAATAATTTATGTGCCTGCTGAAAAACAACTATATATTAAAAAATCGAAACAAAAAGAAAACATTTTTCGGTGTATATGCTACTATAATAACACAAGGCATTGTAAGGCCAGTATAATAATTGACTTTGAGAATAATACAATTATAAAAAAAAATGAAACTTTGCATCCTCACTTTTATGCAGAAGATACAAGAAATAAAATGAAATTAATTAATTCAATGAAAAATGATTCTAAATCCGTCACAACGTCTTTGAAAAGACAATATTCAGCTAGAGAAATTTTTGATGTAAACCGACAAAATAATCCTACTGCAGCGAATTTGATACAATTTAAAACAATTAAAAGATCTATAAATAGAATTAAGAGTGAAGCACTTCCAAAACCACCAACAACTCCAACTGAAATTAAACAAATTTTTGAAGAAAATGAAATTGTACGGAAATTTTGTTAATTTGTTAAAATTTTGTTAAATAATTGAAATTGACTTTGTTAATAAAAATATAATTAAAATTAATATGTATTTGTTTTAATATTACTACCTTTCAGCTGAGAACTGTAAAAGGGAGTTATGACCCACCACGGTGAGAATGAACTTGAAAAGGTTTGAAATAAATGAACTTGAAAAGGTTTGGTTATATTTTGAAAAAAGATTTAATTGAAGTGTAAATGCTATATAATATTTGAATTAAATTTTTATTTTGAAATTTTTATTAACTTCAAAAATGTTTTATTTAATTAAAAAAAAATTTTCATTTGTTTAATTTTATTGGAAAAATAGTTTCATTTAATTGACACATGGTTTCGTTCAATTGAATATTTCTTTCATTTAATTGGAAAATGTAACATTATGTTTGTTACGTTTTGGAAGCTGGTGTGTGGGTTACAATCACTCTAATTATTTCCCAATTTTTGAGATTATAAAGTCAGGAATCCAATAAATTGTTGAACATGGATTACAATAATTCTTTTGCGGGGTATAGAAAAAATTCCCGAAAATTCCGTTACATTAAAAGCTTTGATCGGGCCTGATTATTTATGAAAAACTGTTAGGAGGGGATTAAGAGTTAATTACAAAATAAGGGTTCCACTAAGTTTTTTAGCGGAAGTTATGGTGCAGCAGCAAGAATGTGGATAAAAAAATAAAACAATAATGTTTTATATTTTCTGGAAAAAAAACCTCCTGATTTTCAATGAACCAATTTTATAACAACAGCCGAACTTGCTATAAAAAAATGTACCGTAATGTACCATACATAATTCTTTTGATGATCCATAATTTACCCATATTTGGAGACCTTTTACATATAAGAATAGTTCTCAAGTTTCATAAAAATTTGAGGGACTTTTTTCATACAGCCGATAAAAGTATTTTCTCCATTTTCAGAATGACTTCGGCAAACTGAAAAAAACAAAATTAAGTGCTTAGTACAGTTAGTGAACATTATAAACATTCTTCTAAATAAATATAGTATGAAATGTAAATCCATCATCCTAATACTGTATGGTTACAATATTTTACATCTTTTGCTAATTTACAAAATATTTTAAAAAATGTTCGTTCATTAATAATGACAATGACAATAATTTGTTGTAAGATTCAAGTACCATGCAAAATTTACGTACCTATCTTTGTTTCACATTTACCTACAATTTTTTAAATATTCTTTTTTTTTCACATTTTTCAAATTTATATTATATAGTTTCACTCTGTTTGTCCGTCTGTTCGTGATTTTTTGCATACGGCTAATTAAGTAATGTTAACAACGATAATTTATGAAATTTTTTTCTAAGCACCTGTAACTTTTATACCCGTCAATATTTTTTTTAGGATTATACAAACTTTTAAGGTGCAACATTATATTTTAAAATGTGTTGAAGGTTTCCTTAAATTCAAAAGGGGTTCTTAAATTTGAAGAAAGTGTCTCTTAGTTTTAACTATTTTTGCTTTTATAATAAAATTCTAAGAAAAACTCCAAATTTTAATGGAAAACACAAATTAATTCATAGAACTTTAAAATTTTTGGCGGGTGCGATAGGATTAGAACCTCGAGAATCATCAAAAGTTTGCATATTAAGAATTTTGGAACCGTATCTATTAAAGGGCTATTATTACTTAAAAATTAAGAATTTCCCATTTTTATAAATCAGTTACTTAGTCAGGAGTGCATATTTTATTTCCAAAATTAAACGTTAACTTTGAAGCTCCAACATTTTACTTCGACATATGCTAACAGCTTTTCTTGAATGCATTCGGATCATAATTAAGTACTTGTTGAGGAAATGACTAAATTATAATATTATTATTTATTTTTATATATATTTTTTATCATAAACTCAGTATGAAACACAATATAATTTTGAAAATGTGCATTTTAAATAACCAGTGGTTTTTGTCATCACTTGTTTATTTAAATATTTAAAATGAAAAATTTTTTCCATGCCTATATATATTAGTTTTTTTGTGTCAAACAAAATTAATGGTTATACCTTACATGTCAACTTCTTGTTCATGTTTTTATGATAAGAAATTATTAGATACATTCTTTTTAGCACATTTTCAAAAAATTTTGTAAAAATGTGCCTATATAGCTTCACTCTGTCCGTCCGTCCGTCCCTTTTTACCTACGATTGACAAAAAAATATCAGAAATGGGTAGGTATTGCAATAAAAATAATTTAATGTTAAAACTTTTTTTGTAGCCCCCCCCCCCCCCCGCCCGTTACGGAGCTACAGCCCCACAAAGTCGAAAAAAGCCCCATTTTTAAACAGTTGTAATTAGAGTTCTATAAGGTATATTTCCAACCTGAAAAAGGTAACAGACAGCTATTCTTATAAGCTTTGCAAATTTTTAAAAACCAATTGTATAGAGTTACCATACGGTACTAAAATTTACCGTTATTCAAAACTAAGTTTTACAAAATTTTTGGTCCCTCATAATTTCGGAACGGCTAAATCTAGAAACTTGAAATTTTGGGAGAAGTTAGATCCTTAGAAATAAGTAAGAGTCAGTTAACAAAATTTTTTTGTCACGCCCCCTGTTTAGGAGCTATAAGGGCTCAAAAATTGAAATTTTGCTATTTTCAACCACCTGTAACTTTAACACCTGTTCAAATTTTTTTTTACAAATATGCAAAATTTACAGCTGCAGCATTATATTTCAACATACGTTAAAGGTTTTTCTTAAATTTGAAAGGGTCTCTTTAAATTGAAGAAATTGTTTCTTAGTCTTAACCATTTTTGGTTAGATAATAATATTCTAGGTAAAATTCCAAATTTTGTTGGAGGTCAAAATTGATTTCCTAGAACCGAAAAAAATGGAAGGGTGAAGACAGGAGGGGGGTGAGCAGATCCATCATAAGTTTGCTAAGCAAAAATTTGGGAACCTTCCCCATTGAAGGGCTACTAGGTCTTCAAAATTAAAACTTCTATGTTCTTATAAAACAGTAACTTATTTACCAGTGTAAGTTTTTCCAAAATTAAACGTTAACATTAAAGCTCCAACATTATATTTTGGACTTATTAACAGGTTTTCTTGAGTGCATTGGGGTTATATTCTAAGTATTTCACTATTAGTCATATAATTAATTATTAATGAAATAACAAAATTATAATATTATCATAATATATATTTTTATAAAAATAAATGATAAAATACTCAGTAAGAAACCGTATATAATTTTGAAAATGTGCTTTTTAAAAACCCTTGGTTTTTTTCCCTCACTTGTTTTCTCTTATATTTGTTCTTATTTTTAATGTACGTCATTTTTCTTACTTTTTTAATTAACCTAATTCTATAAAAAAAATTAACCATGTAACCTAAATGCTTTAATATAAAATCTTTTTATATTAAAAATATGTTTAACATTATAAAATACATGTTGTATATTTTCATGTATCGCACTTATGTAATATATTCTAACTAAAAATCTTAGTAATATTTTAACTAAATTTTTGAATAGAATTTATACCAACACAATCTACTGTTCTAAAAATTAAAGCTCCAACATAATATTTAAACCGTGTCCTAACAATTTTTAGAAATTATAAAGAGTTATTCCTTACAATTGATGAAGAGCGCCAAATTATTTTTTACAAGTTTTCTTATATCTATTAAACTATTTTCAATTTAGTCATTAATTACATATCTAGCGATAGCCCATATTTTATAATTTATTACACTTCAATAACATTTCCAACGTAAAATAAAAAAAAACAATCCATTAAATTTATGATAAAATCTGGATTCAAAATCCTATAAAATAAGCAAATTAACTAATTTTAAAATTCGCGCAAATGCGTTAAATTACTTTTCAATTGGTAACGCAACATTAACTTTGAAACAAAAACGATAAAAACTTTAACTTTAAGTACCTAATGTTTTGTATTTAATAAATTTAACTTTAAGATCTCAATGAAAAATATTTTGGTTGAGGATATTTCCGCACAAGTGCCTACAACTAAATATTTTTGCGCTACATTCAAACGAAATAAAGCCTAAACTGCAAAATTTCGCCTAAACGTGCTCACTTGTGCGATTTCGTTGGCGGTGCGGTTCGTTGTGCGCAGTTAAAGATGCAGTAGCTTTAATTCTCTCATGGGAAGCGAAAAATGAGGTGCGACAGGAAAGACTTAGATAGAGAGTAAGAATGGCTGAAAGATGAGGGCGCTTAGGCTATTTGGCTGACTAGAATACAGAAAACTTTTTAAAACCTGCTGTAATTATTCGAATTTTCCAATCGGCTACAAATTTGGAATTTAAATATTATAATATAATATTTCTAAAGAATTGCAGCCAAGTATAAGGATATTTAATAATTACGCTAGAAACTTCATCACATTTTCCAAATAAAATTTACCTAACAATTCTCATTCATTATTTGTGCAAATAAAAACATGAAAAAGATAAAAGAAATCAATCGAATCTGCGTATAATTAAAATAATACTCCGTGAAATATTAAATAACAATGAACTGATTACCTTGTAGTAATGTCCGAAACTTAATAATAAATTCTACATTTAATAGATCTGACGAACTTAATGGATTAAGATTTAAACCTAGTATGCGAAATAAAAACATGCAAATAATTTCTGACCTTCTAAAATATCAAGATTAACTTTAACAAATTCGTTTAAGTGCGGGAATACCTGTCATTCATGTTTCCACTGGAAAAATAATTGCGGCAATTCCCGTCATCCATGTATTCACTGAAATAAAAATTGCGGTAATTCCCGTTATTCATGTTTTTACTGAAAAAATAATTTCGTCGAATCCCGTCATGATTTGTATGGATTTGTATGTATGAAAAAAATTAGTGATCTCGATATTATGTAGGGAAAAATAAGTGATTATTTCACAAGGCTTGCTAAAAATTAAGTGGGGGCCAATGTGTTAAGATATAAGGCTTGTTCATTAATGATTTAAGTTCTTTTTTATGACGCAGCCCCTACTCCAACCACACGATGTTTTCAATTTTGCTTTCTTATATAAATTTTACTTCCATTTAATTAAAAAACCATTTAATCACATTTAAATGTTATCATAAATAAATTTTAAATCAATTTAAAATCACATAAGGCTCACAATTATTTTACATAAAATTTTAGAAATAAAAAAATAACAACTTTCATTTTCAATTATATTTTCAGAAATTTATAATGATTATGATTCAACGTCAGAAAATGAGAAGACTGTAAGTACATATAACATTTATCTATATATATAAAAATGAAAGTTTGTTTGTTTGTTTGTTTGTAGCGAATAGACTCCTAAACTGCCCAGCCGATTTTCATGAAAATTTGTACATAGAGGTTTTTAAGTACGGAAAGAAATCGTGGCCCAAAAATTTTGCTCTAACGGACCGCCAAGTTGGGGCTGTGGTGCAATTATTAAAACTTCTTTGTTCTAAAATGAAAACGGTTTGACCGATTGACTTCAAATTTTGTATACGTGATGGTCTTTGAGAATTGAGTAGACACTATTAACATTTTTGGAATTTGTTAACCCATGTCGGGCCGACGGTTGGTCAAAAAAAATTTTGGGTCCAAATTTTGTCCGATTTTACGAAATTCTGCTTTGGCTTAAAAGAAAGCCCCAAAAAAGATTTTGTTGAGTTCCATTAACCCATTGCGGCCCAACAGCTTTTTATAGGTTTTTTCAATACTTTACTCTAAATTCGAAACTGTTTGACCAATTGACTTCAAATTTTGTATACGTGATGCTCCTTGAGAATTGAGTTGACACTATTAAAATTTTTGGAATTTGTTAACCCATGTCGGGCCGACGGGTGGTCAAAAAAAATTTTGGTCCAAATTTTGTCCAATTTTACGAAATTCTGCTTTGGCTTAAAAGAAAGCCCCAAAAAAAATTTTGTTAAGTTTCATTAACCCATTGCGGCCCAACAGCTTTTTATAAAGTTTTTGGTTATTTTACTCTAAATTAGAAACGATTTGACCGGTTGACCTCAAATTTTATATGTGTGAAGCAACTTGAAAATGGAGTTAAGCCTGTTAACAGTCGGTCCTACGATTAGTCAAAAAAATTTTTTTGGAAGTAAATTACGTCAAATTTTGGAAAGTAGTTTGTACTGCTTTGAATTACAGAAAGTTTCAAAAATTACTAGAATAATCCTAGAAAAATCTTTTTAAAAAGATTGCTTTCATACATTTTAAAATTTACATGTGTAAACCGTGTGTAATTTTTGTGTTAACTTTTTGCAGTATTATTCAACCATTAAGAGGCGCAGCAACGCGCACCGGGTATTAGCTAGTTTATTATATTATTTTGATATTTCGTTATTTTTTATAATTTATTTCCATAATTTTTCTTATTTTTAATTTTTTTTATATACAAAGGTACCACAAAAAGTGTATAAACCCAGTGATTTGGAACAACCAACATCATCTTTTGATAGAACAAACAGCAACAGCGAATACAACGATGTAAATGATACATTAAATAATCAATTAAAATTGTTAATAATGATTATAAAGATGATAATGATGATGAAATTTTAAGTGACAATTTAGAAGAAGAACAACAATAACAAGATCTGAATAATGAAGAAGATCCATATCCAGATTATAATATATTAAATGAACGTCATAATAAAGTGCAATCAAAATTAAATAATGCAGTAGAACAACAATTAACATCTACTACTACAACACCATCATCTAATACATATGATGAAATAAATAACGGTAATAATAATTATAATAAAATAAATGATTATAATAACTATAATTAAAAACAAAATTAAGAAAATCATAATGTTGATTCATTAGATAGAGATATAGTAAAAATGAAAAAGATACTGAAATTAGATTTTCGTTATAATTTGAAATTGATTTTATAACTAATTCTGAATCTTATAATATTATAAAAAATTATAAATTTGTCATTTCCATTTTCTAAATGCTGACAATGTTTTTTTTTGCTTTAAAAGCAAAAAACTTTTAAATTAGAAATTTAATCAATATTATTTAATTACTCTTTTTTTAAATTATTCAAATTCTTTTCCAAAATTTTGTAATAACAAGCAAATTACTTTAGATTTTATTAAAAGAATATGAAGGATGTACGAAAAAAGTTCCCAAAATACACTTTTTATAAAAGTCAAAAAAGTCTCCAAATTAAATACTTTGTTGGCTGACTTATTTTTTATGAAAACATGTAAGGAGGGGTCTTAGAGTTGGTTTTAAAATTAGGAATCCAATAAACTGTTCGGCAGGCAGCCCCAATTATATTAAATGCTAAACTAGGGATAGAAAAAACTGTACTTGTTTTATTTTACTTGAAAAAAGCGATACCTAAGCTATTCCAAAAATCATGATTTTTATACCCGTATGACTATATAGTCAAAGGGTATAATAAATTTGCCATAACATTTGTGACGGAGAGAAGGAGGGGGGGTAGATATAGACTCAAATGTATGGATCGGATCAGAATCGAAAAATAAATCGATTTAGCTATGTGTTTCCGTCCGTCCGTCTGCCCGTCCGTCTTTCCGTCTGTCCGTCCGTCCGCACGATAACTCAAAAACTAAAGGATCTTGAAATTTTCGAAAATTCATTTTTTTGCAATAGCCGTCATCGCTATTTAAATCCAGCCATTTTGGACCATGGGTTCGGGTAGCTGCCATACAACTTCTTATTTTATATAAGCATTACTCTCCACCTAATGAAGCTGGGTATCTGAAATTTTGCTAAAAATAGTTTAGTGTAATGGCCAAAGTTTCTGCAAAATTTGGTTGGTCTACTGTAGAGGGTTCTAGTAGCTGCCATACAACTTCTTCTTTTATATGAGCATTACACCACACCTAATGAAGCTGGGTGTCTGAAATTGTGCCAAAATTAGTTTAGTGTAATGGCCAAAGTTACAGCAAAATTTGGTTGGTCTACTGCAGAGGGTTCGAGTAGCTACCATACAACTCCTTCTTTTATATGAGTATTCCACTACACTTAATAAAGCTGAATGTTTGAAATTTTGCAAAAATTAATTAGCCGGATGATATAATGTATATCTTACGGTTATACGGGTATCCCAGAGTTGACACAGTTTACTCTACTACACTCTTCCTCGTTCTCTATATAAATACTATAAAGGACTTTTTCATGTGCAAAATTAAATTTTTTGAAAAGATCCCAAAATTAAGAAAAAGAGTCTCTAAATTTTGACTTTTTTCATATGTAAAGTTTCAAGGATATTTTGGAGACTATACTTATTTTTGATTGTGGGATCTATTTTCATACAGCCGAACTAAAAAATATAAATTTTGTTTAATTTCATCTTTTAATTGTTTTTTTGTCATATCCTCTCTCTCTCTTTCTCTTTTCATATCAGTACAATCAGAAAATCCTAAGCATAAAATTTACCAGAAAAGGTTCAAAAATACAAAATAGTAATAACAAAATTAGTAATAACAAGTTAAGAAACAGTCAGTCGGTGCAACCGACTTAGAAATACCCTACACCTATTTGGTTCAAATTTAAGGACATATCCATAAGTCATTTTAACACCATAACACCATTCTAACCAAATTAACTTTATAATACTAAAAACATTTTCTAATTACACTATCTATTAAAAAATATTACAAATTCTTACTAATTTATCTATTTAAAAATATTAAAACACAAACAAACTTGAAATAAATGAAAATATATTTATTCCAATTCAATTACAAAATGAAAAAATTCTAATTATTAAATTTTGTGATAAAAAGATAATCAAAGCATATATATAAAAATATATTATAATAATCCAAATTTTTAAAAATTGCAATTATTTTAAATGATTAGTTTATATACCTAATAGAAAAGCTTACAAACGCAAAATATGCAATAAATGTATTTCTAAAATACAATTACAAATTTAGACCTTTTCATATAAATATTCAAATAAATTTTACATAAATGCAGCAAGTACCTTTGAATATAGCTGAACCACTACAATTAAGTCTAGATTTCGGAAACACATAGGACATAGGAAATATATTCTTTGGCTTTGAAATTAAACTCAACCAGAACCAATTCCCATGGTACTTTCATTACTAGTAACCTAGAGTTTAAATTTCATCAAAATACCGGCATTATTTTTTGAGTTATGGTGTTTTGAGTTATATATGTTTGTTAG
Organism: Dolichopus griseipennis; assembly: GCA_963082915.1. NCBI lineage: Eukaryota > Metazoa > Arthropoda > Insecta > Diptera > Dolichopodidae > Dolichopus > Dolichopus griseipennis. The sequence goes on along the minus strand of OY720441.1, from coordinate 316,362,120 downwards.
TCCTTGAACTTGTCAAGGGTTCCAGAACCCCAAACCATGGTACGATTTCGCCCATATGCAGTCCCGTCATACTTTCAATACTAGTTAACCCTTGTATACATTTGGAACGTTCTATCTTAATTTTAAATTACTAGTTTTATTAATTTCGATGATAAACTTTTACACATTGGGGGGTCTAAGAGAGGTCCTGAACCACCACTCCAAATGATCCCAAATTAGGGGGGCACAGAAGAAATAGTAAAAAACACCCTGGGCCAAATTTGAAGCTTCTACATTTGTTTCAAGTTACTATTTTTATTAATTTCGAAAATATGCTTTAAGGTCCTCGGAACTGAGTGCCTGGTCCCCGACCCACTAGTCCAATGGGGCCTAAATTTCAAAGACACTTACGCAATAGGAAGGGACACCCTGATACCAAATTTGGAGGTTATATCTTTATTGGTTTCGGAATTACGCTAGTTTGGCCTAAATTCGATCACAAAGTTCTCAGTTCCAAACCCATTGTCCAATCCTCACCGTACGTAGTCACCGCCGTAGTTTCATTACCAATAACCTACAGCACAAATTTCATGAAGATAGCCTCATTAGTTGTTGAGTTATCGTGATTTTTAATATATGTTCGTTATCCCTTACACCGACTAAAAGGTCCAGAATCCGAACCCATGGGCTGATTTCGCCCTTATACAGCCCGCGCTTTACTTATAGTACTAGTTAACCCTTGTACACAATTTAAACGGTCTATCTTAATTTTAAGTAACTATTTTTAGTAATTTCGATTATAAGCTTTTAAAACTTGGGAGGTCTGAGAGGGGTACTGAACCACCACTCCAATTGATCCCAAATTAAGGGAACACGCAAGAGATAGTAAAGAACACCCTTGTGGCAAATTGGAAGCTTCTACATTTTTTCAAGTTGTTATCTTTATTAACTTTAAAGATATGATTTAAGGTCTTCGGAAATGTGTGGCTGGTCCCCGACCCAGTAGTCCAATGAGACCCAAATTCTCAAGACACTTAGGAGATAGTAGGGGACACTCTGATACCAAATTTGGAGGTTCTATCTTCATTGGTTTCGGAATTATGCTCGTTTGGCCTAAATTCGATCAAAAAGTTCTAGGTTCCGAACGCATGGTCCAATCCCGACCTTACGGAATCCCCGAAGTAGTTTCATTACTAGTAACCTACAGCACAAATTTAATGAAGAAAGCGTCATTAGTTGTTGAGTTATCGTGATTTTTTATATATGTTCGTTAGCCCTTCAATCGATTAAAAGGTCCAGAATCCGAACCCATGGGCCGATTTCGCCCATATGCAATCCCCGCCGTACTTTCAGTCTTAGTAACCTGCAGTTAAAATTTCATCAATATAGCTCCATTATTTTTTGAGTTATCGTGCCTACGGACGAACGGACGGACGGACATGGCTATATCGACTCAGGCGGTCACGCTGATCACAAATATATATACTTTTCCATATCTAGCTCGCTTCCTTTAGGTGGTTACAAACACCATACCAAAGTTAATATACCCCTTTACCTATTCTATAGGTGTAGGGTATAAAAATTATAGTATATACACTACATCTGTATAAAAAAAGACATCACTAAAATTAAAAGGCTTTGAATAAAAAATAATAAAGAAAAGGAAATTTCAATTACATTGCAGAGTAATAATAATCAACCAATATCAGATAATCAATATCAATCACAACAATCATCAAAAATATACAATACCATAATTTCAATCTTAAATTTTAAAATCAGAAAAAATCAGAATATAAATCAATATCATAATGAGCATTGGCATCATCATCATCAGCATTCTTATTATCAACAACATCGAAAACAACAACATCGTATTCAACAATATATAAAATCGTTATAATAATCATCAACATCATTATCATTATCATCATCATAAAATAAAAAATCATAGTAATCAACACTATAATAATCATCATCATCAGTATCATCAATTTTATAATCATACTCATGTTTTTAACAATATCATCATAATATTACTAAAATGAAACATTATGTAAAACGAGAAATAGTGTGGTAGAGTAGACTGTGTCAACTCTGGGATACCCGTATGACCGTTATATAAACATTATATCATTATTATTTTAAATATTAATTACTTTTGGCAAAATTTCAAACATACCAGCTTTATCAGGTGTAGTGCAATGCTCATATAAAAGAAGGAGTTGTATGGCAGCTACTCGAACCCTCTGCAGTAGACCAACCAAATTTTGCAGTAACTTTAGCCATTACACTAAACTATTTTTGGCAAAATTTCAGACACCCAGCTTCATTAGGTGTAGAGTAATGCTCATATAAAATAAGAAGTTGTATGGCAGCTACTCGAACCCACTGCAGTAGACCAACCAAATTTTGCAGAAACTTTGGCCATAAAACTAAACTACTTTTGACAAAATTTCAGACACGCAGCTGTAACAGGTACAGAGTAATACTTATATAAAAAAAGAAGTTGTATGGCAGCTACCCGAACCCATGGACCAAAATGGCTGGATTTAAATAGCGATGACGGCTATTGCAAAAAAACCAATTTGCGAAAATTTGAAGATCCTAGCTCCTTTAGTTTTTGAGTTATCGTGGTGACGCACCGACATACATAGCTAAATCGTTTTATTTTTCGATTCTGATCCGATCCATACACTTGAGTCTATATCTACCCCCCCCCCCTTCTCTCCTTCTCTGCGTCACAAACGTAATGGCAAATTTATTATACCCTTTGACTATATAGTCATACGGATATAAAAATGGACCGATTTGTCGCAGACTGCAACAACAAGAACAACAAAAAAATTATTTACCGCCATATATAAAAAAAATACTATAATTGTGTAAAACAATTGCAAAATTAACTAGAACGTACAATGTCACAATCATTATTTTCAATTCATTGTCATTTTTTTTTTTCTATAAGTGTGCCTAAAACAAAAGTCAAGAGATTAAAATTTAAAACAGTTTTTTTTGGCATACATATTCATTTTTTGGACAAAATTTGTATGAGCCTATGTTCTGCTCATTTTTATTTTTTAGCTGAATTTTATGTTGACGTATAATATATAACTTGTTATAGATATTGTTTGAATATCAATTATACATACAATTCAATATTATATCGTATTCATAGCTATTTTATATTTTTTATTCTTGAGTTTTTTTTGTTATATTTTTTTTTTCAGTGCATATACCATATTATATATTATAACTCTATATATTAAATTTGTCTATTTTTTTAGTACCGACATATTCAAAGTATACTACATCTATTTATATTATATGATCGAATCTAATCGAGCTTTGCTTCACAAGATCTATTTACGTATTAATTGAAATCTGTGGCAAAATTCAATGCATAGGTAAGTAGGAATTTCATACTTGTTTATCCTATACGCAAGGATAAATGAAAACTGTATTAATTCTCGTGAGCTAAAGTATCCTTCAGTAAAGTTTGAAAAGAACTGAAAATTAGCATAAATAAAAGTATATCCAAAATTTCTAAAGACACTGAATATTTCTTGCGCCTAAAAAACATTAAAAATTGGCTTTTAGCAAAAATACTGATCCCTTTATTTAAATAATGTATTGGGTGAAATTAAATGGCAATATTTGTAATTAATACCTGTTCAAATAAGTACTTAACAGTTTCACTGATAACTAATTTTAAATTTTGAAATTGATTTTGACAAGGCTTTTGATTTAAAACTGACAAATTTTTGTAAAATATTTTGAAAGTTTTTGTAAAGAATATTGGTGACTTAGCTTTTCGAACCTCTTCCGACCCGAACCTTCAACGACTTAATTTAATTCAGACGTTGACCATTAAAGTTAACCAATATTGATAACATTTCAGACATCAGACAGCTTTATTAGGAATAGGTAATGCTGATATAAAAGAAAAAGTTGTTTAACAGCTACTCGAAACAGTGGGTCAAACTGGCTGGATTTCAATATCGATAACGGCTATTACATAAAAAAACGAATTTATGAAAATTTCAAAATCCTAGTTTCTTTATTTTTTGAGTTATAGTCCGGAAGAATGGACGGACACCCATACAGTCGGGCAAACGGAACGACGAACCAAACGGACAGACGGATGAATATGCATAGATAGATTGATTTACTTTTCGATTCTGATCCGATTCATACCTTTAGGTCTATATCTACCCCTCCTCCCCCCTCCCCCCTCCTTCTCCGCGTCCAAACGTAATTGCAAATTTAAAATACCCTTTTGCCCTATCATAGTCATACGTGTATAAAAAGTTTTTATTGGGTAAATTTAATCCAATGGAATATTATTTTAACATTTTATTGAGTCTCTTATGGTTCCCAGACACGCCATTATTGACTAAATTCAGATTGTTAAAGGAAAAAAAGCTTTAAAAGAATGAAGAAGAAGGTGAGAGAAAGAAGGAAGAGAGATTACCAAAAACACTATTATAAAATTTTTGTATATATTTATATTTTTTCTGAGAAAATAAAAAAGAAAATAAAAAAATAAAATTGTTAAAATAATAACAAAGAAATTCAAACTATATCCAACCCAACCATCTATTTCAATCTGTTTTTGTTTCAATTTAACTTGTATTACACGAATACTCTTAACAAGGTCTGAACCATATTTTTTCATTTTGTGGTTAATTTTATATTTTTTTTAACTCCTCAAAAAATTAAATTGGGTTTTTTTCATTTTTATATTTTGGAATAATTTTAAATTATGATTTTAAAAAATTAAAATTTCTCTGTACAATTTGGTATACGAACAATACAAAAATTTTCTAGAATTTCGAAAAAAATAAAAATTTTACATTCTTTTGCCACAAAAACTTTTTAATGAAAAAAATTTTATATTAATAAATTTACATCCTGTTTCAAATAAATAGAATTTTTTTCAAAAATATTTTAAAATAAATAGCTGTAACCAGTGAAAATTATTTTAAATTAGTTGGAAAAGATACGATTAAAAGTTTAGTTCCCACAGAATGTGTATTTAAAAGAATACAAAATGAAGGTTGTGAGTTTTTTTTTTGGGTTTTAAATAATTTCAAACTTATCTGGTTAATACTTTTTTGTAAATTGAATTGAAATGGTAAACTTTAATGTTTTTGCACAACTTTTCAGTAGCTGGACGAAAGTTTTGTTTATTTTGCCCAATAAATTTTTTTTTTCTGCTACCGGTTTAAAAGATGAAAAAAATACTATTACCCTATCTTTTGAAAAATTCGAAGATCCAATTAGAGGGGGAATTTTTTTTTTTTAATTAGTAATAAAACATAATTTCATCTAACCAATGGCGTAGTGGTAAAGACGCCGCCTTTCATGTGTAAGGTCTTCGGTTCAAACCCTGGTCAGATCATATCTAATAAAAAAATATCGTAAAATTGTATGATTATATCGTAATAGTTTATATCGTTATATAAAATAATATATTAATAAAAATATATAAATAATTCTTGTGTAAGATTATAGATGGCGCACAAAGTGAACATTTGTGCATTCATATTTCATAACCTTAAACAATAGCTACAGCCGAGTAATCAACGGCTTAGTGAATATTATGATTAAACTGAAGCCTAGTGTAAAATAAACTTGGTGAGTGCCCTATACTCCTTAAAGGAGTGGAAAAGCAAAAAAAAAATAAAAAAAAAAAAACATAATTTAGTTGATCAACCAACTTGGTAATACCCCCAACCTGAAACATTCAATCGATAGTTAAACGAATACCCTCTTTATTTCATATCAGATTTCAGGAACATTAAACAATGAGGATGAAACTACCGTGTATCAAATTTCAATTTTATGACATTATTAATACGAAGACCTAAAGGAAGCGGGTGGCAGCTATCCGAAAAGTGGCAATCTATCTCAAATTTCAGAAACATAAAAAGAATATTCTTGCGCGAATTTTCAAGTTCTATCTTTATCAATTTTGATCAAATGCTCATTAAGTCATGAGAAGTATAGGAGTTACCATCCCAATTCACATCAAATTTGGAGGATAAAATGAAAACATGTCATAATGAAGTTGCACCAACTTGATACCATTTTAGTATTTTTCAAAATTTTAGTATTTTTTTAAAAAATTTTTAAAATTACACTGGACAATATTTTTGAAAATTTTTTTAAAGGTACATCTACTTGGTACAAATTTACACTGGTTTTTATTTGCTATATTTTGAAAAGTGCATTTTTAATGTCTTGTAAGTTTTTTTTAAAGAAATTAGTGTGACCAGAATTAAGTCCATGCGAACTAAAGCACCCGGGATGTTATTTCCCATTTAATGAGAAATAACCCTCTGGGGTTTTATTTCTCGTAGTAATTAAGAAATAAAGCCCCCAGGTATTATGTCTAATTTAGGTTGAGCCTGCAAATGAAAAGAACACAATGGTCTCATATATTTTATGGTTTCAACCGAATATATAGGTACAGACTTTCTTGAACTATAATATTAAAAATAATTAGCACGCATTTTGGAGTTAGAATCGAAATCAGTAGAGGTATTCCCTTTTTCCAAATTAAAAAACAAATAATAATTTTATATATAAACAATATTTATACTAAAAACTACACACATAAACCTGATTTTGTAACCAAAGTCTTGCATACATTTTGATGTTTCAGACTCATTTAGATTATTCCAAAATGAGCGCCTATTAACTGGCATTAATTGAACAAGCTCTTTGATTATTGTTTCCTTTTTTTTTCTGCACACCACGGTGTTCGATTAAGCATGGAACGATGTTTATATTTTCTTTTTTCTTTAGAAAGTCCAGTAACTTGAAATTTTCATCGAAATCGTTTTTATATTCAATTGTTCGGCATCCTTTTGTAAATTTTACTTCCACCAAATTGCACAATTTAAAATTTGTCATGGAATCTTCAATATTTTTCTTTTTCATTAAAGACCGTTTACCTGACTTCCATTGATGAAACTGTTCCAATTTTAAAATTCGTAAATTTTTACGTGAACTTTCTATTACCTCGCATAACTCTTGGAAATCATAAATATTTCGCTTCCTGCTTATTTTTTTTTTCAATGTTCCCATGTACTCCATCAGCACTCATATGGGTTTGACCTTTAGTAAGGAATTTAAAGCGAACTTCATCTGGACCGTTTGGTTGGTTTACAATATTAACCAGCGCAGAGAAAATCACCCAGTTTTTATTTTGCGCTGTACAATTTATTACATTAAAAATAGAGTACAAAAACTAGAGTACAAAAAACAAGTAAACATTGAAAAAAGAGAATTAAAAAAAAACAATTTAATTTTGTTAGTTACTGTGTTTTTGCTTGGGACAGTCGCTTTGTGATTACACAAAATCGAACTATTTTTCACTTTTAAAACACAGTAAGTACAAACACCAAATTAGAACACAGTAACCCATTGCAATTACTGTGTTTTAATTTGGGATTTGTTTGTTACTGTGTTTTGAACTAGGAATCGTGATGTAAACAATGCACTTACTGTGTTTTGGAAGCATCATTTTTACTCACTGAGGGTTCAGATCGTAAAAGTGACAATGTACAATGTTAGGAAACAACATAGTAAGTCCATTTTTGCTCTTAACTCGAATTTGATCATATTGTTAGTTACTGTGTTTTTGCTTGGTACAGCCGATTAATTCATAAATACTCTGGAAAAAAACTTTAATTTTTTAATCAACTTAAATATGCTTCTTAATATAGTATCTCGCATATATTGTTTTACATACATCTAATATTTTACTTATATATATATATATATATATTTATATTTTTTTTTGGTTTGAATATTACAAAAATGGATTTTATTACATATTTAGAACATTCAATTAAAAGAGAAACAACACCCCGGGGCTTTATTCTCATAGAAGTAGTAGTTTAACTCAAAAGAGAAGTAAAACCCCGGGGCTTTATTTTACAATTACTATGAGAAATAAGACCCCAGGACGTTATTTCTCATTAAACCGGAAATAATACCCCGCGGGCTTTATTCCGCAGGGCCCTAATTCAGGTTATCGAAATTAGTATTTCTTTTTGCTTCCCTCCGATATAACTTAGAATGGAGTCCAAAATTATATCTAAAATCTATTCTAATAAATAAAGATGAAATAAACGTTTCTACGAATATACTCAATTTTTCTTAAACTGCCATCAACAGCAACAATTTACTCATATCTATAAAAATTAAAAAAATTTATATATTATTAATTTTAGTAAATGTGGAAAGTCGGGTTTTGCTAAAGACTCTCGTAAATTTTTTAATAAAAGTAAAACGCGATTACTATAAAGTAAAAATAAATAACATAGAACATATTATAATCTATGTTAACATTGTATAGAAACAATCTTTATCTACAATAAATCCCTTGTATTACAATATAATAAAGCAAATTCCTAGAGTGAATTTTTTAAAAACATAGAATCCAGCTTTCAATACTAATCCTTTTAAATTTTTTTTTCTTTGAAGATTATTATTACACTAGCTGTTGGCCCGTCACAGAATGACGGAAGGTCAGTTGAAAGAAGAACTTTTTCTAATTAAGAACTCTTTCTAATTTAATTACATATATTACATAAACATATATTATATATCAATACCATTTTCTTAAATAAAATGGTAACCGTTGCATTCTACGTAATACAGACTATGCTTCAATTCTAGTTATGTACAAAAAAAACAAAAACTTATATGTTGTTGTATCTAAAAATTTGAAGATGAATAATTTATTTAGTCTACCTTTTTTATGTTTTGAATTTGATAAAATTTTGGGGCTGTTAGTTCAAATCCCTTCTTGGTGAAATGTTTTTTTAATTTCAATTAATATTTTTTTTTTTATTCAATTACGTACTTTTTAAAATTAAGTTCGATAAATTTGTGTTAATAAGAGATGTGAAATAGATTTATTTTGTTTCAATAATGATTTATTTCTCCAACTATTAATGTTTTGTATATACATTTTTAAAAAATGTTGTTATACATTCTATATTGTTTCCTTTGTTTAGATTCAAATCAAAATACTTGTTTGAAGGCTAACCGTTCTATAATGTACTTATTCAACATGCTAAATAATGTATCTATTTATATGTACGTGAAATTGTATTAAATAAATGTTGATTTTTGAATTGAGTTTTGCATTATCAAATGCAAATTATAAATTTTATTTGAAATTTTTTTAATATACCTAACCCTAACTAAGTTTAAAATCTATTTTGTCTGGTTTTTATGGTGCATTGAACTCAGAGGTATTGTATACCTGAACCCACTTTCCCAACCGTCAGTTGTTACATAATTTTTTTCCATTTTAACTTTTAAATAGATAAATAATTAAAAAGTTATGAAGGAAGGGATGAGAGATAGATGAGGTAGAGTTGAGAGCGAGATGAGGGGAAACTTTGAAATTACTTTAATACATTTCTTGGTTTATTTGCTTAAGCAAACCAAGCAATGCATCAAAGCATACATTGGGCTTTCGCCCTTATTTCAGATATTTACTGAAAATTATTAAGACCAACTTAACAAATGTTCCTGTGAAGCATTGTCTTCTTAATTTTGATTGACAAAATGTCTTACTATATATTTAAAATTTCCAGAAAATCTTCTGTGATTTTTAAAACTGAAATGAAATTTTTCATAAACTAATAAGTAAATTTTATTTCAAAAAAAAATTTTTTTTTTTTTATTAAAAATAAATAAAATATTTTTTGGCCTGCTTATGATAATTTATGATATTTTATTTTCTAAAATAAAACACATCCAACAAAACGTCAATATTTTATTTTTTTATAATTGAACACATCCAACAAAACACATTTAATTGAATGCGTTTGTTACACCTCATTCTAGACAAATATATTAATAATAATAATATAATAATAATAATAATAAATAATAATAATAATAATAATAATAATAATAATACTCATATCTAATGTCGAAGTTGTTTAATTAAGAAGTTTAATGTTTTAAATAAAATAACTTTAGCTTTAAGGGGTGGGAAGCGCCCTACTTTATGGTGTGGTCGAATTGTATAAAACCCAAATTCCACTTGTACTAAATAGACACAATTAAAGGAAATGTTGAATTTTCTAAAAATAACTAAATAATAAATGAAAGTTCAAATTTATAATATCCAATAATCAAAAGAAATATACGTTTTATTGGAAAAATGGTGGTGGAAAATTTAGATGCTTAAAAAATTATCTGAATGAATAAATGAATGAAAATATAAATAAAGTTTAGATCATAACTTTCAAAATATTTACAATAAAGCCAGGTGGTACCAATACAGTTTTTCTAGGAAAGTTGGAAAAAAAAAAAAATTAAAAATTTCCAAAAGGATTTTCAAAAAGAAACTTTAAATCAATAAAATTTTATAAATTTTTTAGAAAAAAAATGGTTATTTAAGAAAATTTAAAATAAAAATAAAATTAATAGAAAGGTCAATAAAATAATTAAAATTTATTACCTACAGATTTTGATTTAATTTTTTATATTGATTATGAGAAAATAAAACACATCCTAAAAGTATGCAATGTGGGTAGGATTATGCAATCTACATAAATTTCTTTCATTCGTGTTCCACAGAATTTTTATTATTGTGTTTATTTTTTTGTTCAAAAAATTTTTCCATCAAAATAATTTTGATAATTTTTTTGCATATTTTTAGGAGATTTTATAATTGAACACATCCAACAAAACACATTTAATTGAATGCGTTTGTTACACCTCATCCTAGACAAATATATTAATAATAATTGTATCTTATAAATGTTTACATTGATTATAGTATAAGTTTATTATATACAAAGTTTTCTTACAACTCAAAGAGAATTAAAATCAACAGTTTGTTTTTATATTAAAGCATTTTTATTTGTTCTTGCATATATTAATAAAACAAAATTTAATAAAACTTTTAAAAATATTATAGCAAGTATTTTGTATAGTGGCTTATTTTTAATATTAAAGGTTGTTCTAGGAAAAAGGATCATATCACTATTACAAGATATAATATATTGCAACAAGAACTATGTGGATATCTAATGTAAGTAAAATATTTTTATACATATATAGTTGAACTTTTGGTTTCTTTTTTTCCTTTATATCTCGGTTTCCTCGGTTTGTTGCAGTTATCTTTACGTCGTTCCAAGTGATAGCTTTTTCCCAATTCCAGGAGTGCTGATCGTGTGCAAGTGTTTTTCGACCCTTGTTTATTCCCTAAAGATTCTACTATAACGCCAATGTCGTCGGCTTTTTTCCTGATGGAATTTCCAACTCACTTCCACTTGCGTCTCTTAATCTGTTTCACATTCACTCTCTTTAGTGATTTCTAGAAGATTCACTTTACTGATTGTGTTCGGCCGGAATATTTTGCATATGGTACAGAGACATTTTTTTACGAGTACCTGCAATTCCTGTATGATGTTGTTCGATATTAACCAGGTTTTGCTTCCATTCATTAACACTAATTTTACGTACGAGTTGAATATTCTAAGTTTTGTGCTCCAAGAAATTTGACAGCTTCTTCATATTGATATTAATTGTCTAAATGCTGAAATTGCTTTGCGAAGCCAGTTTTTAACATCTGTTTCTGTGTTACAATGTTCCATTGCTTGTCATCATCAAGAATATACAATAACTGTTTATTTTACATTCAACAAGAATTTGTTTTGAAAAAACTATTTACCCCGAATTAGTCTGATTATTGACTTTGAAGTGTTTCGTCCTTCCAACACTATTGGACTCCTCAGTAGGTAATACATATTTACCCACATAACTTTAAATAAATTTTAATCTAATAAATGCCTTTATTAAAAAGACCATCTGCTAGTTGTAACAATAGATAAAAATGTCCATATTAATGAAACAAAAATTTTTTTAATAATTGGTATGGTTATCTTTTATTATAAACAAATAATAAAATCAAAAATAAAATAAATTATTTATATTTTTTATTTTAAATATATTCAATAACACTTATCTTATGAATAAGTAAGTTTTACGGTATTTCGAAACATAAAAATAAATTTTTTTATTTTTGTTTTTATTATTTGTTTATGTCACATCAAGTTAAATTTTTATTAAAATATTGTAATGCCATTTTATCTTTAAGTTATAAAAATGCTTTATAAATTTTTTTTCAATACAGTTTCTCTCTAAAATAGGTATAGATAGAAGAATATTAACTTTGGTACAGTATTTGTAAATATCAAAAGGAAGCAATCCATATACGGCAATGGATATATATTCTTGATCAGTCGATCAAATTGACCTCCTGAGTCGATTTAGCGTAATTCCTCTAGCCGCTTCTCTGCTCTGTTCTATATCACAAAGTTTTCAAAGCAATTATTGTCGAAATTAATAAAGTATTAATATAACCAAATTTAGTTGAAAATTTTTTTTTTCTGTAGGAAAAGATTTTTATAAAACCGATATTTCAAGTATTCAATAAAATTCTTAAAAACGTAATTTTTAAAATATAAACCAATATATTATGTACTAATAGTGTTTGTATATCAGTGTATATGTTTTATTTTAGTTAAAGGTTCAAATTTTAACAAATAATAAATTTTATTCAATCTCACTACGTGATGATTTTTAAAAACATAAGTTTCCGCTGGCCAACAGATAGTAACCAACCCATACTTTCACATCACTTTAAATTTAGCTCTTCGGTAAAATTTTAGTGTTTTTACAAATGCTACTATTAATATGATGTTATTTCCTACTACCAACCAACCCTAACGTTTTTAAGCTTTTTATTTAATAGATATTGCAAAGAGAGTATTAGAAGAAAAACGAGGAAGAGTGTAGTAGAGTAGACTGTGTCAACTCTGGGATACCCGTATGACCGTAACATATACATTATATCATCCGGTTAATTACTTTTGGCTTTATTAAGTGTAGTGGAATACTCATATAAAATAAAGAACCCTCTACTCGAACTACTACAGCTACTCGAACCCTCTGCAGCAGACCAACCAAATTTTGCAGAAACTTTGGCCATTACACTAAACAATTGTTGGCAAAAAATCAGACACCCAGCTTCATTAGGTGGAGAGTAATGCTCATATAAAATAAGGAGTTGTATAGCAGCTACTCGAACCCACTCCACTAGACCAACCAAATTTTGCAGAAACTTTGGCCATAAAACTAAACTACTTTTGGCAAAATTTCAGACACGCAGCTGTAATAGGTACAGAGTAATGCTCATATAAAAAAAGAAGTTGTATGGCAGCTACCCGAACCCATGGACCAAAATGGCTGGATTTAAATAGCGATGACGGCTATTGAAAAAAAACAAATTTGCGAAAATTTCAAGATCCTAGCTCCTTTAGTTTTTGAGTTATCGTGCGGACGGACGGACGGACAGACGGACGGACAGACGGACGGACATACATAGCTAAATCGATTTATTTTTCGATTCTGATCCGATCCATACACTTGAGTCTATATCTACCCCCCCTCCTTCTCTGCGTCACAAACGTAATGGCAAATTTATTATACCCTTTGACTATATAGTCATACGGGTATAAAGATCGATGAAAATTTTTTTAAAAGAATATTGTCTTAGGTAAACAAAAATTGTTTAAATAGATTATAAGGGATAAGGAAATACTATAAAATGGAAAATACTACTTTTAATACTGGAATTGAATGTTACATTTAAAAAGATCAAAAAGAGACCAAATTTATCGGAATTGAAATAAAAGGGCTATTCCCAACTTGAATAAATTGAAAAAAACGGAGAAAGAACTTTATCAATATAAAAACGGCTGACATGCAGCATGTCTTTTAGAAGTTATAATATTATTCTAGTTGAAAATTCCTAGAAAAATAAAATTTTAATAAATTAAAGGAATCATATAATATCTCAATTGTCGCAGTCGTTCCCAAGAGACTCTTTATTCCAGATATTTAATAAACAGCTCACCTAAGTATATATAGAAAGCTTAAAAAAAACTTCCATTTTGTTAAGCTTATGATTGCATTTGAGATTTTGATTAAAGAACAACCTATAAACTCTGCTAAATTTACATTTAAAATTTTTTTGGAGCAAAAACTAATTGAAAATTCCAAAAAACTCAACTAAAGAAACATAACATTAAAAATCTGTTTTTTATACCTGTGCATACAAATAAGGTCGCGGGTATATTGAAATTGGTTCTCCGTTTGTAACGAATCAATCTTGATGATCTTTATTTACGGGAAGCTGCCATACAAGTTTTAGAACCTTGCTTACATATCTGCAGAACTATTTACACCACAAAGTTGAAATTAAATGTAGGTAAGTAAAGTAATCTGGCAAGTTCCTTTGGAAACTTTTAAATTTTCTCGGGACAAAACTAAGAGCGGCTGTCATAGAGATTTCTGTAACCAAAGTACATATCTTTGTAACTAACAAGGTTAGATGGTTAAAAATTAAAAATCGTATACAATATAAGGAGGGAATTTATGGTTTAAAATTTTTATTTTAAACCCCATATTATAGGAATGGACGAGTATTTAAAAGTTGGCAAGGGCAACTGTTATCTTTTTCGTTTTTTGTTGTAATTGAATTTTGTGTTATTATTCAACTTTATCACATTTTCAATATAATTCGGAAAATGAAAGACCAAAACAGTAATCGTATCAATATTTCCACTTTAAAAAAGTCATGCTGAGTGCTTTAATTAATTTAAATTTTGTAAATCGCCTTTTTATTCCGTAAAATATTCGGTAAAATATTTTTTTACATTTTGTCTTTAAAAAGAACTGATTTCCATTTCCATCCTTTTAAATCGTAGATTTAATTTTCATCTCATATAATGTCAACATTTCCAGGAACTAGAATCAGTAATATTTATCTGTTACATAAAAAAACGTTTAATATTTTCGATTCGTTTTGCTTATATGGCGGTGCAATAATTCAATAAATGAAACAAAATTGTTTTTTAAATTTCCAAAAGATGTAAAAAAGAAAAACCAAAAATAAGAGAATAATTCAACCCTAGGGGTAAATCAAAATTCCATAAAATTTGTAAATATCAGAAATAAAAAATTTTTTTTTTTAAATTTGTGGCTTTAACTTTTGTTTAAAGTGACATCAATTGACTTTGCCGCGGTAAGTTTTTTATTATACGCCTTAAAATATGTCTGTTAATTTTATTTTTCTTATCTTCCCTAGCAATTCCCTAAATGGGGTTAATAGATTTTGTTTGTAATATAGGATTTAAAATATAGGATTTATTTATTTTTAAGAACATTGTTATTGTTAAATACCGATATAGTTTAATTCTGTCTCTATAGTTGCTCTTGTTTAACTCTGTCAGTCAGTTCGTTTGGCTGTTAGTCAATCTGAAGGCTTGTTAAAATTAAAAATATAAAGCAATCAATTTTTAATACCATTGATTACATGATTAGAATAGTACTATATAATTTCATTCAACCACTTTTCTCTAGCTCCGAATCATTTATTGAGCTAGAGCAGTTTTTGAAGATCAAGAAATAAATGGTTCTACAGCGAAAAATCTCTTATTAGTATTAAAACTGAAGCGTAATATTTTTGAGATTAATAGCTCACCAAGTCAATTTAATAGAAACTCAAATTCATGCTAAAGTTTGCATTACCCTGAAAACCCCAAAAGCCTGAACTACTTTAAAAGTACTTCCGGAATTATGAATCCCATTACTTATTTTGTGAGGAGATTAGTAGGAGATGCGGAAAAAAATTCATCGCTTTTGCACTAATGCGGTGACTATTATTCTTCTTCTTTTAGGGCTTTTCCATCCTTTTTTCAGAATGGAAATATCACTTTTAAGTATTGTTTCAGTAACTATTTAGTACTGAATAGAAGAATTCTTCTGAGTTCTGTTTCAGTATCTTTTCTAAAAATAATTTTACTATTTAAAAAATCAAACAATTTATTTTTAATTTTTTTTTAACAAAATTTTTTCACTCTTAAATTTATTAAATTTAAAATTTAAGAACAATGACTTACACGGCTTTTATATTTAACACCAAATTAAATCTAATGACAAATGTTGGAATAATGTAACACATCATTTGTTATAAAAAGTGAGTTGTATAGTGAGTAACTGTACTACTTTATTGATATTTCATTAATTTTTCAAAATTTCAGAATTTGTTCAGTACTTCTTGAAGTACCTATTCACTACTGAATAATCAGAAGTAAAAATTACCTATATACAAAGAAACTTTTCATATTCTATAGTTTACACTTCTATTTTTTGTTGATGAAATTAGTGTCTATGTAGAATAAAGCCAATTAGAGATTAGATATGCTTAGTAGCGGATTAGAAATACTTAGTCACGCATTAAAGATTCTTATTCACGCACTAGAGAATTTTAGTGGAGGATGACTTGAAATATTTTACAATATGTTTAGTTTGGTTTTAAAGTACGTATACATGCGAACATGAATTAGGTTTTCAATTTACAATGAATTTAATCCAATATCGCTTACACAGTGCAAAATAAATTTTGTATATATTTCTAAACATAGACTAAATCTTCAATTACCCGTCTTGGTTCGGTAATTTTAACCCTATTTTTTAATTTATTTCCACACTCTTCATGATCCTCTTACAGTATTTTCTAAAGAACTTCTTCCTGTGTTGACCTGAGTTTTTTATAGAATGTTGGATGGAATTTTATTCCCCTAGGTTTTGATTACATAATTTGTTCTAGTTTTGGAATAAAAGATTAAGAAAAAATAAACAGATACCATTTTTAATACCTAAAATTCAAAACTCGAGTTGTTAAATTATATATTTGAAATTTAATATGTTTATTGTATAACACTATTATTATGTTTAACATCGACATTTCTATAACCTTAAAGTATTAAAACAAATTTATTTCAGGATACCTATTAAGTATCTAAAATTGCTGTTTTATAATTGCAAAATTTCTGATAAAATATAATCTTCTAATTTCAAAATATATAAAATTTATGGTAAATAGCAAACGATTTGATGTTTGTTTATGTGATACTGCTGGTCAAGAAATATTAAATTAGATGAAAGAGATTCATTAATTTTGCTGTTTTGTTAATGAACCATATTAATTGGTTCCCAAGAAGATTTAGATAATAAAATTGTTCTAAATTTAGATAATAGAGTGCAGGTATTGAAATTTAAATATAGAGATATTGTGATATACATACAAAAATAATTCAAAAGTATATCATATTAATGCCATATTATATCGCATATGAGAAGCTGACTCTACCGGAATGGGAATAAGATGGAATCTCTCACGGAAACTGGAAGACCTAAACTGTGCGGACGACATATGCCTGCTGGCACAAAGATTCTGCGACATCCAATATTAAGCAGAACAACTTCAGCAAGCAGCACGCAAAGTCGGGCTAGAAATCAACCAAAGAAAAACAAAGGTTGAGAATTAACAAAACCAATACAGAAACCATTAAAATAGAAAAACAATCGGGCGAATATGCTGATAGCTTCTCCTACCTAAGATACTAACATATGGAGGTACAGAAGAAGATGTCAACAACAGAATACGTAGAGGCAGAGCCGCTTTTGGTGAATTGAGCCCAATATGGAAAAACGGTCAAATAAGTAGGAAAACGAAGTTTAAAATATTCAAAGCATATGTAATGTCAACACTTCTCTGTGGTAGTTAAACTTGGCTAACTACAATCAACATCAGACAAAAGCTCCAAGTATTCGCGAATAAATGTCAAAGAATCTTATGCTGAATATATAGGCCCAACACCATCAGTAATAGGGACTTATGGCAGCTAACAGGCGAAGTACCAGTAATGAGCAAAATCAAGCACAGAAAATAGAGGTGACTTTCCACACTCTGAGAAAACCACCAACTAACATTTCAAGAATTGCGCTAGATTGGAGCCCGCAAGGTAGTAGAAGACGCGGCCAACCTAACAACACTTGGCTTTGAACACGGCTAAACTAACCAAAAAGGGGCAATCTTGGGAGCAGATCAAGTTGTTGGCGAACGATCGAGTACAATGTAGAGGCAAGTGGATGCCCTATGCTCCCACGAGGAGTAACATGAAAAAAAAAAGATCGTCTCAATACCTGTTCAATCTTAGCTTTGCCCAAAAAAATTCCAAGATTTCAAACGAGCTTGTCATATTGCTTTAGTTGCCTACTTTTAATTTTAAATTTTTAGATATGTAGGCAGGGTTCCAAAGTTTTTATCCTCCCAGTGTAATTAGTTTTGAAGAACTTATATTGGTTCAAAAAGTTTGTTTGGCAGTTACCCCTAAGCATATGTCCGATTTTAGCCAAAAGTAATACGGAACTCTACAAATTGTATAAAAATCGATTTGTGTGAATTTCAAAACTCAAACACTGTATAACAATGCTTTACAAACGGAGGGCTATTTTCACATTACTCGTAACCTTATTTATATGCAAGGATATAAGAATCTAAATAACAATAATGTGCTTTGTGTTTAGGAGATATGTTACAAATTCACATTTTTGTATTTTACTGAAATACCATATAAATTGCTATAAGTTCGTTAACTCACTTCTACTGATGCCATTCGTTGATTATCTATAATAATTCTAATATTAGTCTTAGGGCAAAAAATAATATTTTTATTGGTGTAATGCAGTCTCTAACTCATTACTAAAATATCGCATTATAAATTGCAATTTCTATGGTACAATATTTATAATTAGAAATTCCAAATAACCGATCAATTCTTATAATAAGAATGTAATACTTTTGTTGAGGTTTTTAATAATATTTGCTTATAAACTCAAATCTCCTTGTTGTAAACTCAAACAGTAGGATAATTATATTGTAAGTAATTATTTTTTGAATTTTCTATAGTGCTCGTAGCCTTTATTGTGTGTTTGAATATAATTGTTTAAAAATCTACTTTTTTTTTTAAAAACTTCTTATAGTTCGTCCATAAAAATCTTAAAAAATCACACAGGTTTCGAAAGCAAGGCTTCTCATGATAAGTTTGTCTTAAACTAATCAAAACCATGACATTATTGAAATTCATCTTGGGGATAAGATTCTTAGTGTCAATGTATAAGTAAGATTTGGAAAAAGACATTAGAAGCTTGAGAAAATTTGTTGGTAATTTTGAAGCCTTAGTCTTCTTTTAGACAATAGACTTCGAAAACTCTAGCCCAAATATTTGCTCAATATTATGGATTTTTCTCTAATAGGTTTACAGAGAAGTTAAAAGAAGAAAAGTGAGTTTTGCAGTAAAATTTTGTAAGTGGAAATATTTTAGGAATCATTAGTAGTTCTCTAAACAGATATAGGCGTACTGCGGATAATTTCGATATAAAATAGTAATAGACTCTAATACGCATAGGTTTTTTAAACATTTTTGAAATGTAAAAACCAAATAGGTTTCTGCATCAAGAAGTAGCCATTTTGTATAAAATTTTTTTTCTGATTCAATTGCACTTGTTGTGTACCTGGTTAGGTGTGCTTAGGTAGTGGTAATAGTTAAAAAACGGTAAGTTCTATAATTTTTAACCGATTCCAAGCATTTATGAATAACATGTGTGGTAAAGAGCCAGATTTCGAAGAAATCATTAAATGATTCATTGTGGTAACGGACGGACGGAAACACTCAGCGGGATCGATTTACTTTTTAATGCTTATCCGATTCATCCCTTTGATTATATATCTAGCATATCTAGATCGATGCGTAACATACGGAGGAGTAATTTTAATATACCCGTGACTATAAAACAAATTTTTAGTCTTTTAGATTATAGTTACCCAAATAATAACCAATATTTGGAAAAGTACAATAAAGTACTCTTAATATTTAAAATTCCAAAAAACCATTTTCTTTTCCATAATCTTCTTATTGACGATTTCCAAGGTCCAATCCATTAACATTGTCAATTTGTTGGATTTGTTGTAATTCCATAAGATTATCTTTCAATATTACAGATTTCTTATTTTAAAATTCAAATGAAAATTAAAATTTCAACCTAAAGCTAAATGGTTTTAACAGAAATGATGATGAAGCGAAAATATGAAACAAAAAAACAATGACAACCATTTTGATTTTTATTTTCTTTTATTTTTACTTAAGTTATGCAAGAGGATGTACACTTTCAACTCGGACTAATTTTTTGTTTTATTTTAATACTATTTGTTGACTTACAAGCACTAAAAGCTGCCATTTGTTGTTTTCTGTACCTGTTGAGTTGAAGAAAACGAGAGAAAAAGTTAAATGAGCAAAGAAAAATAAACAAAATGAAATGTTTATTAAATTGCTTCAAACCTTTGGAGCATATTTTCAAACATTTTTGAAATCCATAGTTTAAATCTGTCCGTCTGTCACTCGGATAGATTTGATGGAGCGACTTTTTTCTTTAGCCCAATCCGTTACGGAGCTAGGGACTATAGCTTTGCAAAGGCTGGAAATGTAGTGCTATGAGATATGTTTTCAATGATTCGATGATTATTGCCCACACGAAAAATGCCCACACGAAAATTGCCCACAGAAAATTGAATTAAATATAAAAATTAAATTAAAATAAATAGAGAAAAAATCAAAAATTATATTCTATCTAGGTGATAATCTATTAGTGATTTAAAATAAAATATTAAATATTCTGGAAAAAGCGGCACTTCTGTTTTATAAATAAGTTTTCTGTGGGCAATTTTCGTGTGGGCATTTTTCGTGTGGGCAATAATCCGATCACGCTTTTCAATATGAAAATTGTAGCTGGTTATATAAGCTTTATAAACATATGTAAAATATAGGGTTGCCATACGGTACTTTAATTTACCTTTATGCAAAATTAAATTTAGGAAAAAACTTTCGGCCTGTCATATTTCTAATCGGCTTAAGTAAGAAACGTGACACTTTGGGATAAGTTAGATTGTAAAAAATTATTATGTATCTATGAGAATCAGCATAAGTTTCCTTAAGATTCAGGACAAGTGTCCTTAAGCATTACTAATATTTTTGGAAATGTGAGTTTTATAAAAATCCTTGTTTTTTTTACATTACATGTTTATGTTGTTGGTTTGATTGTTCGGCCAAAGCAAAAGAAAAATAAAGAAAATAAATATATAGCCAAAAAAATAACAATCTCAGTTTTCTATTTATTAAATTTTTTTTGAACATAACAGTTTTTTATCACAATCTTTTCTTTGTTTTTCTCTTTCTTCACAAATATTGTAAAGGTTAATTCAGACTGGACCGGCACAGTGCCGACGCCGATCTGACGCAGTGCAGTATTTTTTATTCCCTTATGCTTTTCTTTCTAGTATATTAACATTGAACGACGACTACAACGACATCAGTGTTCGGCATCGTCTAGCAACAATGAAGACAATGATCAGTGACGACCAAGTGATTTTTAATATAAAACAATGCGGTCCGTGCTTTTTTTTTTTTAAATTTTTATTTTACGATGAAAAGGATATTTTGTTGTTGTAAATAAATTTTTACGCAAACGATTTTTCCACTATATAATAGGAATACAAACACGGTCTCGGTACATTCATGATTTTCTTTCACTGTATAGTGTGAATAGATAATACGATGTCTGCACTGCACTGCGTTGCCACTGTGCCGGTCTAATGTGAATCAACCTTAATTCTTCTCATTTTTTTATCATATTTGTAAGTATTTTCCTGTAGAATATAGCAACACCATTTGACTAACTCTGCAAGTACAAGTATTTGAAAGCTTAGGCAAGGTCTTATTCATTTCTCAGTTCTTTAAAAATAAAAAAAGATTTTTAAGGATATAAGAACTTTTATAGATTTTTAGGAATATTTTCAGGCATAACCACTAAGGAACATTCTATTTTAAATCCGATTAAAATTGAATTCTATTATTTCTCACACTCTAGTATCTTCCCATTTTTGTGTAAGACAATATTATTATGAATTATCTTAATAATAGATTCAGATGGGATATATGTTCTTTATATTATGGTAGTAGGCAAAATTAATTTTATGGAATGTTTGTGGACTCAGCTGTGTATAAAAATTCTTTTGTAATACTTATAATCCTATTATTGTAACTTTTCAATAAAATTCCTTCAGTGTTCTTTTTCGTTTTTAGCAGAAGATTTTATTTAAATCTTTATTTGTATGTATTTATTTAAGATGTTTTTCACTTTTCTTATTTTATTTTGGTCTCTTAATATGTTTCAAGAGAATCCGAGTTCTAAATTTCGTTTAATGATATGTTTGTACTTTTATATACCATTGCCACGAGCCCATCAAAATTTCTCCTGGAGTCATAAAGCATTACTCGAAGCATGATAGATGTATGAAATAAAGCATATAGATTGGATCAATATAGGGGACTTTAAACTCTGATTATTTATGTAATATGCCTTTTAGTCTACATTTTATAAAATTATTCATAAACTAAAATACCTGTTAAATTCAATTAAAGTTTTTCTGAATACATTTGAGCGATTTATGAACCTTATACGTAAATAGGGTAATAAGACACGCTTATTTGCAAAAGTTAAGGTTAGTCCAACCATACTAAGGACTGCTGCCATATCGGAAATGCTGTAACCGGAGTATGCACAAATTTATTTGTCATTTGAAAGAATAGAAGGTTAAAAAACTTAAATCCGCTTGTTTAGGGATTTGCAGCATACACTTTACATCCGTTTGCTATGAATCAAATCCAGCTACTATAGGTTAAAATTGGACGACAATGTTTCTTAAACTTAAAACTTTTTTACATTACAAAGCTATTAAAAGATTTTTCTTTTTTTATTCTTTTATTTAATTTAAAAAAACATTAAGAATAATTATAACGAAGCAAGTATTGCCATTTTAATAAGTTCCGTTCCAAATATTATACTATTATTATTTTTTTATGTTTTTCTAAGATTTTTCCAACTTTTTATTTGAATTTAAATGTCCTTCAAAGTTTTAGATAAAACTTTTTTAATAGAAAATTATAATTATTATAAATTTTTATTTTTATTATACATTTAATATAATTTAATATTATTATATTGTATAACATTTATATAATTAGCAGACTTAATCAAATTGAATATACCATTTTAGTCAAGTGATTTGATATTTTGTTTTTTTGTTTTTTAGCGAGTTGGCTCCTAAACTGCCCAGCCGATTTTCATGAAAATTTGTATATAGAGGTTTTTGGGTACGGAAAGAAATCGTGGCCCAAAAATTTTGCTCTAACGGACCGCCAAGTTGGGGCTGCGGTGCAAGTATTTAAACTTCTTTGTTCTAAAATGAAAACGGTTTGACCGCGATTGACTTCAAATTTTGTTTACGTGATGTTCTTTGAGAATTAAGTTGACAATATTAACAGTTTTGGAATTTGTTAACACATGTCGGGCCGACGGGTGGTTAAAAAAAATGTTGGGTCTAAATTTTGCCCGATTTTACGAAATTCAGCTTTGGCTTAAAATTTTGTTGAGTTCCATTAACCCATTGCGGCCCAACAGCTTTTTATAAAGTTTTTGGTTACTTTACTCTAAATTAGAAACGGTTTAACCGATTTTCTTCAAATTTTGTATATGTGTTCCGTTTTGAGAATGAAATTAACTCTTTTAACAGAATTGCTATTGGTTAACCCATGCCGGCCCGACGATTGACAAAAAAAAGATTTGGAAGCAAATTACGTCCAATTTTGCGCAATTCTGCTTTGCCCAAAGAGAAAGTGCCGTTTTGTTAACCCATTGGGGCTTTTTATAGATTTTTGCGTTACTTAACTCTAAATTAGAAACGATTTGACCGGTTGACCTCAAATTTTATATGTGTGAAGCAACTTGAAAATGGAGTTGAGTCTGTTAACAGTCGGGCCTACGATTGGTCAAAAATTTTGTTTTGGAAGTATATTACGTCAAATTTTGGAAAGTAGTTTGTGCTGCTTTGAATTACAGAAAGTTTCAAAAATTACTAGAATAAGCCTAGACAAATCGTTTTAAAAAGATTGCTTTCATACATTTTAAAATTTACATGTGTAAACCGTGTGTAATTTTTGTGTTAACTTTTTGCAGTAACATCGACTTCAATTAAACCTCCATTGAGAGGCGCAGCAACACGCACCGGGTATAAGTATAAAAATGAAAACAAAGACCTTAAAAGGATAGGCTCCAAAATTTTATTAAAAACGTATGAAAATTATATCCTATCTAGACCTATCTTTGAGAGAGTGAATAAAATTTAATAAATTAGATTTTTGTTTAATATAATAGAAAACACTTGTGATAAAGTTATAAATATATACGAAGAAAGACAAGGAAGATTATACTTGTCCCCGCAAACCTTAAGATACTCACGGAAACTTATTGAGAAAAAAATTAAAATTAGAAAATTTACAAACTTTAAAAATAAAAGAAAGAATATTGCCACTCGTATTATTGAATAATAATATATAACATATCAACAACAAATCATTTAAATAAATGTTGACTGTCATCTTCAAACTGTCACGAAACAAATCATTTTGAAAATTTAATTTACTTTGTTACAAAAATTAAAGCCGAAGTCAAATTGTAGAACTGAAAAGTTTTATTTAAATATTTTTAAAAGTTTGAATTAAATTTTTATTAAAATTGATTTTAAACTCCATGTAAATTATTCATAGTTTCCTAACAGCATTAAAATATATAACTCAGTTAATTTAATTGTTAGACAATGTAAAGCTGGGGGCTGTAGGTTCGACCTCCTTCAAAATTAAGAAAAATTTCTGACATGTGTTGAAATATAATGTTGAAACTTTGAATGTTGTACATAACTAAAAAAAATTGGACAGGTATTCAAGTTACAGATGTTTAAAAATAGTGTGACAAAAAAAAATTTTGTTAACCGACTTCAACTAATTTTTGAGGGTCGAACTTCTCCCAAAATTTCAAAACAATAGCTACAATCGTTTAGAAGATATGTAAGGCCAAAAATTTTGCAAAAATTGAGTTTTACATACTGGTAAGTTTTACATTAGGTTTTTTATAACGCTCATAAAAACCCCTGTCTTTTACGGTTTTCGGATTAAAAATATAGAACTTGTTTTATAACAATTTAAATATAGAGCTTTTTACGACTTTGGGGGGCTGCAGCACCGTAACGCGTGGGACTATAGAGAAAGTTCTTTCTTGAAATTATTTGTTTTGTTATACCTACCCGCAGTTAAAATTTCTTTTCTATATTTCAAACGGTGTAAAAGTTTTTGTAAGCACACGGACAGACGAATGAACGCACAGAGTGAAATTATATAGACACATTTTTACAAAATCTTTTGAAAATGTGCTAAAAATTATATTAATCAGCTTTAAAAAATATTTTAAGAAATCAATTTGCATCTGTATGTAATAAAGAAAAAGAAAAATAATACTTTTAAAGTATATTGGATTTTTTCTGAACAATTTAGTGGTAAAGATCATGTTTTTCATGCGGAAGGTGTAGGGTTAAAACCCCGGTCAGATCATATCTTTTAAAAAAAAATCTTAAAATTGTATAATTACATCGTAATATAAAATAAGATTTAATAAAAATTTATAAATAATTCTTGTTTCAGATAATAGATGGCGTGCAAAATTAGCATTTGTACATTCATAATCTTATATTATAGCTACAGCCGAGATATTAACGGCTTGTTAATAATAGCGATTAAAGAAACTGAGCCGAGTCTAAATACCCTTGGTGAATACCCTATGCTCTTTAGGAAGTAATAAAAGAAATAAAAATAAATGTACCTTGAGCCCAAATGTTGATTGAGTTCAGTAAAGTGAAAGAGTTCAAAGAAGAGAAAGAGAAAGTTTAAGATATAAGGGAAGAATAATAATAATATCAAAAATTAGAAAAGAAGTAGATGATGATGGATTACAATAACAAACTTGTTGTATCATAAAAAAGGAAGTAAATTTCTCAGAAAATATTCTGTAATTTCGATGTTTCATTATTATTTTCTTTATTTTACAAATCAATTAGTTTTGGAGTTGAAGAAAGTGTATCTATAATAACAATGTTTTAAATATATAATCAACAAGTAAATGATTTTAATGGAGATCTCAAATAAATAAATAAAAGTAATGAAATTGAAGTGACTTGACTTTTTTTGAAGATATTCATTACATTTTTCTGTTTTCACTTTTAAGTCTCTGGAAAAAATCTGAATTTCACTATAAACTGAAAAAAAAACAAAAAGATTTGGGTGTCTGAAAAATAATTAAACATTGTGAAATTTTTAAGAAGCTTACAATTTTTATCTGTTAAAAATATAAAACTTTGAATTATATCATTATTAAATGTTTAAATTGAAAAACTGTTTCCCCGGTGACCGGTCGATTCCACTAGAACAATTCCACTAGACACAATTCCACAAGACACAATTCCACTAGAACAATTTCACTTCAATCGTTTCCCCATCACCTAAAATCGTTTCCCCATTTAAAATTTTTTTTAATATGTATAGGTAAATAGAAAATGCCTTGGCTCGGTAAAATAAGAAAATTTCTTAACAGGTGCAAATTTTTGTACTCTAAATATTTAAAAGAAATGCAAAATATTCCGACATTTTTCCGACCCATTTAGTACACATGAATACTTGTGCTTTAAATAGTAGATACCGATGTACATATGCGAAATGTGTTGACATTGTCTCGTTAATCTTGAGTAAAATGGTCGTTTGTGCTTTAAATCCTTGAGACACATGTCTGGGTAAATTTTTCTACATTTTTTTTTGCAAAGTTTTATTGCATATTATCAAAGACATTTTTCCGACACATTTTGGACACATGAATACTTGGGCTTTAAATATTAGATACCGATGCATATATACGAAATCTGTTAACATTATCTTATTACTCTTGAGTAAAATGATCGTTTGTGCTTTTCCCACATGTGTGGGACATTTTTCTACATTTTTTTAACAAATTTGCAGCAAATAACCACAACGCCCAACTAACTGTGCACTGGTATTAAAAGTTTCACTCAAACTTTTTAAAAAGGTATGGTTTTTGTTGTTTTGTCTCTTTGATTGCACGAAAACTCTTACCATAATTGGAATATTTGGTACTTTAAGTTTCACGTAAAAGGGATTTTCTATCATTTGGTACAAAAGGGATACAAAAAAAATTTTATTTTTATTTAAAGGCATACCAACCAAATTTCGTGTTATGTTATTACTTATTATTTTAATATAATCCACTTATGTTAAAGTGTTTAAATGGTTTCATTTGAACTTGAGTGTTTTTTTCACGTTTTTTAAAAAAAAACAATTCTTTAAACAGAAGCACGTAAGGGTCGAAGAATATCGAATTATCCTTTCTCTTAAGTGTCCTTTTTTCTCCTTAAACAAATTAAACATTATTTTGCTATACTGCCTAATAAATTATAATTAAGTTAGACTGCCTTTTTGTCTATTGAACATCTAGTTTAATTATTGGAACAGCTGAGGATTTTGTTTCTCCTTCTTCTGCTGCAGAACTTCTACTGGACTTTGGCGATAATACAATATTTTCCGTACATTTATAAAGTTTTCTCAAAGTTCAAGTTGTTTCAACCAATTTTTCTTCATTTTTCAACTATTAAATGGAATAATCAATATTTTTGAACGCTCAATAGAATTTTAAAGAGATGCTTTAAAAACATATGCATCAAAGTCTTGTATTGATTAATACATAGCAGAAGTTTTTACAAAGAATAGTAAGAAAATTATTTATTTGAAGTATTAGACAATAGTAAATATAAACTGATATTATAGTCTTTTGTCTTCTTGATTTTGGACTTCTTATTAAACTCATTTTTTTATTAGATATTAGGTTTCCAATTGGAAACCCGCTACTTTAACTACTGAGCTATCGATCAGATTAAGAAAATCATCATCATAGAATAATACTCAGTCTCAACATCAATGTCACGAAAATCATATGTTAAAATTAATCATAAACAGAGGTTACATAATTTCAGTTTTAGTCGACCATATTCCAGTAGATCACGAACCTAACTACAAATATTTTAGGTGTCATTTTAGGTGAATGAACATTGGTCCTACGAACAACAAATACGACGTCTTCATGACACGAAATATGACAGCTTAGTATGGTGATAAGTTTATTTTGTTAGCACTAATAAAGGTTTTGCTTTAGAGATTGTAATAAAAACGTCCTCGAACTGTTAGCGAAGTTCTGTAATTATGTACGAAGTAACGACTTTAACTGAAATTAATCAATAAGAAGTGGGTGAGTTGTGGCTCTACGACGAACTCTTAAAATTTCCTGACTATAGGTTTTGTCAGAAATGCTGATGTTCTTCGAAGATCTAAACCGAAAGTTACTAGCAAATTTATCAGGCACTTTGGTATTTTGATTACTGCAGTCTACAGACCGATAAATATACCAACTAAATAATATAACTTAAAAATAGGAATTTATAAATATTTTAAGTTTTATTATCCTTTTTTAAGGAATAACAGTGATAAAAAAAAACAAAGGTCCCAACTAAAATGGGGATTTTTCATTTCCTTTTATATTAATTCAATAGTTGGTAAAAAATAAGATAGGAAAAAAAAATTAAACTAATTTATAGCCATGTTATATTATGTATCTCATTGGAGGTATGGTCAATCGTTTTTCTGGGCTATTTAATTTTGAAATTTATGTACTTTTATTCCCATATATTTTTTTTATGCCCCTTTTTATACCCGTATGACTATATAGTCAAAGGGTATAATAAATTTGCCATTACGTTTGTGACGCAGAGAAGGAGGGGAGGTAGATATAGACTCAAGTGTATGGATCGGATCAGAATCGAAAAATAAATCGATTTAGCTATGTATGTCCGTCCGTCCGTCCGTCTGTCCGTCTGTCCGTCCGCACGATAACTCAAAAACTAAAGGAGCTAGGATCTTGAAATTTTCGGAAATTCGTTTTTTTGCAATAGCCGTCATCACTATTTAAATCCAGCCATTTCGATCCATGGGTTCGGGTAGCTGCCATACAACTTCTTTTTTTATATGATCATTACTCTGCACCTATTACAGCTGCGTGTCTGAAATTTTACCAAAAGTAGTTTAGTTTTATGGCCAAATTTTCTGCAAAATTTGGTTGGTCTAGTGGAGTGGGTTCGAGTAGCTGCCATGCAACTTCTTATTTTATATG
This sequence comes from Dolichopus griseipennis, assembly GCA_963082915.1. Classification (NCBI taxonomy): domain Eukaryota; kingdom Metazoa; phylum Arthropoda; class Insecta; order Diptera; family Dolichopodidae; genus Dolichopus; species Dolichopus griseipennis. The sequence continues at coordinate 316,333,014 of OY720441.1, read as the reverse complement.
AGCATTACTCTCCACCTAATAAAACTGGGTGTCTGAATTTTTGCCAACAATTTTTTAGTGTAATGGCCAAAGTTTCTGCAAAATTTGGTTGGTCTGCTGCAGAGGGTTCGAGTAGCTGCCATACAACTCTTTATTTTATATGAGCATTCCACTACACTTAGCCATACATAAAGCCAAAAGTAATTAACCGGATGATATAATGTATATGTTACGGTCATACGGGTATCCCAGAGTTGACACAGTCTACTCTACTACACTCTTCCTCGTTTTAAAAATCAATTCAAAAATATTTTATGTGTTCAATGAACACAACAAAAAAAAATTCACTCAAATTGAATTATTAATACCAGAAAGGTGTAATCCATTAATGAAATAGAATAAAAATTGTTGAACCTACAAAACAGCTCATATGTTCCTCAGCTCTATATCAGTATATATAAATTGAATTGCTGTGACAAAAGATATTTTTTTTGTAACTTAAATTGAAATTATAATTTACGTCGTAAATTCCATTTAAAATTATTGAAAATGAGGAAAAGTGTAGTAGAGTAGACTGTGTCAACTCTGGGATACTCGTATGACCGCAATATATACGATATATTATATAATCTAACTAATAATTTTTGGCACAATTTTGAATACACAATTTATAAGATTTTAAGTTATGTACAAAAGAAAATATAAATTGAAAGGCAGCTTTTGGAACTTCTTCCACTACACCAACTTTATTTTATTCAGAGTATTGCTGATATAAAAAAAAAGTTGTGTGCAGCTACTCGAACGCACTGTATTACCCCAACTTAATTTGACAAAAACTGGAGCAAACTCGTTTACTTTATGAGATATCGTGCGGACGCACTGATGGACAGACGATATGGCTAGATCGATTTACTTTTCAATTCTGATGCGAATTCCATATCTTTGAGTTTATATCTACCCCCTCCTTTTCTGCATCAGAAACGTAATGTCATATTTAGTATACCCTTTTGATCAATAGACATACGGGTATAAAATTTACAATTATCTGGAACTGTTATTATCAAAGGAAGAGAGATATAAATAAGTTTTGAAAGGGTTATAAAATTGGCAAAGATTAATTAAAAGGAAATCGTAATTATAGGTTTCATTGATTTAATATCGTAATTTTTTTAAATTCTCCATAAAAAAAACTCAATTTACTTTATAAATTAATATAGATTCTAGATGAAAGAATAATATTGCAGACATTTTTATATATATACCCGTAAGACTATATAGTCAAAGGGTATAATAAATTTGCCATTACGTTTGTGACGTAGAGAAGCAGGGGGGGGGGGGGGGAGGGAGGGGTAGAATAAATGAAATAAAATAAAGGAGCTAGGATCTTCAAATTTTCGCAAATTAGTTTTTTTGTAATAGCAGTCATCGCTATTTAAATCCAGCCATTTTGGTCCATGGGTTAAGTTTTATGGGCAAAGTTTCTGCAAAATTTTGTTGGTCTACTGCAGTGGGTTCGAGTAGCTGCCATACAACTTCTTATTTTATATGAGCATTGCTCTGCACCTGTTACAGCTGCGTGTCTGAAATTTTGCCAAAAATAGTTTAGTGTAATGGCCAAAGTTACTGCATTGTATTTTGGTGATCTCTGTCTCGGATGATTTTTCATCTTCAAGATCTTAATTCATTTTATGAAAAATCAACATTAATTATAACCATCTATGCTTTACGCAGCCATGAAATAAGGCCTTGCGAAATAAGACCTAGGCTGTTATTTCTCATAGTAGTTGAGAAATAAAGTCTCAGGGTTTAATTTATCTTATTAATCGAGAAGTAAACTTCCAGGATATTATTTCTTTTTCAATCTAATCTTTGATGTCTTAAGAAATAAAGCCTCGGAGCGTTAACTCACGATATATGATATTTCAGACGATTCTCTGTCAATTGAATCTTCAAATTCTTGTGAAACAATATCACGTGACATTTTTTTATCAAAAAGTCCAAATTAAAATTGGAAGAGAATTAATGTTTCCCGTAGTAACGCCGTGGGCTCTGTTTCGCAATGCCTTTCATTGCTCCATATCTTGCTTATCCGATCACAAGTTTCTTAAATAAACTCAGTAATACGCTTTGTTCATTTACTCTTTATACCCGTATGACTATATAGTCCAAGGGTATAATAAATTTGCCATTACGTTTGTGACGCAGAGAAGGAGGAGGGGTAGATATAGACTCAAGTGTATGGATCGGATCAGAATCGAAAAATAAATCGATTTAGCTCTGTATGTCCGTCCGTCCGTCACCACGATAACTCAAAAACTAAAGGAGCTAGGATTTTGAAATTTTCGCAAATTCGTTTTTTTGCAATAGCCGTCATCGCTATTTAAATCCAGCCATTTCGATCCATGGGTTCGGGTAGCTGCCATACAACTTCTTTTTTTATATGAGTATTACTCTACACCTAATGAAGCTGGGTGTCTGAAATTTTGCCAGAAACAGTTTAGTGCAATGGCCAAAGTTACTGCAAAATTTGGTTGGTCTACTGCAGAGGGTTCGAGTAGCTGCCATACAACTCCTTCTTTTATATGAGCATTACTCTATACCTATTAAAGCTGGGTGTCTGAAATTTTGCCAAAAGTAATTAATGTTTATAATAATAATGATATAATGTTTATATAAGGGTCATACGGGTATCCCAGAGTTGACACAGTCTACTCTACTACACTCTTCCTCGTTTTCAATTCATTTTTATTCCAATTGTCCTTCACTTTAAGAGACTGAATCGGAATTTGCATTCTAAAACTTAGAATAGTTTTTTTAAATCATCTATGTTTTCCAAAGTAAATTTGAAAAAAATTTTTTTTGCAGCAAGATTGTAATTTGGACTGAAACAAAATTAAAAACAAATTTTACCTGAATTTACTGTTAAAAGTTATTACCATAGTAATAATTAAAAGTATAAACCATGCAAGAGTAAATTTTGCTATATGGGATTAATCATAATGCAGCAAATTACAATGTATTGTAAGAAGGTACTATATAATTTAAATTTGCTCATATTTTTTCAGGCCCTTTTTTCTAATCCTGCAGGTTTAAAAATTTTATCTCGTTAAATACAAATTTTATTACCAAAGCTAACTATAATTTACATTTTTGTTACCCTTCTTGAAACTAAAAAGGGTTTATACCTAATTTGCTTCATCAAGTTAATTTCTATGTTCTCAACAGTTAACTTTCACTCATTCTGTCGGCTTTCAGTTTCAATTAAACTTGTAATCTGTGAAGACAAAATAATTAAAGACTTTTTGCTCTTCTTATTTTTGTCTAATTAAAGGTAAAATGAAACAAGAAATTAAAAAAATTGATAGGTTTCTAAAAAAGGCCTTTTTCCAAAAAATATCCCACAATTTATAGAATTTCTTAGAACTTTCCTTGGAATTTTATTGTATACCTAACAGTATACACATAGAACTGGGTTGAGGAAATTTGGTGCTGGAGCATTATTATAATTATTATGTTTAGTACCAGCTCTGTATGAATACTAAGTGGAAGTGTGAAACCCTTTATCTTGAAGGCATGTGGGCTAGTGCTGGAGCATTTGATTTTCGTTTCTCAAAAAAATAGCTATTAAAGAAAGTAACAGAGGTTTAAAAATGCGAATTTTAAACTTTAAACCCTTTACAGCTCCTGAACAGCGAACGACTGAAAAAATTTTTTTAAATGACTCATACATATTCCAAAGGACTTAAATCCTCTCAAAATAGATTGAAGATGCAGTTTATGAAACTTGCATTAATAGAATTTTATTATAGGATTATTTTCGAACTTTGGGATGCAATAGGTTTATTTCAAATGATGCAGAAGTTATGTGAGCAACTGGTCGGATATTTAGACGGATAGACACGCGGCAGAGTGCGACTATTAAGGAAAATTTTTTTGAAATATGATAAAAATGAACGACCGCAACATAAAAAAAAATGCAAATTCCAAGAAATAATATTTATTTTGTTTCATTTTTTTTTTTTTATGGTGGCCACTAATTATTTTTATGAAAACTTTTACAAAGAAATATAAAATTATTTTTTAATCCTTTAATTTACAGTAATATTTAATGATGACGTCAGCCAGTATTAAATAAAATTTCTAAAGAAAGAAGAAAGCTTTGAAAAGTCATGGGGAGAATTATTGTAATTAATTAAAGGATAATCCATCTGTCTTGTAAGAAGACTGGGAATCGTTATGCCAATAAAGTTTACGGTTTATGATTATGAACTTTAAACGACGATGAAGAAGTCCTTTTCTTTTTTTGTAAAAAAAATTTGAATTTTCAAAGCTAAAAGTTTTAATCTTGTAATTTTGAAAAATATTTTTCAACTGCATATTAACTTTGGCATAGTGTTTGTATAACGACGGAAGGAAACGAGTAAGAAAGTATATAATATTTTTGATTAGCCTAACATCGTAAATCGATTAAAGGATCATCTGTGCTTCTCGGACAATAATTCAAAAAGGAATGAAGCTATTATACATGAATTAAAAAACAGTTGATATTATACAAGAATTAAAAAACAGTAACTAAATAATAATTACTAATGTAGAAAGGCGGATATTTAAAAGCGGCAAAAATGGGTTGTGAGTTCGAACTTTGAAAGCTTCCAAATGATTTAATAAGTTGGTTATATAATTATCATTAAATCACTTAACCTTGAGTGATATGAATAAAAACAAAGGTTTTTCTTTGAAACAAAAGGCGGCGTAGTAAAAGCATCGTATTTAAGTATGAGCAAATGCTTTGTAGCACATGTTTTAATTCATTTTAAATCATATTGAAATCAGAAATTTTAACTTTTAAATCATATTTTTAAGCTTTTCTTCAATATATACACTACAGAAGAAAAAAGTAATAAGTTCGTCGGTGAAAAAAAAAAATTGAATTTCTTCCGGACCAACAAAAGTTGATCCATTTTGCCGGAAATACATAAATCCGAAATTTTTTTTTCTGTGTTCGTGTGCGTAAATGTGTGTGTGTGTGTCTGTGAACACGATAAATGAAGTTTAGTAGGAATGCTTTTTTCTTCAACAGTAAGGTTAAGTTCGTAGATGACCAAATCTTTCCACGGGATCGAGAGGCTCCCTTAAGAAATCATCCAACTTTTCGTAAAATCTCAAGCTTTAACGATCAGATTGAGTTCAAATGTGGAACAGAGAAGGCTTGAAATTTCCTCTTAGTTCACGGAATTAGGTTTATAAAGTTGGTTGAAGTATGTTTAACCATTTCGGCCTGGCGAGCTTTTAACAATTTTTTGTTTCCGATTTGTGTTCAATTATATATGGTGATTTTGGAGCCCAAAAGAGAGGCTGAAAGTAATTTTTGTTGAATTTAGTTTTGTGTGTGAAGTTACAAATTCAGCCATTTAAACCAAAATTTAAACAAATACTGATATAAAGTGTGCTCAATAACAGACTTAAGTTTTTTAAAGGTTTCGCTTTTAGTTTAAAGTGCTAACCCTCATTTTATTCATATGAAATTAAGCTTGTAATTATCAAGCTTCGATTATCTTCATTTTAGTCATATGAAATTAAACATGTGGTACAACCGCTGAAGGATATACTTTAAGCTGAAATGATATGAAGCACATTCTTTAAAGTATGACGCACATACTTCTTGTTATCTATAAAATTTTGGAGGCATTTACTACAAAGTAGTAGTAAAAGTATTTACTTTACTTTATTCATATTATTTACTTTTCATTTATCAACTGATTTGAACTAAATTTGCTGCATAATTGTTTTTTGGTAAATACAAAGCACCTACTGGCTCTTCATCGAAACAAGCAGTAGTATAGCTACAATCTGTTTCAATCAACAAAAACCTTTTCTTAAGGCTTTTTTTTTGTAAATTTGAGTAGAGTATGAACTGCCAAACTTGTAAAATAAAAATCAAAATATTTTGTTTATTTGAAGTTAATTTTTATACCCGTATGACTATATAGAAATTAAATTTGCCATTACGTTTGTGACGCAGAGAAGGAGGGAGGTCGATATAGACTCGAGTGTATGGATCGGATCAGAATCGAAAAATAAATCGATTTAGCTATGTATGTCTGCCGTCTGTTCGTCTGTTCGTCTGTCCGTCTCTCCGTCCGTCCGCACGATAACTCAAAAACTAAAGGAGCTAGGGTCTTGAAATTTTCGCAAATTCGTTTTTTTGCAATAGCCGTCATCGCTATTTAAATCCAGCCATTTTGGTTCATGGGTTCAGGTAGCTGCCATACAACGTCTTTTTAGCATATTTTCAAAAAATTTTGTAAAAATGTGCCTATATAGCTTCACTCTGTCCGTCCGTCCGTCCGTCCGTCCGTCCGTATGTTTACAAAAACTTTTACACCGTTTGAAATAGAGAAAAGAAATTTTAACCATGGGTAGTTTTTGCAAAAAAAATAATTTCGTAGAAGAATTTTTTTCTGTAGCCCCACCTGTTACGGGGCTACAGTCCCCCAAAGTTGGAAAAAGCCCTATATTTAAATTGTTATAACAAGAGTTCTGTTACATATATTTTCAATCTAAAAACAGCAAATGATAGCTGCTTTCATAAACTTTATAAATTTTTACAAGGCAAATGTTTAGGGTTGCCATACGGTACTAAAATTTAACATTACGCAAAACTCAATTTTCGCAAAATTTTTGGCCACACATATCTTCTGAACGGTTCAAGCTAGGGTCTTGAAATTTTGGGACAAGTTAGATACCTAGAAATTAGTAGGAGTCGGTTAACAATTTTTTTGTCAAGCCTCCTATTTAGGAGCTATAAGGGCTCAAAAATTGAAATTTTGCTATTTTTAAACACCTGTAACTTGAATACCTGGCCAAACTTTTTTTTAATGATAGACAAAATTCAAAGCTCTATAATTATATTTCAACATGTGTCAAAGGTTTTTCTTAATTTTGAAGGATGACGAAGTTACAGCCCCTGAAAATGTCAAAAAAGCCTTATATTTAAATTGATATAACAAAAGTTCTGTTAGGTTTATTTTCAATCGAAAAACAGTATTAGAGAGCTGCTTTTATAGACTTTACAAAAATACGTCGCTTAAATGTATAGGGTTGCCATGCGGTACTAAAATTTAGCATTATATAAAACTAAATTTTTGCAAAATTTTTGGCCCCACATATCTTCTAAACGGTTCAAGCTGGGATTTTGAAATTTTGGGAGAAGTTAGATCCTAAAAAAATAGTAGGAGTCAGTTAACAAAATTTTTTTGTCAAGCCATTTAGGAGCTATAAGGGCCCGAAAATTGAAATTATGCTATTTTTAAGCACCTGTAACTTGAATACCTGTCCAATTTTTTTTTTTTATTAATATACAAAATTTAAAGGTCCAACATTATATTTTAACATATGTTAAAGGTTTTTCTTAAATTTAAAAGGGGTTCCTTAAATTGAAGAAAGTGTCTCTTAGTTTTACCCATTTTTGCTTAGATAATAAAATTCTAAGTAAAATTCCAAATTTTTGTGTAATTCACAATTTAATTCCTAGAACTAGAGGATGAGGGGGGGGGGGGGGAGTTGAAGATAGATTCTTGAGAAATTTGGCAACCTTCCCCACTGAAGGGCTATAACAACTTTTAAATAAAAAATTTACTGTTAGCAGTAAATTTTATAAGTCAGTAGTAACTATTTTCAAGTAAAAATTTCCAAAGTTAAATTCAGTATGTAATACAATATAATTTTGAAAATGTGCTTTTTTAAAAACCCTTGGTTTTTTTTCATCACTTGTTTTATATGAGCATTATTCTACACCTAATAAAGCTAGTATGTTTGAAATTTTGCCAAAAGTAATTAATGTTTATTATAATAATGATTTAATGTTTATATAACGGTCATACGGGTATCCCAGAGTTGACACAGTCTACTCTACCACACTCTTCCTTGTTTTTCATTTAATTTTTAATAAAAAAAAATAAAAATGACAGTTTTTTCAAATCGTGTTTTTTTATTAAATCTGAAAGCTTTGAGCGTGCTTTGTTTATGCTCTGCTCAGAGCGTGCTCATTTTGTTTAGAGCGTGCTCAAATCTACTCTCTGATTTTAAAAAAAAAACCCGTTTAGTAAAGCCAATTTTTACTATTTTCAACTTACAAGTCATTAAACTTTAATCAAACCAAAGAAAAAGCATTGAATAAAACCTAATGTATAACTTTATACTTATTAAAACTTTCTTCATTATAATAATAAAAAAAAATTTTAAGGTTTTACAAATAATAACTGAAAATGAAAATCAGGGCCCCATTTCATAAAACTATTAGTCTAATATTATTAGTGAATTTGCTAATATTTTATTAGTTATTAGTAAAATTCTGTTTCATAAAGGCTAATATTTTATTAGTGCTACACTAATAATTATTAGTGAATTTTATTACTGCAAAGCGCGTTCTGTTTCATAAAACTATTAGACTAATAATTATTTGTCGCTACACTAATAATTATTAGTAAATTTTTATTAGTTTAGAAAGACCAATAAATTCATTATTAGTCTTTTAAATATTAGGATATTTATATATAATGGAGGTCAAACTTTATATTGTATGCCATAAACTAGTTTTTTTATAGTAAATAATCTTAAATATTTTGTACAAAATAAATAAATAATAAAATCTAAAAAAAAATTATGCATTATTACACATACTTTACATTAATCAACAACATTTTATTTTGGTTACAACTTAAACATAATTCAGTATAAATTTGCAAATCATGTTAAGCTCTGATAGTGAGAGTGATTTTGAAGATTATTTTATAATTATATTGCATTATATAAACTAAATAATTGAACATTCAAATAATAATTATTAGTGACGAGTCTATACTAATAATTTATGATTTGCAGTAATAATTTATTAGTAAAATTTTATTAGTTGCAGAAAAGTTTTATGAAACAAAAAAGTATTACTCCATATTTATTAGTTCTAATAATTATTAGTTTATTAGTATTAGACTAATAGTTTTATGAAATAGGGCCCAGGTGAAAAATACAAAAAACACTAATAAAGAAAAAAAATAAAAAACCAAAAAAAACTGTCATTTCATTTAAATAATATTCAAATTTTCATTAAACTGTAAAGGTTCATTAGAGTTCCTTTTAACCAACCAACCAACCAGACTCACATTAACTGTCAGTAATATCCGAGTAAAATTGTGAAACAAAGGAATGAAAACAATTTTACTTAAAGTTTATTGGGATTCTTTACAAATCTTGTTATTGTTGTCTCTTTCTTTTCATTTCATTTCGATTGGATTTTTCATAAGAAACCTATATTAGATTGAGGTAAAATAAAATATATTTACATAATTTGTATAGTACATATACATATGTACAAGTATATGTACCTACTTCAAAAGTGAAACGTGATCCTAAAATATTGAAAATGTTAAAAAAAAATTTAAAATTTTTATGCAAATTTAATGAGAATCGAAAAAAACAGTTAAAAGCATTGAAAAGTATCTTTTTCACTTTTTCAAAAAAAAAAACAACTTTGAATTTTTTAAATGAATGAATTTAAAAACATTGTTTGGAAAATTTTATCGACAGGTATTAAGACCTTGAGAAAATTTCAATTTTTGTGAAATGGAAAATTGAAAAATTAAAGAAATAAATTTTTGTATTAAAAATTTAAATATTTAATATTAAAAGCGAATGATTTATCACGTGATTCTATATAATAAATTCTTGAAACATTCTATTTAAATTTTCAGAATTTCTTTGAATCTAATATTTACTTGACAAAATAAACTATGATGGCTGTGTGAAAAAACTCCCCAAGAGAAATGTCTCCAAAATAAAAATTAAAATCGAAGATTTGGACACAAAATCAGAGTTTCAATAAATTGTTTAGAGCGGATTTTATTAAATACTGCAATTGGGATATATACGAAATTCTGATACAGGATGTATCTTAAAGTTAGATTCAAAATCAGGGTATTCCTTCTCCTAATCAGAAAGTTGTATACACTTGGATGTTAATTATTGTGTAAGGGGCGTATAGTCCCGATTTTGAGTTCAACTGTAAACTCTTTCCGATGGGGCTTCTGACCCAAGTAAATAAGTTGAAAGTCCCATATAGTAGTCAAGGTGAATTTCATGAGACTTCTGACTTTGCACTAACTAAACTTGTTATACCTACTACATCTAATTGTCATACATCCTACAAAACTACTTTTGTCTTCCCCAAATACATTTTTTATAAGAAGTACCCAAAATTAAGAAAAAAGTCCTCAAATTTTCTCAAATTTTTTTTCTCAAATTTGGGAACTTTTACATTTAAAAATTGTCTCCAAAATTTCATGCACATTTTTATACGCGTATAAAGGTCAAAGGGTAAAATATAATTGCCATTACGTTTGTGACACAGAGAAGGAGGGGGGAGGGGATAGATATAGACTGAAGTGTATGGATCGGAAAATCGATTTAGCTATGTATGTCTGCCCATCCGTCCGTTCGTCTGTCCGTCCGCACGATAACTCAGCTAGGATCTTAAAATTTTTGCAAATTCTTTTTTTTTAGCAATACACGTCATCGCTACTTAAATCCAGCCATTTTGGTTCATGGGTTCGGGTAGCTGCTATACAACTAGCTTCCATACTTATTACAGTATTCTATTCCTATTAAAGCTGGGTGTCTGAAATTTTGCCAAAAATAGTTTTGTGTAATGGCCAAAGCTATTGCAAAATTTAGTTGGTCTACTGCAGAGGGTTCGAGTAGCTGTCATACAACTTCTTATTTTATATGTGCATTACTCGACTATACCTATTAAAATTGGGTGTCTGAATTTTTACCAAAAATAGTTTAGTCTAATGGCCAAAGTTACTGCAAATTTTTGGTTGGTCTACTGCAGAGGGTTCGAGTAGCTGCCATACAACTCCTGTTTTTATATCAGCATTACACTACACCTAGTAAAACTGATATGTTTGAAATTTTGCCAAAAGTAATTAATGTTTATAATATTAAAGATGTAATGTTTATATAACGGTCCCGTATTCGCAGAGTTAACACAGTCTACTCTACTACACTCTTCCTCGTTTATTTTTGAAGATCAATATCTAAGATAATACATTGCAAGGTAATTGCAGGTGTACGAAATTTGTCTTAATAAATATTTGATTCGTTTTGTTTAAAATCTTATGGTATCACGTATATGAACAATTTTATTTTTGGACAAATGAACGAAGGCAAAAGTTTAATCAAAATGAATTGTAAATTTAAGAAATTAATCTATTTAAAATACACCCACAATAAAATTAAAAGAAATTGATATAGTAGCTGGAGACGACAAAATAAAACTCTGACGCTGAGAAATTACTTAAGATTTTAGGTCATTAAAATTATTACAGTCTTGATTTAAGATGACTTAAAATGTTAAATGTGAATCTTACCAGCTTTAAATTCTTTACTATTAGAATTTCTATGAATGGTAATTGTCATTCAAAATATTTTTAGAATAGATAATTTAGTATAATTTTTTTGAGTATTCTTTATACCCTTTAAACTATAATGACCTATAGTATGACTATAGGTCTGAATTTGCCATTACGTTTGTGACGCGGAGAATCAAAGGAGTGGAGAGGATCAGAATCGAAAAATAAATCGATCTGTCGAATCAAAATATATGTCCGTCTGTCCGTCCACATGATAAATTAAAAAAATAAAGCTGCTTGGATTCTTCTGAATTTTTCACAAATTTGTTTTATACAATAGTCATCATCGCTATTGAAATGCATCCAGTTTGCTCCACGGGCTCGAATACTTACCACACAACTTCAATTTTTATATAAGCATTAACCTATACCCATTGGAGCTGGATGTTTGATATTTTGCCAAAAATAGTTTAGTTTTATGGGCCAGAATTATGCTCGTTTGGCCTAAGTTCGATCAAAAAGTTCTAAGATCCGAACCCATCGTCCCATCTCGACCGTACAATATTTCCGTTGTAGTCTCATTTCTAGTAATTTACAGCACAAATTTTGTGAAGGTAGCGATATTAGTTGTTGACTTATTGTGATTTTTTATATATTTCCGTTAGCCCTTAGAATGATTAAAAGGTCCAGAATCCGAACCCATGCGCCGATCTCACCTATATGAAAACCCCGCCGTACTTTAAGTACTAGTAACCTACAGTTAAAATTTTATCAAGATTGCTCCATTAGTTTTGAGTTATTATGCCTACGAACGGACGGACGGACATAGCTATATCGACTCAGGAGGTCACGCTGATCACAAATATATATATACTTTTACATATCTACGTCGCTTCCTTCAAGTGGTTACAAACACCATACCAAAGTTAAAATACCATTTTCCTATTTCAGAGGTGTAGGGTATAAAAAGATGTTGTATGGGAGATACTCAAATCCGTGGATCACAATGGCTGGATTTCAATAGCGATGACGGTATAAAAACGAATTCGAGAAAAATTCAGAATCCTTTATTTTTTGAGTTATCGTGGGGACAGACGGACGGACATACATAGCTAGATCGATGTACTTTTCGATGCTGGTACGATACGTTTAGTATTTAGTCATACCTTTGAGTCTATATCTACCTGCCCTTCTTCTCTGCGTCACGAACGTAATGGCAAATTCAGTATACCCTTTTGACTTATAATTCTACGGGTACAAAAATATAGAATTTTTTTTAATTAAACAAATATTTATGTTTTAACCATACTTAAATTTCTTCATAAAAAGTTTAGGATTCAGAAAAAAACTAGAATAACAAGAAGAAAACTTTTTTTTTGGTTAAAAGATGTCCTTCATATTGTTTGTAAAGTGATAAAATCAATGGTTGTTTTGATCTTAAAGTTAAATAAAACAAGATTTTTTTTTGGTTTTGTATAAATAAACAAAAAAAAAACCTGAAATTTAAAAAACTTCTTAAAATACTTTAGGTCCTATTTTTTGTTTTGTTTTTTATGGAAAAATCTTTTATAATGATTTGAGGGTCTATTCAATTTGGGTTTAATTTTTATTTTGTTTGATTATTAAAAAAGTGTTATTCTTTCATTTCCAAATATAATGTCACTTTAATGGACTTTTAAAGTAAAGCTATTACCGTTATTTTCTTTTGATAAAAATAATTTTTCACAGGTACTCAAGATATATTTGAGGATACATTAATATAAAAAGAATTAAATAACTTTACCAATTGGTTCTACAAAGATTAGGTTATTTTAACAATCCTTTCAACTCTTTTATGACGTATAGGGCATTTACCAAATCATTTAGACTAGGGTTCAGTTTCTTAATTTATTAAATATGATCTTACCGGATTTTGAACCAAAGACCTTCCACTTGAAAAGTCAGCATCTTAACCACAACGCTAATGGTAAAATACTAAGTTCAGTTTGATTTATATAAATTTGATCATACAAGCAAGATTCAAAATTTTAGACTTTATTAGATATTTAGTTTCATAATGTGCATACGCCTGCAGTTTTACAATACTGATGAATGCAAAGTATTTGAAGACATTTTTTGGTATTCTCTTTTAAACTTTATGATGGATCATTTGAGTGTGCCTTGTAAAGAGAATATACTTTTGTTGAGGGACGTTTGGAAAGTGTCCCCGCTGTTAAATGCAATGAATTTCAAATACTTAGTTGGGTTTCACAATCATTAGACGTCTTTATTTTATGATGCTCAAAAATTTATATTTTATGCTACATATGATACCATCAACTGTAGCCCATAGAACTCAATGTTTTTTTTTTTTTTTTGTTTTTTTAGGTGCTAACTGTTCAACTGTTAAGCTAATAAGCCTGTCTATACCATAGGTACATGTGGGAACAGGGGGTCATATTATATTCGTGTTATTAGAATTGGTCTTATTGAATTCCACATACAATTTAAACAGGAGATAGTACTGGGCCTTACAACATGTAGAAACGTCTTAGATTTTCAATATTTACAATTCTATTTTTTGTTTAAATTGTAAATTTTTATATTTTACTTATATGGCATTCTATATCTGCGAGTTATATTTTTTAATCAAATTATTTGATTATATTTTGCATTTGTTCATATTTAAATATTAAAGTATTTTTTTATTAAAGATTTATAATTATTAATTGTTAAATTGTATCTAGATAATCTCCATGTTGAGAGGCATTTCATGCATTTTGCATAAGAGGCATTGAATCTCCATGCTGAGATTCAATGCCTCTTATGCAAAAACAATTTTAAGAGAATAATATGTTTATTATGTTTCCGTGGTTATATTATGTTTTTTAACCTAATGCCTTGTTTATTACTTAACCGGATCTCATTGACCTCCAATCTGCTACAATTCATTCACAAAAAGGATTCAAACATTAAAACTATAAAAGATTCCAATGAATGGCAAAAAGGAAAAATCAAATTTATTTGTATTGTACACGGGAAACCTTTACCCATTTAATTATTTTTTGTAACTCATTTACATTCAATTAATTTTAATCCTGATTTACTCCATCTATTACAATATGTCCTTTTTAAATCTAAAATTTTAACTGCTCATTTCTTTGAAGGTTATGTGGTAAATGTAAACCAAATAACATATGTACAAGTGGATGAAGTGTGTTGGTGCATTGTTTGTTTCTAATTTATGGTTCTGTTTTGCTCTGAGGGAGTTTCAAAAAAGTTTTTACATTTTCTTATTTTAAGAAACATTTAAATCCCTAAGCATTTGTTTTTTGGTATTTTTTAATGGTTTTTTTTAAAGTATTTTTTTTAAATAGAATTATGATATCGGTCTGCATTTTTCGTCCTGGTTTTATTTAATTTAATGTGTCTTTGAAAATATAGTATGATATTTAATGTCATTGTTTTGTATTTTATTATTCTCCAGAGTGCTTCCCTTGACTTTTAGTTAAATGACCGACGAATAGATAGTTGCAGACATTTCAAAATTTTATAAGCAATGAGGAAGAGTGTATAGTAGAGTAAACTGTGTACACTTTGGAATATCCGTATGACCGTAATGTTGACATTGTATCATTCGGATAATTACTCAATTTATGAGGCTTATTAGTTGAAAGGTAGCTCTTCGAAATATTTTATTCAGACGTTGGCCATTAAAATTAACTACTATTGATAAAACTTCAGACATCCAGCTTAATTGTTTATTGTTAAAATTGGTTGGTCTATTGCAGTGGTTTCGAGTAGCTATCATAGAAATTCTTCTTTTATATGAACATTACTTTACACTTAATGAAGCTGAGTGTATGAAGTTTTGGCAAAAATAATGATCATAATTTTAAGAAGTGAATCATACGAAGTCAGCAAAACAGTTAAACAAAAATTAGACAATTAATATTTTTTGTTTAACACTTTTTCTCACGTTTAACACTTTAAATTAGTGATCGATATCGCTATAATAAGTAAATATAATAATAAAGTACATCTACCTAATTGCACCGGATGAATGGCGTAGTGTTAAAGACACAGCCTTTCATGTGGAAAGTCTCGGGTTCAAACCTCAGTCTGATCATATCTAATAAAAAAATATCGTAAGAGTTAATATCGTAATATAAGATAAGATTTAATATAAATATATAAATAACTTTTGTGTAAGATAATAGATGGCGCACAAAGTTAACTTTTGTGTATTCATAATTTTAAACAATAGCCGCAGTCGAGAAATCAACAGCTTTGTGAATAAAACGATTAAAGAAATGGAAACCTAAAAGCCTAGAAGTTTGACCGACTACCGAGTTTGATTAAGAATTTCTGGGCTAAAAATTTTGTTCTAATGGATCGCGAAGTGTTCGTGTAAACATTCAATTTTTGTAAATCTTGATAAATATATGAACATAAACTAAAGTATAAAAGAACCAAAATCGGATTTTCTAGAAAATTTTAAAGAAGAAACAATCAGGATGATTTTTGAAATAAAAGGGTGAGCAATACAATGAAATTAATAAACTTCGTTAAATAAATATTTACTTAGGTAAGATTTATTTTCATAATCTAATAATTTTTGCGAAAGTTAAATTCTTAACTCAAGTACTTTACGTTGTGATGCACTTTAGCACCATAAAATTTTATCCAACTAATTGCCTATCGCCTGTCAACATATTATTTCAATGAATTATAAGCGATTTTAATATTTAGCTGGCTTTACCATTTTAATATCAACTCAAATATTTTTAAAAAGTACTTCATTTTATTATTTTTCTTGTAAATTATGTGTTTATAACACTCTAATTTAGGCAAGTATTGAAATCATAATGAGTCTATATTGCAAACTGAAGACAAATTCCAGCTCCTTTTATAATCCTTTTGATATAAATCAATTAATAATTATTTGATAAGTCATTACTACTTGTATTGTATATGAAATTTGAAAACTCTCTGTACACATTTTTATATCACAACAATATACAAACATATGAGAGTAAAAAATCGAAATAGATTTTATCCTTAGAGAGACTAAAATTCTCTCTGCAATTTATACTCTTAAATCATATTTATAATTACAAGACCATGACATTTCAATTAATTTTTTTTGTTGAAAATTTTGCTTAATATTCAAGGACTTCTAAATTTTTTCTAATAAATTAGAAAATATGTATAAATCATAAATATATATATAGTATATATAATAATTTTCTTTCGTTCATTCCAAATAAAAGTCAACATAGGTATCATTGGATTTCTCTTCTACTTCCTTTTGGATTTTACTTTTACATAAATTAAACAACAAAACCGCTCTTGTACCTTATACCATTGATTACGTTTTAATTACTTTGTAAACCATTATATTTTCTAAGAAATAAATTTTGAATTACTAAAATTTTCTAAAATAAAACGTCATTGATTGTATAACAGTTAAGTCAGTGGGAAGATGTTTTACATTTCCAAATATAACCTTGTATTACTAAAACAATGAACTATATAAGGTAAATATTATTTATATATATATATATATATATATATATTATGTACGATGGCGGCACAAATCTATACAAATAGCAAGGGATTTTCCGTGGTACTTACCTTAATTTTTTTCTATATGTATATATATAATGAAAATTAATACGAAACAACATAACGAATTCAATGTGAGTCCTTGACGTAATATCTCAAGAATATTATTGCACGTAATATACTTTTATATATTCAACTAAATAATATTATAAAAGAAGTTGAATAATAAATTAATGTATATACAGGGTGTTTCACAGCTAATATAACATTGGAATTGAGGCACTATGGACCAAATATTGCATCCAAGTGGATAAAACACTATTTTTGGACGTGGGTCCTAATTCTTAAAAGTTAAAAAGATATAGATAATTTTATGGGTTCGGGTTGAAATCTCATTTTAGAAAATCTCGTTTTAGAAAATCTTGTTTTTAGAAGATCTCGTTTTTGAAAATTTTGTTTTTAGAAAACTCCTTTTATATTCTGTAAAACGCTAATAATTCTGGTTTTGTATTCAACTTAAAAATCTTTAAAAACCAGCTTTTCAATTAAAGAAGAGATTTTCTTAAAAAGCGAGATTTTTCAATAAAAAACGAAATTTTCTAAAAACGCGATTTAAAAAAAAGATTTACTAAACCGAGATTATGGAACGCTCCCGAATTTTATATTCAGTATCTATAAAATTTGAACCTTTGAAGATAAAATGAACTCAAGAGATTTTTCGGAGCTTGTATTAAATTATTATTAACTGTATTCTCTAATTCTGTTAAAAGTTCATAAATTAACTTTCACTTCTATTAGGGTTACGCTATTGATGAAACACCCTGTAAAGTTATAAATAAAATTTTATATTCATATATTTATATAAATAAATTATACCTGTGTTTGTATTCTTTAATAAGAAAAAAATTTTTATATTCGTAAAACGCTTTAACGAAAAAATGTTCAAAATTCGAAGAAAATGTACGATTTTTTTAAGCGAATTCTTTTACCGTGATTTAAAAATTCAATACATTTGGTAGATACCACTTTTTAAAAATATATTATTAATATGTATTACATCAATTATATTATGTACGTATATGTAAAAATATATATTATTCAGAAATAGCTAATGTATATTAATGAATGTAATGTCTAGTCTAACATCATTGTAATGGCAGTGATTGGTGATAATACCCTATAACAAGAGTGTTGGATACATTGGGTATGGTATTTTACAGCGTTGTATAGGAAGTGGAATTTATAAGTGCCATGTGAAACTTCAACAAATTGGAATATTGCGCATGGAAACATATATAATAATTAAAATTGGTATACAATAATACATGTGTTATACACAAGTCGGTTTGATTGTACCACAGGAAATATCGTGGAATATTAACCTCTGTTGTTGAAATTTAAGAATAGAACTAACTCCATAAGATTTTTATAAAATATACTTTTGATATTCTATAATTTTCTCGGAGTTCAATTACCTTTTGGGACAGTACCTACTTCAACTATAAACGTCCCCTAAGTTTCTAATCATTCAAATTAAATTTCCTAAAACTTGAATGGTTAGAAGAACAGATAGTTTTAATACAAACCTATACTTTATTATCAATTATAGTTCAATTTCCTCCATTCAATTTTAAGTTACAAATAAAGCATTTTATTAAAATCAGTACTTTCTGACAACCCTCTTCTGATTTGGTGAAATCAAACGAAGGAATACCGTTTTATGTTGAAAGCTATTACTGACGATGTAATATTGGCATTTAAATTTAATATTTTCAATAAATGTTGGTAAAAATTTAAAAAAAGAAAATGAAAAATAATTGTCTTAAAATAAATAGAACTGTTCACCTTCTACTTTCTTAATTCCTTCATTCACTGTTCAAACAAAGGAATTTTATAAAAAACGAGGAAGAGTGTAGTAGAGTAGACTGTGTCAACTCTGGGATACCCGTATGACCGTAACATATACATTATATCATCCGGTTAATTACTTTTGGCAAAATTTCAAACATTCAGCTTTATTAGGTGTAGAGTAATGCTCATATAAAAGAAGGAGTTGTATGGCAGCTACTCGAACCCTTTGCAGTATACCAACCAAATTTTGCAGTAACTTTGGCCATTACACTAAACTGTTTTTGGCAAAACTTCAGACACCCAGCTTCATTTGGTGTAGTGTAATCCTCATATAAAAGAAGGAGTTGTATGGCAGCTACTCGAACCCTCAGCAGTAGACCAACTAAATTTTGCAGTAACTTTGGCCATTATACTAAACTACTTTTGGCAAAATTTCAGACACGCAGCTTCCATAGGTATAGAGTAATGCTCATATAAAATTAGAGTTGTATGGCAGGTACTCGAACCCGTGGACCAAAATGGCTGAATTTAAAACTCGATTCCTTTTTTTGCATAAAAACGAATTTGTGAAAATTTCATAATCTTAGCTCCTTTACTTTTTGAGTTATCGTGATGACGGACGCACAGACGGACAGACGGACAGACGGACAGACGGACAGACGGACGGACGCACGGGCATACATAGCTAAATCGATTTATTTTTCGATTCTGATCCGATCCATACACTTGAGTCTATATCTACCCCCCTCCTTCTCTGCGTCACAAACGTAATGGCAAATTTATTATAACTTGGACTATATAGTCATACGGGTATAATGAAAGAAAGTTTATGTTTCCTTATAGACTATTTAACATTGTAAATATATTGATTCATATCAAAATACTTTAGGTACATTACATGAGGTCTTATGAGTTTCGTAGTAAAAAAAGAGAAAGAGAGATTGGGCAAATAAAAGGATTGAAAACTAATAGAATCTTTGTTTGCTTTGCAAATATCACAGTTGCCATCAATGAGTTCTTAAATTAAATTTTTTTATTTCTTTTATTTATTTAAAAAAAAAAAATCTATTGAACGAAAAGACATATTTTTTAATTACATTTATTTTGAAAAAAAATTTGATTATTTTATTTGCATTGAATATAAAATATGGCTGTTTGTTGGTCGTTTTTAGAATGGAATCAATAAATTAGGAAACTAATATTATTTATATCATTTCAAGTTCTACTTTTATTCAAGGTTTCGTTATTAGTTAGCAATTAATATGATGAACACATTAACTATTCCATATTTTGAAGATATCTCACTGAGGCTAAATATGTATTTAAATAATGTTTCTGTATTAACATCTTCAATATATTTGACTTATTACAAATGTTCATTTTACCTGATTTATTGCACTCCAACTATAGTTGAAGTTTTATCATTATTTTTATTTAAATGAAAACTCTCAAATTGGAACTCTCATATTTTAATTTTAATACCGATTTACAGTGTTTTAAATACCCTAAAATGAAAGTAGTTGTTATTCTAGGCTATCATGCAAGTTATGTATAAGAAACCTCCTAATATTGAAAAAGGATATTTTAATACAAAATATAATAGATAATATTGATACAGATATAAATAGAATTAGAAATTTATCAGATAATAATAATGATAATATTTTAAAGGCCATTAAAGTCAAAAGTAATAAAATCTAAATAAGGAATATTCTAAGAAACAGATGTTTGTAGTTATAATTATTATGTCAAAGTACAGTATAATCTGTTTCTAGAAAAGTAATAAAAATAATTAGAGATAAGACTTTAATATATCAATTTTCTATTGGTCATTTAGTAATAAACTTTAGATATGATGCCAATCTTCTATTGATTCTTTAGTTATAAGACAAAATTATAAATAGTTTGTATTAAGGAAAATACAGCATGATTGGTCAAGCTATTAAGTCGATATAACTACGTTTGTAAATTAGAAATAAAGTGATCAAATTTTAAAATAAAAAAATAAATATTTTTTTTAATCAAATAATTAACGAATAACAAAATTTGCAAGCGTTTTAATTTTTTAAAAAGATTCGCGAAAATATTCTTGAATTTTGAATTATTATTATTGATTATGATTAAATACTAATAATAATTGTAAAATTATGAACAAAGATTATCTATTAGAATTTAATACAGCCATTTGCTTTAATTATGAATTTAAGTTCTTTTACCTCTGCACATAAACATATGCAATTTTATCATAACATGAATCAATTTGATCTAGGTATATATATTTAAATTTGAGATCAGTTTATGTAATACGTCATGTATCGCGTACATCTGTTTTTAGCACATTTTCAAAAAATTTTGTAAAAATGTGCCTATATAGTTTCACTCTGTCCGTCCGTCCGTCCGTCTGTCCGTATGTTTACAAAAACTTTTACATCGTTTGAAATAGAGAAAAGAAATTTTAACCACGAGTAGGTATTACAAAAAAAATAATTTCGTAGAAGAATTTTTTTCTGTAGCCCCACCAGTCAGGAAGTTGCAGCCCCTCAAAGTTGGGAAAAGTCCTATATTCAAATTGTTATAAAAATAGTTCTATCAAGTGTATTTTCAATCTGAAAACGGCAAAAGATAGCTGGTTTTATAAACTTTGATTTTTTAATTAATTAAATTTTAAAAAGACAAATGTTTAGGGTTGCCATACGGTACTAAAATTTACCATTATGCAAAACTCAATTTTTGCAAAATTTTTGGCTACACATATCTTCTAAACGGGCCAAGCTAGGGTTTTGAAATTTTGGGTGTGGTTAGATCCTTAGAAATAAGTAGAAGTCGGTTAACAAATTTTTTTTGTCACGTCCCCTGTTTTGCAGCTATAAGGGCCCGAAAATTGAAATTTTGCAATTTTTAAACACCTGTAACTTGAATACCTGTTAAATTTTTGTTTTTGTTATTTACAAAATTGAAAGCTCTTTAATTATATTTCAACATGTGTCAAAGGTTTTTCTTAATTTTGAAGGGTGACGAAGCTACAGCCTCCGCAAATTTCAAAAAATCCCTATATTTAAATTGGTATAATAAAAGTTCTGTTAGCTATATTTTCAATCTAAAAAAAGCAAAAGAGAGCTGCTTTCTTAGGCCTTACAAAAATACATCACTAAAATGTACAGGGGTACCATATGGTACTAAAATTTACCATTATGCAAAACTCAATCTTTACAAATTTTTTGGCCCCACATATCTTCTAAACGGTTTAAGCTAGCGTCTTGAAATTTTAGGAAAAGTTAGATCCTTAGAAATTAGTAGGAGTCGGTAAACAAAATTTTTTTGGCACGTCCCCTGTTTAGCAGCTATAAAGGCTCGAAAATTGAAATTTTGCTATTTTTAGTAAAATTCTAAGTAAAATGCCAATTTTTTGTGGAATTCACAATTTAATTACTAGAACCTTAAAAGGTTGTGGGAAGCGGAGTTGTAAGGATTAGATCCTTGAGAAATTGGGCAACCTTCCCCATAGTTTTTATAAGTAAGTAGTAACTTAGTCACCAACGTATATATTTGGTTCCGATAAAATACTCAGTATGAAAAACTGTATTATTTTGAAAATGTGCTTTTTTAAAAACCCTTGGTTTTTTTCATCACTTGTTTAGATTTTATTTTTAAGAAAATATTTAATGGGCAAGCTGTGCATTTAATGTATATCTTACAATTTAATTTTAAAAACATATATGTGAGCGGGTAAGGGTAAATAAATACTTTCATTCATTAAGTAAATAAAATCTTTTCTATAAATAAAATAAATACCCACTAATACAATCAAAACCTGGAACATCTTTTATTTTTCTGAAAAATATTTTATACTAAAAAAGTTTATATGAATTTGTCGCTCTTTCTAATATCTTTACTCTATGGTTAAACTAACTTTGGAATTAATTTTATAAATAAAGCTGATGAAACTAATATAACCCCAACAGAAAAAAGGAACCAAAAAAATTGCACTTCATTAAAAAGGTATTTTTATCCGTCTATTCGATAACTTAATAGCTCAATAACTCAAAAGCTAGATCTTATCTTATTTAAAATTTAGGGAAATTGTCTTGTTCTTTTGTCGTAACACTAATTCTTTTAATTTTAAGTTATTAAATCGAAATAGTATTAGCAAGATAATTAGAACTGAATATGGAAAAAATGAACCAATAAATAGATGTTGCATTACATTCAATAAACACAGTCATCTTTATTCTACACAAATTTCTCGATACACTTTTAAACATAAATTAAACTTAAAATTCATTCATGACCTAAGACAATAATTTTAACCTTCATTATATCATATTACACTTCAAGTTCATATTATTTTTTAATTTAGTTACTTTATACAGCTAGTTAATATAGTTAGTATTCATAAATTTAATTTCAACTGTGTTTTTGCTTTGTATGCGTTTTCTACAAATAAACAAATAATAATATGCTTTTGATTCTTAATGTATTTAAAATTTTTTTGGCTATGTAATCAAATTTCATGTTAATTATAAGTTTTAGTTTTAAGAATTATTTTGTAAAAACCTTGTTTTGGTTCAAATAAATAAATAAATAAATAAATAATTTAAGCGTATGTACAATTTGGTTTATAAATATATGTATTCATTTATAAAAGAACAATAACCATATTCTTAGCAAATTTTTTTTGTAGATTTTAAGATACATTCTTGAAATGATTGAAAAGTAAGTAACTATTACTTATATTATCTTTAATCTGACCAATGGCGTAGTGGTAAAGACGCCGCCTTCCATGTGGAAGGTCTCGGGTTCAAATCCCGGTCAGATCATATCCAATAAAAAAAATATCGTAAAATTGTTTAATTGTATCGTAATAGTTTATATCGTAATATAAAATAAGATTTAATAAAAATATATAAATAATTCTTGTGTAAGATTAAAGATGGCGCACAAAGTTGACATTTGTGCATTCATACTTCGTAACCTTATACAATAGCTACAGCCGAGTAATCAACGGCTTAGTGAATATTATGATTAAAGAAATTGAAGCCGAGTTTAAAATAAAAACTTGGTGAATACCCTATACTCCTTAAAGGAGTGGAAAAGGAACAAAAAAAAAAAATATTATCTTTAAGTTTATTTCGAAGAACCTTTTTGATTTCATCTGTGAAAACCTTCTAAGATTTTTGAAATAAAAGAGTTAATTTTTCTTCTGAGAAGACTATCTTACACTCTTTATTTTTTACTATCTTATCTTAGTTAGTTTCTTTTATATGTTATCATAAACTTTATTTTTGTAAATTATTTTGAAATTTTATTTATTGTTTCAGGCTTTAAACTTTTTTAACATCCTCTGTTCTTTTCCTTATTTTATTGTATATGTGATAAGCATAGAAATAATGGATTAAATTTGCTTTATTCGCTCAACTTCACTTGTCATTGAAATATTTGGTTCAGTTTTTCGATTTGAATTTAAATTGAGTGTTTTTATACAAATTATGTAGTTGTGTAGGTTGAATGTTATATTTAATGTGATTTAAAACCTAAAACTTTAAAACTTTATAAGATATTTGAGTTTGTGAATTGTGCTATGCAAAACAGATATAATATTAATTTTATAAACTCTTATATTCTTATAAGGTATAATTAAGTTGCCATTACGTTTGTGACCCAGGGAAATAGGGGGGTAGATATAGATTCAAGTGTATGGATCGGATCAGAATCGAAAAAAAAAAAATTGATTTAGCTATGTATATCCTTCCGTCCGTCCGTCCGTTCGCATTCTAACTCAAAAACTAAAGCAACTAGGATCTTGAAATTTTCGCAAATTGGTTTTTTTGCAATAGCCGTCATTGCTATTTAAATGCAGCCATTTTGGTCCATGGACCGGGGTAGCTGCCATACAACATGTTTTTTTATATGAGCATTACTCTATACTTATAAAAGCTGGGTGTCTGAAATTTTGCCAAAAATAGTTTAGTGTAATGGCCAAATTTACTGCAAAATCTGGTTAGCAATAAAACTCCTTCTTTTATATCAGCATTACACTACACCTAACAAAGCTGGCATGTCTGAAATTTTGCCAAAAGCAATTAATCGGATGATATAATGTTTATATTATGGTCATACGGATACCCCAGGGTTGGCACAGTCTACTCTACCACACTCTTCCTCCTTTTTTAAATGTTTTAGAAATTTATACAATTGTTACTTTTTGTAATAAAATAAAAATTTCTTTGGTTCCAATTACTTTCAAAGCTTGCAGTTTGTTTAAATCCCAATATTATGACTTCGTTAAGTTAGAAATATCTTTATGAACATCTTGCGAACTTTTTACTTAAAAGACTGTAGTGGCCTATTTCCTCAATAATGATAGAATATAGATAATCTATAGGTACTCAATACATCATGTTGCAACTGGGGTGAATAGCATGTAATGAAAATCATCAAATATTAATAGAAGAGTTGTGTTTACGAAAGGGTCATAAAACGGTGCCAAAGCACTACTAGCGGTAACTTTTATTACCGACAAATCTGCAAATTTCCTTGAAATTGTGCGTCAAACTAAATAAATTTAAAATTAATTCGATTTAGGGTTATCAATCTCTTTAAAATAACGAAAAACCTCTCAAAATAAAGAAAAACCTCTTTTAAATTTTATATCGCTAGATATAATTCTTCGATTGTTAATTTTCGTTAAAATTCGTTAAATAAATTTTGAATACAGGAATTAAGGAAATTGTAATATAAAATAAATTTATCGAATTTAATATTGAAAGTTGCCTATTTTTTTGTTCCAACTTCCAGTTCCCCAGAATATTTTGAATAAATGTAAAGATGTGTTAAATGAAAAAGGATACAAAACTAAGGGCTTACCATATATCAACTAGATGTTTTTTTTCTACTTTATTAAATCATCTTCTTCACATACTTATATACATACGTATGGTTTTTTTTAGATTATAATATATAATTTAATCCCTGTATATGTAGATGTTATCCTAATAATGGTATTGCATTTTTAAAATGTTATTTTTCTTTGTTATATGTTTAAGATTTTGTTATTATATTGTATAACATATGTTTTGAGGTTTATTTTTTGTTTTTATATAAATTTCTATATTTTTATTTTGGTTGGTTTTTGTGTGTTTATTTATTTTTGATAAGTAGACGCATAACCAAACCAGAATGTGGTTTTAAAAGAAGTAAAAACAAAGACAAAATCAAAAAGTTGAATTCAGAAAGAAAAATAAATTTTAAGGGAATAAAGTTTTATTTTTTTTTGCATATTTTAAGTTTTTACTGTAATACATTAAGGTTAAAACGAAAATTTTTGTTTTCTTTTCATTGTTCCTATTTTTAGTACATTTTATAGTTTCACTCTGTCCGTCCGTCCGTCCGTCCCTTTTTACGTACGATTGACAAAAAAATATCAGCATCGAGTAGGTATTGCAATAAAAATAATTTAATGTTAAAACTTTTTTCTATTACCCCTCCCGTTACGGAGCCACAGCCCCTCAAAGTCGGAAAAAGCCCTATATTTAAATAATTATAACAAGAGTTCTATAAGGTATATTTTCAACCTGAACGGTAAAAGACAGCTTTACGAACTTTTAAAAGCCAAATGTGTAGGGTTACCATTCGGTATTAAAATTTACCGTTATCTAATACTAAGTTTTGCAAAATTTTTTGCTCTTCATAGCTTCTAAACGGCTCAATCTAGAAACTTGAAATTTTAGGAGAAGCTAGATCCTTAGAAATAAGTAGGAGTCAGTTAAGAATTTTTTTTTGTTACACCCCCTGTTTAGGAGCTGTAAGGGGTCCAAAGCCTTAAATTTTGCTATAAATTTAGCTTTTAAACACCTAAAACTGGAACACCTGTCAATATTTTTTTTATTTATATACAAAATTGAAAGCTCCAAAACAAAAGTTTCAACCAGTGTCAAAGGTTTTTCTTAATTTTAACTTTGTCCGTCCGTCTGTCTGTCCGTATGTTCACACAAAGTTTTACACCGTTTGAAATAGAGAGAAGAAATTTTAACTACGAGTAGGTATTGCAAAAAAAATAATTTCATGTAAGAACTTTTTTCTGTAGCCCCACCCGTTACGAAGCTACAGCCCCTCAAATTTGCAAGAAACCCTTTATTTAAAACGTTATAACAAAAGTTCTATGAGGTATTTTTTCAATATGAAAACGTCGAAAGAAAGCTGCTTTTATAAACTTTCCAAACTGTTAAAAAACTTATTCTTTGGGTTGCCATCGGTACTAAAATTTATCGTTATCCAAAACTCAATTTTTGCAAAACTTTTGGCCCCACTTAACTCCTGAACGACTCAAGCTAGAACTTGAAATTTTGGGAGTTGTTAGATCCTCAGAAATTAGTAGGAGTCGGTTAAGAAAATTTTTTTGTTGCGCCCCCTTTTTAAGAGCTGTAAGGGTAAAATTGAAATTTGGCTTTTTTTAAGCACCTGTAACTTTAATACCTGTCTAAATTTTTTTCTATTAATACACAAAATTTAAAGGTCCAACATTATATTTTAAGTATTTTTCTTAAATTCAAAAGCGGTTCTTTAAATTGAAGAAAGTATCTCTCAGTTTTATCCATTTTTCTTAGATAGTAAAATTCTAAGTAAAATTCCAAATTTTGGTTTAATTCCTAGAACCTAAAAAATGGAGGGAGGGAGAGGGTGGTGAGTGAGATTAGATCCTTGAGAAATTTGGTAACCTTCCCCATGGAAGAGCTATTAGGAGTTAAAAATTTACTATTTTTACAAGTAAGCAGTGACTTATTCCCCCATAGTATATATTTCCAAAATTAAACTGAGTTTTTAACACAATATAATTTTGAAAATGTGCTTTTTTAAAAACCCTTGGTTTTTTTCATCACTTGTTTTTTTTTATTTTGAAAGAAACCTACGCATTTTCAAACTTGAATCATATAAGAGACTAGCTAATACCCGTTTAGCGTTGATGTGCCTTTCAATGCAGGTTTAATTTAAGTTGATGTTACTAAAAAAAGTTGACACAAAAATTGCAAATGGTGTAAATATTAATTAAAGAATGTATTAAAGTAATTTTTTAAAACGATTTTTCTAGAATTATTCTAGGATTTTTTTTAAAAAATTTATCAAATTTCAGTTACAATTTTTCATTATAATTAATAATGCGCAGAAAAATTAATTTTCTTGTCATTATTCGCTAGAACTATCAACTCCCGTGTTAAGGAGCACCACGTATAGGAAAATTAAAGATAATCGTTCAAACTATTTTAGAAAATAAGTGTTTATTTCGCAATCAGTTAAAGGAACTTAACTTTCCCGTAATTCAAAGAAGTATTACCTACTTCCCAAAATGTGATCGTTTGCCAATCAAACCGTTTTAATTTTAGATCAATAAAGTTTTAATAATTGCACTACAGCTCCCGCTTGGCGGTTCGTTAAAACACAATTTTTAGACCAGGATTTCTTTCCTTTTGATCAGTTTCGGAGCCTATTCGCTACATACAAGCAAATAAACTTTAGATAAAAATTTCTGAATACATTCTTAAGATTTTCCATAATAAAAAGTTTTTTTTGACATAGAGCAGATACTTAAACCCGTGGAGCAAACTGGCTGGATTCCAATAGCGATAACGGTTGGAAATCTAGATCGATTTACTTTTTGATTCTGATCCGATCCATATCTTTGAATCCAATCCATTTTTTTTAGGCAAAAATTATGGGATAATGAAATAAATTTTTTTTTTTTTTTTTCTAAGCAAAAATTATGGGATATGAGATAAATGTTTTTTAACTATTTGAATTTTTTTATATTTTTTTTGTAATATATATAATAGCTTAAGGGAAATAAATAACGGTTAATTTTATACATCACAGTGCGGGTATGCACGAGACAAGGGCAACTATAATCTTTCTCGTTTATTATTAGTTTTACTTTTTAAATAATTTTATTAATTTTTATTTACTAGAACAATAACTTAATAAGGTGGCAACACTGAAAACATTTAGAATTTAAATTAAAGCAATGATTAATGTCTTTATTTGAATAACTAGAAAAAAATTTGGGGATTTTTGAAATGTAAATTCAAGGAACATTCGTAGAACTCATAATACAGTTAGAGAAAATGTAGATCAAAGTGTGAATTTATACACACATTAGAATAAAAGGCTTAAAATGATGGTAAGGAATTCAAGCCTAAAACTTTATTTATCTTGCAGTGGATAACATTCATATACGCGTAAAAAATTTTTTCGTATGCGTTAATGTTCTTGTGTTATATGTCCGTTATAAATTTTTGGTATTTTAAGTTCGGCCAAAATTGTTTTTTGTGTGTGGGGCAATGTTCGCGTAATATTTGAATATTTAATATAAAATTTCAGTCATAAATTAAATTTTAAGTGCAAAACATCTCCGGAAAAATGTAAGTAATAAGTACACACTGTTTTTTATTTTAATTTTTTTTTATTTAATGGAATGAACAAAGAAAACGAGAAGAAGTTCGGAACGATTTTATATAGAGTTCATAACCATATCCGATATGAGGTGGAAAAATTGGTGAATATGAGGAACCTAACAAAACATATACTGTAGCAGAATTTATGAAAAAATGGAGTCCTTAATTTGGGTCGAATGAAGTTTCAGGACAACCGAATGTAGGATTGAAAACCAGAAGTGGCAAAATGTACTAAAATTTACCACTTTACAGTTACATTCAACCCTGTCTTTTCTTCTTTCCTCCCATGTTTTTTTTTTTGCATAAAAGGCATCAAGCTCAGCATTCATTAGTCAAATCATTAGTGAACATTTTGTGGAGCTTTCAAAAAACTGAAAATTCTGTTGAAAGTCAAAAGTAAACCAATATAAATATAAATATAAAAAAAAACAAATTGGAAGCTTTAGAAAAATTGTTAATTAAATTTAAAGAACTAGGACCGAATGCCATCTTAGAGGCACTAAAAAAATTAAATAATTTACTATTAGAGGTGTTCCAATTTGTTTACCAGATAGTGTTGTGCAGATATATACGCACAAAGAGTGTTGCTTACTTATCATGTGATATATGGCACACTGCTAATTTTGTTTCTTTATCAGCAAATTCATTTCCCACAATACCCGAGTAGCTTGGAGTCCATATTATTTTAATTGCTCTATTCGCCGAAAATATTATTTTTCGCATCCAAAGTATTATTGTTATAGTTTCTTATTACATAGATAGATCAATACCTCAATACCACTTATTATTTAAGGCTTTGTTTAGGATGGGGCTATATGCTAATGCAAAAGTTAATTAATATAAACTTTGTTTTCATGTTCTGTTGCATACTTTTAGGATGCATTCAAAATTTTTATGCATTTTTTTGCATTATTTTAAATTCATATTATTTTTAATATTTACTCAAATACAGGACATAATCCTTTAGGAATATTCATAAAGACTTCAAGTGCATTGCATTATTTCGTTGAAGTTATGCACATATTTACTATTTTGCAGTGCAGATATCAACATACTGCAATGTTAATATAAGCCTTCAAGGGTCATAAAGCACTCATCAAAAACTTAACAGTTCTTAAGGGGCTTAAATTAAAATGAAAAATAAGAGCCGAAATAAAAAACCTCGAAATAATTTTCTTAATTTTGGTTAAATTTTTTTGTTTCTTAACTGATTAATATTCATTTTGTAAATTCAACCGAAAAGGAAGATGAAAAAAATATTCACGAAATTCATTTTTTATTATCCAAAATATAAGTGCATTTCATATTCTTTTTTCATTGCAATTTACTGAGCCTTTTAGGAATTCTTTAAATTTAAATAACCTTGCTTTCTACCTACAGTTTCTACATATTTAAGGGAGAATTTTTTAATGTTGAATGTTTGTGTTTTTTTTTGTCCCTCATCCCTTAGGTATTTTAATAACTACTCTTCTATTTTATTTTTTGATTTTTGGCTTTATTTTGGTTTCCATAATATTTCCTCCAATATACAATGGCATAAGCTGAATAAGTAACCAGAATATTTTTTAATTTCATTGTATCATATAGGGAGTCATATGGGGATAGTATATAATATGTATATATTCAGGGTCGAGTATCAAAGTTTTAACAATTGGTTCACATATTTGATTTGGGTGCTGGAGACTTTTACATT
Organism: Dolichopus griseipennis; assembly: GCA_963082915.1. Lineage (NCBI taxonomy): Eukaryota > Metazoa > Arthropoda > Insecta > Diptera > Dolichopodidae > Dolichopus > Dolichopus griseipennis. The sequence continues at coordinate 316,302,094 of OY720441.1, read as the reverse complement.
TTCTTTAATCAGCTTTCTATGCCTAAAATTTTCTTAAACCTTATGTGCCGATATAAATTATATCTTAAATATTAATCAGAAGTTGAGTACGTCCACTGAAATATTATACGATTCCTTATCCATTAAATAGTTGTTGACTTCGTGTCTTTCTAACCACTGCTTAACTGTTTTATTGCAATCAAGTGTTAAAGTGAAGAACCAATTGTCATTCTTAAGGTCACATAGCTGTAAAATATGATTTGCTATGAAACTTTGGTATTAAAGCCCCTAATAATTTTGAGAAGAAATGTAAATAACAGTACATACTTTCGAAGACAGAAAAAACGCCTTAAACAAGTGAATTAATTAATTGAATCTAGAATACATACGGTGTTATGCGATCCTAGCTTACTTACTTAGTTTATTCATTTGCAGTAGATTCTGTTCAATCAATAATTTTGGAATATAGAGCTCTGTTATAGAATACTCAACTACAAATTCAGACAGGCTTTAACTGCTGTAACTGCTAAAGATTGGAAACACTAAGTCTCCTATTCATTTTTGATTCCTGATTTAAACCAATTTCTTTTCATTTCCGTTTTTTTAGTCATAATTTCCGTTTTTTAGTCAAAATTTTCGTCAGTAACGGAAGTCAGTGAAGACCTTTTAGTATCGAATTGAAAACTTAGTTATGTCTAACTTCTGTCTGCTCTAAAGTATAAAGGTTAATTCAATAAGTCATATTCTCGATCTTCTGCTCTTAAAGTAAAAAACTATTTTAAAGCCTTGATAAAATTGTATGAAGTTAAAAATTTAGCAGAATTGTGGTTTTTATTTTACAAAAAGTCTAGCAGATTTTGAAACAAGCAAAAATATAATTCGGACCCATTTGATTTAACCACTGAGTTTTGATTATATTCAGTATTATTTCGTTGACTGTTAACAAATAATTAATGAACATTTTATAAAAAAATTTGGGTAAACCGAATCAGAACAATTTTAAACCACTTTTTATTTGCATACTTTTGTTCATGTGTTGTTTTTGTGGTATTATTTTGTGGTGTTATAGAACTTGGTGTCAATCAGTGCTTTCATTAATATAATTTGGGTTTCCTTCGCAAGATAATGAAATTTTTTAAAAACATTGGAAAAATAAAATTAACTAAATAATATATTGTTTTATTTATAAAAAAATATCCTGAAATAAAAAAAAACCCCCAATTAAAATTTTTAGGGGTAACTTATGCATTAACTATGCATATCAGGTTTAATTCCACTTTTATTTTTAGAATTTAATCTCATTTTCATTTCAGCATGAAATTTGAAATTCAGGTATATTAATTTTAAATAAAACAAAAAAAAAAAAAAAACTAAAGATTATAATGGGTATTTTATTTTGTTTTCATATTCTTTAAAAAAAATTCAGATGTATTTGAATAGCAGTGCAGTGCAAAGTCAGTCTTACTACTCTCTGAGATTCAGTGAGACTCTAAAGTTTGTAATCTTGCTTGCACTGAATAGTAGCTCTGCAAAGCTAGGGTTTTATTAATCAGCTCCTTTATCTTGTTTCAAAAATTTATTTCCAAAAGAAGATAGAAGATAAGATTTAACAAAAGACATCATAAGGTCTACATCTTCATGGCAGTGTTAGAATTTTAGTCAGTTAATCTCTTAAACCAGCCCTTTGTATCATATCCAAATTGATATCATATACACCAATCTTAAACCTTATCAAATTTTCTTTAGATACAACAGAAGTCGAAATTAATAGAGATAGGTTTAGTCCAGCCTTGGCTCGAACTCTGAACCTAGGCTCGAAAAATGAAATTCTTCTGTTAACGACTATAGTAAAATTATTTTATTAAAAATGGGCTCAAACTACAAGAGAAATTTAAAAACTTCTTTCCTACTTTAACTGATTTAAGTGAAACTTCTATACAAAATTTCTCTTCGTACCCATCTTGGCTTTAAGTTTCTCTAGCCTCGTAAGACGTTTGCTTCTACAGTACGGTACGATCCAAAAGAAAGAGTTTCGAAACCGATTGTTGGAATGAGGAGTGTTGAAAAAAGAGATAATTTTCCACGGCAACTTTGACGATTGACATTCATTTTTAATCGGGATTTTCCCTCCCCAAAATACATACGGTAAATGTTTCCATACAATTTACTCAAACCGTTAACTGTTTGCTTACCATGGAATATGAAATTGAATATTATATTATTCAATAACAGTAAAAACACTATGTTGTATTGTATGTGTGATGGTAACAAAAGAATTTTTATGTTTAAAATTTAAAAAAAATGCCATTTATTTCTTTTATTTAGTATTTGTTTGAGGGGGAGTAGAAAAGTTTTATAAAAAAAATTGCTACAAAATATAAAACAATGAAAATCGTCATTGTTTGGAGCTGCTGTTTAGCTTTAGATAATCTTTTTATACAATTTTTACCTTTCTTTCCACATTTCTTCTCTCCTACAATTCTCTATAGTAAAACAAATTTTGGTTTTCCCATGTTTGTTGTTCAATGTTAAGTTTGGAACATGAGTTTTCAAATATAATTTCAAAACAACCACCAACAGAATTCAAATAATCTGAGACAAATTGAATTGTTGCATTTTGATAATGACTAATATTGATAAAAATATCCTAGTCAATTACTTGGCAAAAATACTTAGTTATTCAAGAATTATTGGTCAAACTAAGCATCTTCACAGTTATCAACCGAGTAAACCAAGTCTATCTGTCAAACTAAACAACGTCATCATTTATTGTCGGTATACTGGTTAAAAAATAACTAACATTGAAATAAATTAAATTACACAAGATTGAATGATGGGTCTATACTCTATAGTGTAATGTATAAACTAAATGCTTATTCGAAAAACTAATGTACAAAGCAGAGGTCAAATCTAGAGGCCTGGTAGAGCTTGGTCATGGTATATATTTGTACAAAATAATGCAACTACTTAAATATTAGGAAGTGATATGAGAGTTTCTTAAATTATTTTTAAATAAATTAATTGGATAGGCCCGGTTCGTTTCCCAGTAAAAGTGAGAAAATCTGGTTTTTGAAATGAATTCAATCATTATTTTATTGAATTATCAAATTAATGGCTTAATCAATAATTATTATTTATATATTTTAAATAAGAAATATATTAATGTAATCATTTAAACAAATACAAAATATAAACAAACATTTTAATTTAATAATATAACTCACAGATATAGAAATACCTTATTATCTAATATAAAATTATTATAATAAACTCTAAAAATAAACTGTATCCATTGAAAGTTTAAGACGTTTGTATACTTAACCAGATCTAGTACTATCAGTATCTCATGTTTAAATTTCATATGGAATTCATTAAGATCAATTTTAGTAGTAAGAATCCAGTAGTCGGATCAAATTATTTAAAGGAAAGGACTAATACATTTTATAGTAGAACCCAAATTCAACAAAACCAATAAAATTAGAAATATTAGAAAAGTTTGACTCTTAAGCCTACTTGACGCTTAAGCCATTCTTTGGGACTTATCTTAATGCTTTAATCTTTTCCAGTTTCTATTACCGATTTGAGAACGAATGTTTTCAAATCATGTATGTTATGACTTTTGGATCTCAAGATGCGGGAACATTTTTAAAATAAGTACCAAACAGTTTAAAAAAAAGGACAAATTCCATGGTTAAAAGGACCAATTTCATATGAAATGAATATATAAAAATATTTTTAATTACAAAATCTTTTCCATAAACAGCTTAATTTAATCACAAAAGACTTTAACTTAATAATCACATTTGCGTTTCTCTTTTGTTCATACAGAGTAGATATACCATATAAAAATCAACTAATCTTTGTTCTGGGTCTCATACTGTAATACCATCTCGCTTTAGTAATCCTTTAAAGGAAGAATATTGATTTTCATTATTACTATGGTATTTGGTATGCAACCATCGAAACTAACTACGTGAGATTTTGAATAAAAAAGTTATCCAATAGTGGATTTTGTTGGTGGGAAAAGCATACCTTGTATACCTGCCAATTCCACAAAAGCCACAACAAAACTTTTCGAAGTAGTTAACCGATGGAAAAATTTTATTTTTGGGTATATTAATATTCAATGATAGTTTTTATATATAAAACGCAGAAGAGTGTAGTAGGTTAGACCTTGTCAACTCTGGGATACCCGTATGACCGTAATATACACATTATATCATCCGGTTGATTACTTTTGGCAAAATTTTGAATATTAGGCTTTCAGTTATGAACAAAAAAAAATATAATTTGAAAGGCAGCTTTTCAAACCTCTTCCAATAAACCGACTATATTTTATTCAGACGTTGGCCATTAAAGTTAACCACTATTGACAAAATATCATTCACCGAGATTTATTATGTATAGAGCAATGTTCATGTGAAATATGAAGCTGTATGGCAACTACTCGAATCCACTGCAGAAACCAACCAAATTTTGCAGAAACTTTGGCCATTACATTAAACTATTTGTGGCAAAATTGCAAACACTCAGCTTCGTTAGGTGAAGATTAATGCTCATATAAAAAACGAAATTGTATGGAAGTTACTTGAGCCCGTGAAGGAAAATGGCTGAATTGCATTAGCGATGCCAGCTATTGCATAAAAACGAATTTGTGAAAATTTCAAAATCCTAGCTCCTTTATTTTTCGAGTTATCGTGTGGGCGGACGGACATACATAGTTAAATCGATTTACTTTTCGATTTTGATCCGATCCATACCTTTGAGTCTATATCTACCCCCTCCTTCTCTGCGCCGCAAACGTTATGCAAAATTTAGTATACACTTTTGACTTATAGACCTACGGGTATAAAAACAAAAATCAGATGGTGTTTTTTATTTTGTTGGTTAGATTTTAATATTAAGTGCATTATTAAAGTTTTTTGGCCAAAATGAGCCCCATAAAAATATAGGGGTGGATTTAAAAATAAAAACTCTTTTGCAGTAATTTTTTTTTTTAAACCTTTCATGGTAGACCATAGTTTTTCTCATTAAAAATAATTTTTCAAATATGTACTTATTAACGTACATATTATATATATCATATTATGTTTATGTACATGTGTATATGTGTTTTTAAAATTCTGATATTGATTTTTGCCGATTAACATAGTCAAGTGTACATATTATATAGTATATAATATACACAAATACTGTTTTTTATTCTATTCGAAGATATTTCCTTTTAAAGTGAAGAAATTTTTATTTTAAATAAAGAAATTTTTATTTTAAATGAAGACCTTTAACTTTAAACAAAGTTATTCTTATTAAAAAACAATATTGTTAGAAAAATTAGTGCAGGCTCTAGCATGTATTGAGAAAATTAAGATAACAATATATTTAATTTTATTTGAATGATTTTATTATTCTTTAAATTTTTTCTGTGACGAGTGAGGCGTTACGGAGTTGCAAACTCCAAAATCCCGGAAGCCTTTTGGCGCCGTGAAATAAAGCCATACGAAATAAAGCCATAAAATGACATTATGGCTTTATTTCGCATTCAAATGCGAAATAAAGCCATATCGCCAATTTTTTCGCGTATGGCTTTAATTCGCATTCAATTGCGAAATAAAGCCATATGGCTTTATTTCGCATTTAAAAATGTAATTTTATTTGTGAAAATAGAAGCAATTTAATTTTCCAAACTTTTTTATTTAAATAGTTAGGAAGGAGTTTTAGAGTTGGTTTCAAAAGCAGGGTTTTACGCTTTTTCCAGAATATTTATATATGTGTATATGTGGGATTCTCAATTAGGAGGGATTTTAGAGTTAGATTCAAAAGCAGGATTGCCTCTTTTTCCAGAATATTTATATATGTGTATATGTGGGATTGTTAGTTGGATTCAAAAGCAGGGCTTTACGCTTTTTCCAGAATATTTATATATATGTGTATATGTGGGATTCTCAATTAGGAGGGATTTTGGAGTTGGATTCAAAAGCAGGATTGCCCCCTTTTCCAAAATATTTATATTTATTAATTAGGGTTGATTATTTTTTGTATGAAATAGCTATGCCGAATTCTCATACCATTCTTTTCATTATAGTGCTGGATTCAAAATCTAGTTTCAATAATTGAGTTAGCGGGGGTTCCGTAATGTCCCGTAATGAAAATATAATATTATTTAACATGTTTTATTACAGTGTATTAAAAAAATTAGAAACTTATTAATTTTTTAAATGAATGAATTTAATAACTATAACGAATTCTGCGAGAGAGTAAAAAAAGTAATAACAGAAAAACAGTTTGAGATGAAACTCCTTGGAAAGAATTGTATAAAAATCAATTTGTTAGATGAAGATGCTTACAGAACATTAACAAAAGCGCTATCAGAGTACAAATATAGTTGGCACTCATACGAAAGCAAACAGCAAAGGCCAATACGAGTTATGGTCAAGAACCTGCCTCACTCGTGTAAAACAGAAGAAATAATTAAAGATCTTGAAAATAGAGAATATAAAATAATAGGAGCTGCAAATAAACGTAGCTGGAAGAATAAAGAACCATTAAACATGTTTATGTTAACCTTCAAAGCAGAAGAAGATATTAGCAGAATATACGAGATTAAAAGTATTCTAAAATGTATTGTGAATATCGAGCCTCTAAGAAAAAATAAGCTTGTAGTACAATGTAAATCATGCCAGGCATATGGTCACACACAAAAATATTGTGGAAAAACCCCAAGATGTGTAAAATGTGCAGGTAGGCACCATACCAGGGAATGTTTGAAACCTAAAACTGAACCACCAAAATGTGTTCATTGCGGAAATCAACATCCAGCTAATTATAGAGGCTGCATAATCGCAAAAGAAATGCAAAAAATCAAATTTAAGAATATGAGCCCAAATTCACAACAAAGGAATACTCCACAATACGCTAAAAAACAAATCAGAAACCATCTGCAAACGTCGCAAGTGAAGCAAGATTTCCAGACAAATAGAAGCAGTAAAACTTATGCCCAAGTTGTTGCGGGTAAAAAACTTAATAATAATAGCGAACAAGAAAATGATTTAAAACAATCCATTCTGCTTATACTAAAAAAAGTAACCAAAATAGAAAGTTCTATGGTCGATACGGATTGTAGAATAGGAGCACTAGAGGGCAGTACCAAAAACCTGCTTCGAAATCGAAAAGATGAATGAACTAAAAATTTTTTCATGGAATGCCAATGGACTGCTACAACACCAACAAGAGCTACAAGCAGTCCTTGACATAAATAATATAGATGTTTGTCTTATAGCAGAAACACACTTTAACAAACAAACGCATATTAATTTTCATGGTTATAAAGTTTATCATAGCATACATCCAGGTAACTCTGCTAGAGGAGGAAGTGCAGTAATTATAAAACAAAGTATACAACATTTTGAAGAAGCCAAATTTGAAACAGAAGAAATACAAGCTATGGCCGTAAACGTAAAATGCAAAAACTACTTTATTGTAGTAGCAAGTATATATTGTCCACCTAAGTACTCTCTGAAGAAACATCATTATTTGGATCTTTTTAAGAAACTAGGAAAAAAGTTTGTTATAGGAGGTGATTTTAATGCCAAAAATACACACTGGGGATCACGGCTAACAACAACCAAAGGCAGAGAATTATTCCAAGCAACAAGCGAATTTGGGTGTGAAACCATATCAACAGGAAAACCTACATATTGGCCTACAGATCCAAATAAAATACCTGATTTAATAGATTTTTTCATTATTAAAAACATTTCGAATAATTTCATACAGATAGAAGATAGGCAGGAAATGGACTCTGACCACTCACCAATTCTGCTAACTGTAAGTGAAAACGCTATTGAAAAGCAGAGCATTCCGATTCTCGCCAATAAATACACTGACTGGGAAAGCTTTAAAGTGTGTCTGGAAGAAAAAATACAACTAGCTGTACCGTTGCAATACAAAGAACAATTGGATGCGGAGGTGGAAAACTACATTAACGATATACAACTTACAGTGTGGGAAAATACTCCAGTAATTAAACAAAGAGTAAAAGAAAATAAATATCCAGCCGAAATCTTAGAACTAATTGCAATAAAACGCAGAGCAAGGAAAAAATGGCACCAAACTAGAGCTCCACAAGATAAAACTAGGCTGAATAATCTCACCCAACAACTAAGAAGAAGAATTAAGGAAGTGAAAAACAAATCGATAAATTTATATTTGGAAAAGCTAACAAATGATAAAAGTACTGATTACTCTCTTTGGAAGGCAGCTAAAAATCTGAAAAAACCTATTGCAGCTATTCCTCCAATTAGAAAACTGGACGGAAAGTGGGCGAGAGATAATAAAGAAAAAGCCAAATTATTTGCGGAACACCTAGAAAAGATATTTCAAGTAAACACTGGTGAAGAAGAGGAAGATCTAGATGTAGAACAAATTCAAGAGCAAGAGGAAATCGCATTAACAAATCCAGCTGAAGTGAAAAAAGAAATTAAAAACAACATTAAATCTAAAAAAGCTCCGGGATATGATTTAATAACCGGACAAATTCTGAAGCAGCTACCAGAGAAGGCAATAGTTAAAATAACAAATCTTATAAATGCTGCATTCAGGCTGAAATATGTGCCGAAATTGTGGAAAGTGGCCGAGGTCATTATGATACCCAAAGCAGGAAAACCACCAAATGAGATAACGTCTTATAGACCAATCTCATTGCTACCTATAATGTCAAAACTATTTGAAAAAATTTATTTGAGAAGACTAAAACCGATTATTGAAAGGAAGAATCTAATTCCGGACCACCAATTCGGCTTTAGAGAAAAACATGCAACAATAGACCAGGTACACAGAATAACAAACACTATTGAAAAAGCTTTAGAGGAGAAGAAAGTCTGTTCAGCAATCTTTTTGGATGTGACTCAGGCATTCGATAAGGTGTGGCACAAGGGATTGAATTGTAAACTGAGAACAATCCTTCCAAAAGAGCATTCGGAAATGATAGAAAGCTATCTATCAGACAGATACTTCTACATAAAACAAGAAGGAGAATATTCCGATCTTAAAGAAATCGGTGCTGGAGTTCCTCAAGGAAGTGTACTCGGTCCAATACTGTATCTGTTGTATACTTGTGATTTTCCTGCACTTGAAAATAATATAATTGCGACGTTTGCTGATGATACAGCGGTTTTGGCTGTCGGAGAAAATAATGAAGAATCTACAGAAAAACTGCAGAGAGCTATGACAAGAATCCAAAATTATACTAAAAGGTGGAGGCTAAAATTAAATGAAGGTAAGTCAATTCATGTGGATTTCACAAATAAAAAAATTGACCATAAACCAGTATATATAAATGGTCAAGAAATACCTTATTCAAATACTGCCAAATATCTTGGTATGACATTAGATGCGAAGCTTCGCTGGAAAGCCCACATCAAAAACAAGAAGGAAGAGTTACAAATCCGTTATAGAAAAATGTACTGGCTCATAGGTAAGCATTCTACCTTGACAATACAAAACAAACTTCTGCTCTATAAACAAATATTAAAACCAGTATGGTCATATGGCATCCAGCTATGGGGATGCAGCAAAAAGAGTAATAGAGATGTTATTCAGAGGTTCCAGAATAAAGTTCTAAGAAATATTGTGAACGCGCCCTGGTTCATCAGAAACTATGACCTACATAGAGATATGCAAATAGAATTTGTAGATAAAGAAATCCAAAATTTTGCAAGAAGTCACGAAAAAAGACTCCAAAACCATGTAAATGTCGAGGTAGTCCAGCTTCTGGATAATACAAATATAGCCAGACGACTCAAAAGAGTAAAGCCTTTTGAGTTAGTGTAGCTATAATAAGAGAAAGAAACAGTTAGATAGACATCGCTGGATGGAATCTACATTTAAAACTAAAATAAAGCCAGAAGAAAAATTGCTCATTAGCCCTATCGGACTAGATCGCAATAGAGGAAAGGTGTGGTTTAGTGGGTAAGAATCCCACACGCAATGTCAAGCTACGGGGCTCATTGTGTCTTTTGAAGATTCCATTCCAACCTACGTAAAAATAAAAAAAAAAAAAAAAAAAAAATGAATTAGGTATCCGAATTCTTATACCATTCTTTTCATTTTAGTGTTGGATTCAAAATCTAGCTTCAATAATTGAGTTAGCGGGGGTTCGGGGGTGGCAGCCCCCGTAATGAAAATATAATATTATTTAACATGTTTTATTACAGTGTATTAAAAAAAAAATTAGGAACTTATTAATTTTTTGAATGAATTAGGTATCCGAATTCTTATACCATTCTTTTAATTTGGGTGTTGGATTCAAAATCTAGCTTCAATAATTGAGTTATCGGGGGTTCGGGGGCGGCAGCCCCGTAATGAAAATATAATATTATTTAACATGTTTTATTACAGTGTATTAAAAAAAATTAGGAACTTATTAATTTTTTGAATGAATTAGGTATCCGAATTCTTATACCATTCTTTTCATTTTAGTGTTGGATTCAAAATCTAGCTTCAATAATTCGAATAGACCTTACCTCTAGAAGCATTTTTTGTTTGTTTTGAACCCTAGAATAAACCCTAGTTCTATGGCAGGTTATTAGCGAAACACCCTGCATTTATCATTTATAACTGCACTTAATTATCAATTTCTATTTTTTTTACTTTGTTTACTATTAAACTAGAATTTGTATCAATTTTACTATATGGCTTTATTTCGTAAAATTTTAGAAAATGATATGGCTTTATTTCGCATTCAAATGCGAAATAAAGCCATACGCAAAAAAATTCTCGATATGGCTTTATTTCGTATGGCTTTATTTCGCGCCACCAAGCCTTTTATATAAATTGTTATAACAAGTGACAAGTAAGGTGTATTTTTAATCTGAAAACGTTAAAAGACAGCTATTTTTATTGGCCTTTTAATCATATGAGAATTATATAGGAATGGCATACGGTAGTTTTATTTATCGTTATGCGAAACACAATTAATGCAAGATTTCGATTTCTTATTTCTTCTAAACGATTTTTAGAATAAAACTTGAAATTTTAGGAAAAGTTAGATCTTTAGAAATTACCTTTTTTACTGAAGCTTACTGTTTAGGAGCTGTAAGCATATGTAACTTGAATACCTGTTCAATTTTTGTTTAGTAATGAATTAAAGCTCCAATATAATATTGTAAACATGTTTTAAAGGGTTTTCTTAATTTTTCAACGTTGAAGCTCTAACATCATGATGCGACACATAGTATCAGGGATTTGCATTGGAATTATATGCGAATTATGGATTTTAGTATTGTTTCAAAATCATTACTATTTTAAATAAATTGGATCATCAATTTATTTTTATATATTTTTTCTTTAAAACTCTATGTGAAACATTGTGTAGTTTAGGAAAATTGCTTTGAAGAACGTTTGGTTTTTTTCAACCCTTGTTTATTAATTACGACGTTTCTTTTTAGAAAAATGATTTCTAATTTTTTTTAAGTATATTTAATGCATATTTCAAAAATAAAAAAAAAGCATTTTATAAATATGTGAAATATTAATTGAAAACAATTTTTCAATTTCAATATTTATGGAACCAGATTTATTTTTTCCTATTTATATTTTCAAAGCCCGTTATGATTTTTAAGTTTTTTTTTTATTAACCAAAAGTCAATAAATAACATTTAAAAACTATCTAGTATCTATAAGTTTGTATTGTAGGTTTTTCAAAACGAATTTTTTTCAGTACATAGAAATTTAATAATTTAAAAAAAAGTTAAAATTGACCAAAAATAAAACAAAAAATGCTAAATTTTATAAAAAAGGTTTGCAAAAATAATTGGAAAATACTGTTAATTTGGTTTTCTATAGTTATTTTGATTTAATTAAGTGTTTTTTTCATTCCAATATTTAAAAATAGCAGTCTATGCTGTCCTATAGTGGCAGCTTTATTCAAATTAATTTTTTTAGTTTTAAGACTACCTAGACTACTTTCTAAGTTTGTGTAAATTAAATCATCAAAAGTATAGGGGCGCAGATAAGTTTCTACTGGTCCATTGATCAAATAGTCGCACTATTAAAACAAATTAGTAAAACTAAAGGTAATTGGTATATTGTTTACTTTCGTATTATTGGATTCATAAAGATGGTAATTAAAAGATGTACTTGGGTGTAAGTAGAATCGAAATATTGGGCATAACAATTATACCAAAAGCTAATATAGAGCCAAAAATATATAAATAAACCAAAGTAATATAAATTTAAACTGAAATAATGTTGGACCATTGAAAAAGCCATCGAACAGACCTTTGAACCCCGACAGCTCCTCGAAGCCTAGATCCAATTTTAATCGAAAAAACCTACAAAAACCAACAGGGTTGAAAGAAAACCTATTTTTTGATAATTCATAACTCACTTGTCATAATTTCAAAACTCCAGCTCTTTTAGTTTTTTAGTTATCGAACTGACGAACGGATGGTTTGTCAGGCGTTTCCGATGCTTACCGATCCATAAACTTGAGTCTATATCTATAATTTCTAGATCGTTCGCTACAAATAGAGGAGCAGTTTTATAAAATCCCGTGCCATACTGTTTCCTTGGAAAATAAAAATACTGAATATCCTCATCTTAATTTACTGCTATACTCTTTAAAAACTTCAATACTTTTCATTAAAATTTTTAAATAAAATTAATTATTTAAATAATATTTTTTGTAAATTCTAATTTTTAATATTTTTTTTAATATTTTTTTTTTTTTATTAATCTTTTATTATTTGTATTATAATAGTATTAAAACCATTTTTTTTTAGTATAGATTTTAAATAATTAATTTTTCATTTTGTTTTATTAGAAAGTTATTTGTATTTATTTATAAATCCATAATAATTGCATTTTATATTTCATTATTGTTGTAATTTAGTATATAAAATTTTGTAATAAAGGGAAACACGTCTTTATTCTTTAACATCCAGTATAAAAGAGAAGTAAAAATTATTAATTTATTTGACACTTTAACAAAATGACAATTCATATGACAATAGTTTGGAGTGCGTTTTTTATAAAAAGAAAAATAATATAATTCACATTTACTTTTAAATTTTCAACACCCTCACTTATTAAAGTTTATCTATAATAAAATTTTAATACCAATTTGAAAATTAATTAATAAACTTAGCATATTCAAAGATAAAATAATATTAACAAAATTTGTAAAAATCATTTTTTTTTTTTTTTTTTTTTTTTTTTTTTTTTTTAAATTCATTTTAGATTAATTATTTAATTCATCAAATTTAAGTTAACAAAAAATTTTTGAGTATTGATCATCAAATAAAAATTTTAATTTAAAAATTATTATTTAATTAATTAGTCCCATTTGGATTGTACAAAAATTATGTTTCAATGTTGCAACAGCCTTAGTTAAATTGTCTGCGACCATTTCTGTAGTTGCTATAAATGTTGCAGGTTGATTAAATTCTTATCAATCGAATCACGAATGAAATGGTGGCGAATGTCAATGTGCTTGGTTCGAGTTTTATAGGCATAATTTTCTGATAAAAACAAGGCCCCTTTGTTGTCGCATTTTATTGTGATTACTGATGTTTAAAACAAGTCACCCATTTCGTTTGTAAACTGTTGAATCCATAGTGCCTCTTGAATAGCAGAAGAGAGTGACATGTATTCTGCTTCTGTACTGGATAGGGCAACAGTTGACTGCCTTTTACTGCACCAAGAAACAGCACCATTTTGAAAAATGAAAACGTACCCAGTACATGATCTTCTCTTATCCAAATCAGATGCCCAATCAGCATCGGTATATCCAATAATTTCTTCTTGACTAAAAGCAGAAAATTTTAATTTGAGATTAATAGTACCTTTTAGGTAGCGTAGAATCCTTTTCACTGCTTGCCAATGAGCTGTCCCATAACATGAATTGTATCTACTCACATCACCCACTGAAAATGCTATGTCAGGTCTTGAGCCTTGCACTAAATATAATAAAGCCCCTACAGCTTGTTGATATGGAACATTTATGACACTGTTGCTGTCTTCTAGAGTTTTTGGTGACATTTCTTTTGAGAGTCTGTTGTTAGGATCGGATGGAATACTTAGGTGATTACACTCTGCCATGTTAAACCTTTTGAGAATAGTTTTGATATAGTTTGCTTGATCGATATAATAATTCCCTTCAGCATCCCTGGTGATTCGCAGCCCAATACAGGTTTTTACTTCTCCCAAATCTTTCATCTTGAATTTTATCGACAATAATTTTTTAAATTTTTCTTTTATGTTATAATCTTTCCAAAATATTAAAATATCATCAACGTAAACAGCTGTAATTAATACTGTTTTTTCTTCTGAGCGTAATATATATATGCACGGATCTACTCTGGATCTTATTAAGCCAAATTTAATAAAAGTTTAATTCAGTTTTGAATTCCACTGTCTACTGCTTTGCTTGAGACCATACATAGCTTTATGTAAGCGATAAACCTTTTTCGTCCCGTCCTCGTACCCTTCAGGTTGGTGTACATAAATTTCTTCATTTAGATCACCCTGCAGAAAGGCTGTTACTACATCAAGTTGATCAATTTTCATTTTATGTTTGGCTGCTAATGCTATAAGAATTCTGATTGAATTATATCGTATGACTGGGGCATATGTTTCATAATAATCGACATCTGCAATCTGTGTAAAACCTTTTGCTACTAATCTAGCTTTAAATTTAATAGTTTCATTTTGCTCATTTTCTTTAATTTTAAACACCCATTTTGTTTTGATAATGTTTCGATCTTTTGGTAATTCTATCAACGACCAAGCATTGTTTTCTTTAAAGGAATTTAGTTCGAGTTCCATTGCCTTTTTCCATTCGTCAACATTTTCACTTTCATATACATCTTTTAAAGTTATTGGTTCATTAAAGTAATCGTCTTGCATTAGGTAGACATAATTAAACCTGTCAATAGGATTTTTAACTCGGGAAGATTTTCTTGACTCAATTTCATTATTATCATATTGGTTTTTGTTTGTACCTTTAATAATTGAATTATTATTTTCATCAGCAGAATTGAAACTGGTATCGCTTCCACTGCTTTCATTTGGTTCTTCTGATTTTATATCATTTGAGTCATTCACAATTGTGCTTAATTCATTTTCCAAATCTATTTCTGCATTTTCAATGAAGATAACATCTCTTGCTTTTACTATATTACCTGTGTTTCTATCCATCAATCGATAACCTTTGGTATCCTCACAATACCCGACAAATATCATCTCTTTAGATTTTGAATCCCACTTTTTTCTTAACTCTTTTGGTACATGCATGAATGCCTTGGAACCAAAGATTTTTAAATTGCTTAAATCAATGCTTTTACCATTCCATATTTCTTCAGGGATCATATTGGTTGAGCGACATGTAGATCGATTAACTAAGTATGCTGCAGTGTTGACTGCTTCAGCCCAATATCTTTTATTCAGATTAGCATCATATAACAAACATTTCGCTTTTTCAATCAATGTTCTGTTCATCCTTTCTGCGAGTCCATTCTGTTGTGGTGTGTATGGAACTGTTAATTGATGAACAATTCCTGATTATGTTAAAAAATTTTCAAATTGCTTGTTTGTGTACTCAGTGCCATTATCGGTTCTCAAAATTTTTATCTTACGATTTAATTGGTTTTCTACGAGCGATTTAAAATTTTTAAATTTTTCAAAGACTTCACCTTTATGCTTTAAGAAATAAACATACACCTTTTTCGAGAAGTCATCTACAAAAGTTAGAAAAAATTTGCTATTTCCTATGGAAGTGGTTTCCATAGGACCACAAATGTCCGAGTGAATAATTTCTAGCAAATTATTGCTTTTACTCTCTGAAAGTTTAAATGGTTTTTTGCTCTGCTTAGCTTTAATGCATATTTCACATAATTTATTAACTTCTGTATTTTTAAATTCTAATCCAGTACACATCTGACTCATCGATTTTAATTTATCATAATTAACATGCCCCAACCTACGATGCCACACAGTCATGTCATTAGCAATATAAACAGAGCCTGTTTTATTAATTTTAACTGATAATTTATACATACCATTTTCTAAATTTGCCTTTGCTATTAATTTATTAAAACAGTTATACACAAAACAACCTTTATTACTAATATTTACTTTATTGCCTTTCTCTATAATTTTTGGAACTGATAATAAATTAGCTGCTAAATTTGGTACATATTGAACATCATAAATTGTGATTGCGGTATTATTAATTATAACACTGATGTCGCCTTCACAAATGACGGGAAGTTTATTATTTTCAGCTGTACATTATGTTGGTTAATTTTGTTGGTCTTGTATTATGTAAAAATTTTTTATCATATACCATATGCTGAGATGCTCCACTATCAACGTAAAATGTGATTTCGTCTGATGGTTCTTGTTTTACTGATAAAATTTTTGCTTCATCATTTGCACTAAATGCATTCGATTTATTTGGTTTAATTTTGTTATACTTTTCTGATTTTTTTATTAGTTTAAAACATTTAGCCCTGATGTGACCACTTTTACCACACTCAAAGCATTTAATTGACTTATTTGGTTTTGCTATAAATGCCTTTTGTTTTTGATTAACTGGCTTTGCCATTTCACACAAACGGGATCTAATTGCGTCTGTTGTTATCTTTATTCCACTAGCTTCTATACCCATTATAAAAGAGTCATATTCTTCAGGTAACCCTTTTAATAGAAGTGATCCAATCATTTCTTCACTTATTTCGAAACCAATTGCTCTTAGCTTACTTGCTGCGTTCAAGATTTTTGCAATAAAATCTTCCATGTCTTCACATGATTCTAAACTGTACGTTGTTAACTGTTTCAATAACCCTATACGTCTAGTTAAGGATTTATCCTCAAACATATTTTGCAGCTTTACCCAGATATCATATGCGCTATTACAATCTTGTACATGAACATATAAAGATGATTCTATTGTAAGAATTATTTTATGCATTGCCTTGCTCAATTTTCCTGGAACTTTTTCTGTTACTTCACCATTTTCAGCCTTTATACAGTTCGATAATTTTTCTACACCTAAAAGAGATTTAACCGCAAAAGCCCATGTCTGATAATTTTCAGATCCCCGCAATTTATCAATCGTTACTCTCTCTAAAGCAGCCATCAGAAATAAAAAATATTCAATTTTATTTTTACCTTAAACAATGCCAAATTTTATAGAAGTAATAACTGGGCCCATAACCTGTTGTAATTTTGTATATAAAATTTTGTAATAAAAAGAAACACGTCTTTATTCTTTAACATCCAGTATAAAAGAGAAGTAAAAATTATTAATTTATTTGACACTTTAACAAAATGACAATTCATATGACAATAGTTTGGGGTGCGTTTTTTATAAAAAGAAAAATAATATAATTCACATTTACTTTTAAATTTTCAACAATTATAAATATTTTTTTTAAAACGGTTGAATTTAGAAATAACATGTCCTTTTGTAGAATTCTATAACTGTTAAAAATTTGATTGCGGTTGTTTATGATGGAATTAATTAAATTGATTAAATATGTATGAATAGATTAATAACTTTATTATTTAATGATTCGGTTAGTTTTCGATTTTGAATCGATTCATGCACTTGAGTCTACATATTAAATTTATATTAAATTTTGTTTACAGCACCACAAACGTAATGACAAATTCAGAATACACCCTAAGAGCTTTCGTACGGGTATAGTCGTCATATGAATAATTTAAAAATTGCATATTGTATCATTTATACGATGAGCAAGTTTTGGGAATTAGATTAATATGTTCTTAGAAGTTTTTATATATGGACATCATATACTAAATGATCAGGTGAACAACCGCAAGATTTGGAAAACGTCCTTTTGCTTCTAAATTCACACATGTTTAAGGCTAAAAGTGTTAAGGGTCGTATAAGTCTCATTTACTTCTAAAATGGTCCTATGTGTTGTAATAATAATGATTGAATCCCTATTTCAACTTTAAAACCATATTTAACTCTTTAAAACTTTTTTCTAAAAACTCAAATAATTAAAAAAATTAATTTTAATAATTAAATTTAATTAAAATTCTTATGTTCCTATCCATAATATGTGTATGTTGAATGTAATATGTATTATGTATAAATAAAATATAAGTAAATATTGTATGCTGTATGTTAAAAAAAGAACAAGTCAAAAGGAAATGCAATTTGACTCTGACCTTTATAAACAGATTATTTTAGATTATCGAAAATCATTATGGTTTCAATTGAAATTAATATTATCTCTTTTATTTTGTTAATTTATATTTTTAAATATATATTAAAATAATATCCGATAATGATTTTTCAATATCACTTTATAGTTTTAAATTGTTTTAATTCTCTGTGGAATTATTTATTTTTAAAATAGCTGTGATTTTTTTTTAAAAACATAGCTATAAATTTCGAATTTATTAATTTGATTTTATTTTTTTTTAATGATTTTTATTTTTGGGTTGGGGACAAAATGTTACATTTCAAAATCTCGCGTTTCAAAATTTCGTGTTTTATATAAATATTCTGAAAAAAGCATATAGTCCTGCCTATGATTTCAACCATAAAAGCCCTCCTAGTTAAGAATCTTGCATATACACTTATTCTATATAAGGCGTACAATTCTGGTGCAATACTTATGTTTTTGCATACATATTTCAATATTAAGACATTAAAAAACATTTTAAAATACTGGGGGCTGTTGTCTTCAAATCCTCACTAAAGCAATTATATTGAAACCCTTATTTTGAAACCAACTTTAAAATCGCTTCTAATTATATTTCTTACACTAATATTTCAACTACAAAACTTTAAAAATAGTGGGAAATGCTGCCTCCAAGCCCCCGTTGAAAAAATTATTAAAATTTTGAAACAAACTGTAAAATCGCTTCTAAATATATTTTCTAGATATATATAGTATTTCAAATAAAAAATTATAAAAACTAAAAACGAGATTTTGCAATACTAGATTTTGAAACACGAGATTTTGACCCGCGAGATAATGAAACGCGACATTTTGATACGGTCCGTTTTTTTTTTAAATCAGAGATTGCACAAACTGGAAAAATTAATTCTGTTGTTGTATCAATTTGATAGCTACATTTCTAAAAGTTTAATATTAAAGGGTTTAATACGATAATTAAATCTATAAAATTCAAAATATCATTAAAAGAAGTATGTATTATAATATTTAGTTGTGAGTTGAACTCAAATAATTTTACTTCAAATATAATATATTATATACCCTTTCTCTTAACTTTACACATCTTCGTGTAGTACATAATATACAATATACATAATATAAAACACTTAAGTCTCCATAACTTAAACCATTGTGATGACGTGAACCATTCCATGACGTGAATCATTATTTTCATAAATCCGTTTATTTCTTGTCTTAAGTTGAATTATACCATGAATTGTACAATCAATGATATTTTGTGATTGCAAATGTTCGAATATGTGATATTTATCTGTTTGTTTATTCATTATATACAGTTTAAATGTGAAGTATCAATTGTCATTATTTGCTGGATACTTACAATATTTTATTTTTGCCAGTTTTAAAATTTGTTACAACATTAATTTTTTTTTTGTTACAATTAGGATTTAATATAAGTGCTAACACTAAAGCTCTTTTAAAAATTTACACATATAGTGGTTGAGATTTAAGATAAACAAAAATAGGGAGAGGTACGAATGCTCGTTTCTCAAAATCTCGTTTTATCAAAATCTCGTTTTTCAAAATCTCGTTTCTTAAAATCTCGTTTTATCAAAATCTTGTTTTATCAAAATCTCGTTTTTTAAAATCTCGTTTTTTTAAAAATCTCGGTAAATCTTTCTTTTTTTCAGAAAATACAGAAAACATAAAAAATTGTAATTTTTAATTTTTATCGAAGAATATTTTATTTTTTTCATCCAAATTAAACAAATTTTATAAAATAAAAACATTTTCTGTATATAAAAAAAAAAAATAAAACAGTTATAAAGAATTGTTATAAAAATTATTAATTATGTTGAGTTGGTTACAAAATCAGGGTTTTAATAATTTGTTTAGCGGGGGTTTGGGGGCGGCAGCCCCCACTATTTTAAGTTAATTGTTGTTAAAATATATATATAAAAAAATAATTTAAAGGGATTTTAGAGTTGGATTTAAAATCAGGACTGTTCCCTTTTCCAGAATATTTATAAATAAGTATGCATATATAAATAAATGTGTATATCTAATACCATATATATATACATATATATTACCATATTATTTGTATGTACTATTTTGAATGAAATGTTGAATCTTTTTTGTTAAATTTTTTTTCTACAATTTTTACAATCAATATTTTTTCAATAAATCGACAAACATTTGAAATAAAAAAATGAAAATGTAAGATAAAATTGTTAAAAATAAAGATTACCTATGATAAAAAACAAAAAAATAACGAGATTTTGATAAAACAAGATTTTGATAAAACGAGATTTTAAGAAACGAGATTTCGTACCCAACCCACAAAAATAATTAGTGATTTAATAAATTTTAAATGGAATATTTTTTTGTTTAATTTTTTTTGTTTTGTTTGTCAACTTTTGGTAAAAATTCAAATAAAAGAAACAAAGCAAATAAATTATTAATTTGTAATTAACTTCATATTAAATATTTGGTTATTAAAATGTTCGCTGAATGGAATAAAGAGATTAAAATAATCCATTAAAAATTATACGATAGAGTAAATAAATTTGTTTATATGCATTATATTAAATATTAATATTTATAAAATACGCTACAGTCATTTTCAATAAAAGTGTGATATATATATACATACGGCTATATGGTATTTTGATAACAGATTATCTCATATGACTATCTTTGTTGTTATTTTTTTAAAATTAAGTGTAAAGTTTTCTGAATCTACAAGATCCCCCAAATACGTAAATTAAATTATTATACCCGTATGACTATATAGGCAAAGGGTATAATAAATTTGCCATTACGTTTATAACGCAGAGAAGGAGGGGGGGTAGATATAGACTCAAGTGTATGGATCGGATCAGAATCGAAAAAAAAATCGATTTAGCTATGTATGTCCGTCCGTCCGTCCGCACGATAACTCAAAAACTAAAGGAGCTAGGATCTTGAAATTTTCGCAAATTCGTTTTTTTGCAATAGCCGTCATCGCTATTTAAATCCAGCCATTTTGGTCCATGGGTTCGGGTGGCTGCCATACAACTTCTTCTTTTATATGAGTATTTCTTTGTACCTATTACAGCTACGTGTCTGAAATTTTTACAAAAGTAGTTTAGTTCTATGGCCAAAGTTTTTGCAAAATTTGGTTGGTCTGTTGCAGTGAGTTCGAGTAGCTGCCATACAACTCCTTCTTTTATATGAGCATTACTCTATACCTATTAAAGCTGGGTGTCTGAAATTTTGCCAAAAATAGTTTAGTGTAATGGCCAAAGTTACTGCAAAATTTGGTTGGTCTACTGCAAAGGGTTCGAGTAGCTGCCATACAACTTCTTATTTTATATGAGCATTACTCTATACCTATAGAAGTTGGGTGTCTGAAATTTTGCCAAAAATAGTTTAGTTTAATGGCCAAAGTTACTGCAAAATTTGGTTGGTCTACTGCAAAGGGTTCGAGTAGCTGCCATACAACTCCTTCTTTTATATGAGCATTACATTTCACCTAATAAAGCTGGTACGTTTGAAATTTTGCCAAAAGTAATTAATGTTTATAATAATAATGATATAATGTTTATATAACGGTCATACGGGTATCCCAGAGTTGACACAGTCTACTCTACTACACACTTCCTCGTTGGAAATATAATTAACATTTTCTTATAAGGAGACTAATGTATGCTATATATAAGCGTTGAATAAAGATTTAATTGAATATGTGAATATGTCAGTTGAAGAACCATGGCAAAACTTCTCGCGTGAAAATGTTGATGTTTAAGCATTTATGAATATGCTTATGAATATAAGACAAAGTTTTAAATCACATTAAATTAAAATATGATTATAAATTTAAAATAAAAACAACAAAATTTCAGTTCATTCTTATAACTCACACATATAAAAACAAGATATAAGATTATGATCAGATAATTTTATTTGGACATCACAAAATAAAAATATTTTATATATTATTTCTGATTCAATATTTGTTTGAATAATAAAAAACCAAATTCTACGGCTGAGTGGCACACTGATTAAAGTGCCAGTCTTTAATCCAGAAGGCTTGGGTTCTAATCCAAGTAGGAGTAAAAAAACTTTTATCTGGTTTTCGATTTGATTCAATTACTAAAAATAACAAATAAGTTAACGACGAATGGTTGTCATTCGGATAAAATCATTAGCACCATTGGGTCCCCAATTCAACCCTTGTTAGAAATTTATGTCTCTTTGCTACTCTTCAGCCATTATACTGCGCAAGAAGATTGGATGCTTATCTTATTACTGCAGTTACAGGAAGGGTTCAATTCAGTGAGTCAAATCCCACTTTACCGGGTGTATAGTTTCTCAGGTGCCTTTTGAAGGTTTTTTCCTCACTTAGGAAAAAACAAATAAAAGAAAACCAGTTAAATAAAACATTCCTTGAGCTAATTATAATAACTTTTAGAATAAGGCATTCATAAAACATCTTCAGATTTATTAAAAACTTATATGCTTTTAATCTTCACTACCAATGGAATGGTTATAAAGTAAAAGTCTTATATTTTAATTCATCTGTGACATTGAATCCAGATGACATTGACTTGACTTTAAAATGGTCAGAAAATTTTTTTATCAAATCATGCAGAAATATTGAATTTCCAAATGAAATAACCTAAAATTAAAAAAAATCCATCAGTTTCTTGTTGTTTCTTATATTTTGGTTCGGTTTTTTGTAATTTTTAAAAATTGTAATAATGCCAACTAAGTTTTTAGAATCATTCAATTATGATAGAATATACAGTCTGCAAAACATTTCAGTTGATTATTAAATAAACATCTGTATAAAACTTAAGAGGGAGATTGGAATGAAAATTACCTTTTTCATTAATTTTCCTTGAATTAAAAACTTACGATCTGTGGGGGGCTTTCTTTCAGTTGATAAGCAAGGTATGAAGTCGCTTATGCGACTTATGAATGTGTTTTGGGCTGTGTTTATTATATATTTTATATTAAGATTATATTTGGATTACCCCCCTTGGAAAGAAGAAAATAATTAATCGTAATCGTATGGAAATCTCACTCATACTTCCTCGGTTTATAATACATGTGCTCACCCAGTACACCACTGTAAAAGAAAAACCATATTGATGAATCAAGTATTGCATACTTTTAGGACATATCTTACTTAAAAAATTACAGAACCGATTTAAAAGGCAAATTTAATATTTGTCATGACCCGTGATTTAAAAATATTTTATTAGTAATTTAATCAAGATCTTGTTTAACTCAATAAGTTTTATATAATTTAATTTAAGCTAAGTTTCTTTTGAAGAAAAACTTATCAAATATTTTGTGAGTACTTTTAAACTTCATTATTTCAATACATATCGGTTAGTAATTTGGGATCTATAGATTAAAATGGTCAAAAAATATAGTTTTTTAATTTGAGTTTCTTGCTTATTTTTGTGTTCAAATAAAAACTACTATAGCTCGACTTTAAAGCTATTATTACAAATTTCACTTATATATGAATTTATATGATATGAAATATCTTTTTAATATATTTATAACGGGTTTTCCTTAAAAGACAACAATTTTCTGATTGAATGGATTTGTGTTTGGGAATTGTTCGTTATTCAATGTGTTCATTGGTGCTATCAATATATTTTTTTTCTATTATCATGTTACATTAGTTTTGATATTTACTACATTTCATTTCATATTTTCCATATCATATAATTTAAAATAACATAAAAGAAATTGAAAAAAGTTTTAATTTTTATTAAATTTTTAAAAACATTTTAGAAATTTTATAAAAGTTTGGAATGATTCCCTAGAAGCTGTCATAGCTCCAAAAATAAAGTTTTGTAAAATATTCCCACTTTCTTCCCTTCCACACTGCCTATTTTACTAATACTATTTTGCATTTTCTTACTGGATTGGTAACCTTCATAGGATGCCATTTAATAATTCTCTTAAATTTAAAGGCACTAAGCTTACTTAAGCACCCCTCCAGTTTAACACTTTTACACACCCCTATATCGTACAAAATTTTTTCTCATTAAGTTCACCTCTCCTATTAGTAACTAAAGAGACATTACAGTTTTAACTGTCTATGAAATATACCTGAATATACCTACACTTGAATTCGCTACGGAGCATCGTATGAGAAGGATAAGGCAAGGATAATGAATTTTAAAATCTATACTGCTATTATTTATAAATAGTTAGTGTTCTAATATTTTTGAAATCCTGGAATGTCGAAAAAACCAATCAATTAACAGGATGCATTGGAATATAAGACGATCCTCTAAAATAACTAATTAGCTAAAAATTACACATCTACTAGTACAAATGGCTTTGCCGGGACTAAAATTAACGTAATTTTTTATATCTTTTCCATACGATTTTATTTATCAAAATTTTTGCGTAATTTGAATATTAGTAAGATTTAAAAGTTTGTTCTGACCACTTATAAAATGGGCTATTCTACAATCTACAACCTTTCAAAATCGAAGAACATTGAATCTGTAAAATAAATTTAAGAGACTGAATATGGGTTTTCTAGTTTACATAAGAGGCGATTTTGAGATGAATTTTGTAATGCGCCTTTTCATATTGAGAAACTTAAAAAAAAAATTATAATTTAATATCTGATCGGTCGATCGATGACGTCGAGCTTTCAATTGTACGGTCTGGAATTCAAACCCTGGTGAAATCATTTATAATTAAAAAATATAATTTATAGTTTATATCAATAACAGGTTTAAACCATATTTTAAAATATATACCTGCCACACCTGAAAAGGAAAGGCTGAATCACTCATTTATCACTTTGTATGTGGTAGAGGACTGTCCAGATACAAAACAAACACTTTAATCAAATCAATTAAATCTTAAAGACGTGATTTTTTTTAAATAAATTTCAAAAATTTAATACTACAAATAATTTATATAAAATATGTTGTTTTTCTCTCTCCTTCTTTCCTCATTTAATTCCCCGTTTCCTGTTTCGAAACAAACAAACAAATTATCTACAAAAGTTAGTTCGAAAAAAAGTTTGTTTTGTGTCTACAAAATAAACTTTATAATAGGTAAACCAATATCAAGGAAAGTTCTAATAATACAAATAAATGAAAGTTTCAATAGAATTATAATAAACTTTTTTTAAAAAGTAGAAGAAGAGAGCCAGAGATAGTAAGAGAGCTAAAGAATAATAATATAACTTGGAAGTTATATTTAAATAATTTATTCGAAAAAAATAATAATAAACAGTACAATACTACTATCATCTATACAATGGAGTCTATTGATATTTTTAAGACTTTAGGACAGTAAACATAATAAAGTATGTATGAGTATATAAAAAGAAAAATTATTTCGAATTTAAAAAAAAATACTCAACAACGAGAATCAAAAGAAGAGAGAATATTATGTGTAGCAAAGATATAGAGCAAGCAAATAGAACAAGGATGTGTAATCAAAAGGCAGGGGTAATGAGTTCTTATTTCACAATTAAGTTAAAAAATGCCGTAGATTCAATTTTTCTTTTCAAAGATCTTATAAATATTTTCAATAGGTTTTTATTTATTTTATATCTCTTCGCAATTCTCTTGAAGGAGTTCCTATGCTAGCGCGCCTGCCGAAGGTGCCAACACCGTGAACCGAATGACGAAACTTTGTGAAATAAAGCTTCGCTTTTTATTCCTAAATCCCAATTAATATCAGAGACAAGAAGTTATTCACTAGAATTATGTCATTAAACAAATTCTCTTATATTAATGACTTATGTTTCAATATTAAAATAGTTAAAAACGAGGAAGAGTGTAGTAGAGTAGACTGTGTCAACTCTGGGATACTCGTATGACCGTAACATATACATTATATCATCCGGTTAATTACTTTTGGCAAAATTTCAAACATTCAGCTTTATTAGGTGTAGAGTAATGCTCATATAAAAGAAGGAGTTGTATGGCAGCTACTCGAACCCATTGCAGTAGACCAACAAAATTTTGCAGTAACTGTGGCCATTACACTAAACTATTTTTGGCAAAATTTCAGACACCCAGCTTCATTTGGTGTAGTGTAATCCTCATATAAAAGAAGGAGTTGTATGGCAGCTACTC
This sequence comes from Dolichopus griseipennis, assembly GCA_963082915.1. Taxonomy (NCBI): domain Eukaryota; kingdom Metazoa; phylum Arthropoda; class Insecta; order Diptera; family Dolichopodidae; genus Dolichopus; species Dolichopus griseipennis. The sequence continues at coordinate 316,275,825 of OY720441.1, read as the reverse complement.
GAACCCTCAGCAGTAGACCAACTAAATTTTGCAGTAACTTTGGCCATTACACTAAACTATTTTTTGCAAAATTTCAGACACCCAGCTTCATCAGGTGTAGTGAAAAGCTCATATAAAAGAAGGAGTTGTATGGCAGCTACTCGAACCCTCTGCAGTAGACCAACCAAATTTTGCAGTAACTTTGGCCATTATACTAAACTACTTTTGGCAAAATTTCAGACACGCAGCTTCCATAGGTATAGAGTAATGCTCATATAAAATTAGAAGTTGTATGGCAGGTACTCGAACCCGTGGACCAAAATGGCTGAATTTAAAACTCGATTCCGTTTTTTGCATAAAAACGAATTTGTGAAAATTTCATAATCCTAGCTCCTTTACTTTTTGAGTTATCGTGATGACGGACGGATGGACGGACGGACGGACGGACGGACGGACGGACATACATAGCTAAATCGATTTATTTTTCGATTCTGATCCGATCCATACACTTGAGTCTATATCTACCCCCCCTGCTTCTCTGCGTCACAAACGTAATGGCAAATTTATTATACCCTTGGACTATATAGTCATACGGGTATAAAAATTTCTTAAATTATTGTTGCCTATTAAAAAGTCTTTAATTCAAAGATTTGTTTTCATTCATTTTTTTTCACTTTTGATTAAAAATGTGAAATTTAGAAATAACATTGATTTTAATAGCTTAATTAATAATAGTTTAGCTTTCAATTTATTATGTGAGACGGAAATTTGAACAAAAACGAATATTTTAAAAGAAAATGATTATGTAAGAAATTTCTAATTACCTATAGACTCATACTTTTCTTTTAATTAATTCTATTAATCATTATTTCACTCCATAATTAATTTTTATGAAATTTTTTTATTTTGAAAGTACAGGGTACAATATTGAATTAAAATTTTTTTTTTTAAATTCTCAATGCTGCCAAAGCCAAACTAATCGTTTAGACTGTATACGTTTGACTGGGCAGAGAGACAAACAGACAGACCGATATACAGACATCTATCTTAGGCTCCAATTTTTGGTGCAAAAACCATACTTGCCGATTATTTCATATACGGCTGGGTGGCACAGTGGTTGAGTGCCGACCTTTAATGCTGAAAGGCCTGGGTTCGAATTCTAGTAAAAGTGAAAAAACTTTTCTGGTTTTCGACTCGACTCAGCTACCATTTGCCATTGGGTTCAAATTAACGGCATAATCAATAATTAAAAATTATCTATTTTTAATAAAAAATACATTATTATAACAATATAAACAAATGCAAAATATAAACAAATAATTTAATTGAATAATAAAACTCACAGATACAGAATACCATATAACTCAATTACAAAATATTTCAATTTAAACAAAAAATTTAATTGTAAATATTGAAAACCTAAGAAGTTTCTACATGTTATAAGGCCTAGTACTATCTCATGTTTAAATTGTATGTGGAATTCAATAAGACCAATTCTAATAACACAAAATATAATATGACCCCTTGTTCTAATATGTACCTATGGTATAGATAGGCTTATTAGCCTAACTGTTGAACAGTTAGCGCTTACAAAAAAAAACAAAAATTAAAATATATAGCGGTTGGCAAAAAAGTGATAAAAGCTTTAAAAATAATTTACTTCCAGTGTATTTAAAATAATATTCTGCTGCCATCATCATCGTCATCTAATACTAATTTCAACACGCCCATTTTCATGTCAAATCTTAAATGTTGCTAAAACTTTAATTTATACAACATCCAAATGTTACCAGGTATATTTTATAGCAGTGGCATCTTTAAAAATAAATTTCAATTTTTACTAAACAATAATTTTTCATTTTTACATAATAATTTTTTCAATTCTATATTTAAAAAAATTAATACATTTTGAAATTAATTAATTAAAAATTAATTAAACTTCCAAAATAAACAAAATAATTTTAATCAAAAGCCAGAATTAAATAACGAGTTATTATAAAAAGTTAAAATAAAATCAATAATATTAAATATTTATAAATTTATTAATCGGTTAGAAAAATACATTAAAAATTTATAAAAATTATTAACTAAATAAATTAAAAAAAATATCCATTTTAAAACTTTTTTAAAGAATTTAAATTAAAACCATATTATATTTAATAAAATTTCAATTAGATTAAGTTATAAAATTCTTTTATGATATAGTTTCCTTTGAAATTTAATTATTTTTTATTAACTTTCATTTTTAATGTAAAAAAATATGTTTATATTTAATTTAATTTTCTGTTTTTCATTTTAAATTAAATAAATTAATAAAATCAGTGCAGTGAAATTTTTTTAATTAAATAGAAACATACGAAATGACATTTGAACTTTTCTTCAGTATCAATACTATAGAAGAAAAGGTTATAAGTTCCTCGGTGAAATAAAAATTATAACTTCTTTCGTCCTAAACAAAATTGGTTCCAGTTTTTCAGAAACACGTAAATCCGAGAATTTCTCTGTCTCTTCGTAGGTGTCTCAAAACACGAGAACTCGCGTTAATTTCAACCCATTTAGATGTAATTTGGTACAAATGTTTAAGTTAAGTTCGTGAACGTGCCAAATCAGACCATGAAATCGGGAGGCTCCCATACAAAAATACCTGACTTTTCGAGAAACCTCGATTTCTAACCGTCGGAATGAGTTCAAATTTGTTACATAGCCTATTAGGTTGATACCCATGAGAGTACCTATAACATATATTGATTTAAGTATTATTAGGTCTAGGAGTTTCGAGAATATCAAGTTCTATTAACTCATTTAAAGTGAAACCGAAATTTGATAAAAATGGTTTTTTATACAAGAGAAAGAACGCAAAAAGGCCAAATTGGACCACAAGATCGCGGGGGTTTCATAACATGAAGTTATTGTGAAGTTTTTGGGTAAACTTCCGCAGAAAGGCTACGAGCTATCAAGATTACGTCATCACATAATAGTACTTCATGTCTTAAAGTTTTCAAAAATATAAATTATTAGTTTTGATGCCGCCATCTAGTGGTCAAAAATGCATTCCTAACATTTTGTAGTATTTTAATTACACCGTTATATTTTTCCTGTAAGACAGTAGACTATGGAACCGTTTTTTCCGAATTTGTAGGGCATGATGCTGTCTTTAATATACATCTTGTTTCATCTGAATCGGTGCTACCGTTTTTGAGATATTGCCAAACTTAAGGGTTCTGTCTAATTATAGTTTTACATACATATTCAAAAATTTTCTTTGAATATTATAATATTATTGGAAGGTTGTGGTTTTAATATTTTAATGTTGGTAAATAGATCATAGGGATTGCTTTTATATGAATAGATATTTTAAATAAAATCATATCTATTCTAAATATTTAAGTTGAATTTTTTATTTTAAGTAATTATCAATTTTAGAGTCTTCTACAAAATTCATTGGACGTGTGTCTGTTAAAATAATTTAATTTCTAAAAATTAACGTAGCAAATCTGAAAGATGTTTGTAGGTTTAAACACTTTTTTGAAAAATTTTATCTAATATTAATTATATAAACTTAAGTGTTAGAAATATTTTGAGAAAATGAACTTTAAAATGTTGCATAAAGTTTTTACGTAGCTACAAAACTTAAAAATTTACAAAACTTTAAATGACTTAATTTTTTAATTATATATAATAGTTAAAGATTTATTTAATTATATTTAAAACTATTTTCTTAATAATATTGAAAGTATCATATAGAGTTATTGGAAAAATGAATTAAGAAGCATTTTAAATTATAATTCGTCAGATTCCTTTTCATTATTTAAATTTAAAAATTAAAAATAAGAATTTTAATTCCTTAATGTTATTAGATTTCATGTATTTTTGTGAAATTTGAATAGTTTAATAATTATGATTTTAGTCTATTAAAATTGTAAATTTAATTAAAATAGAAATAAGAAAATATTAAAACAAAACATAGAAATTCTTTGAGAGTAAGCAACAATTTAATTTAACTTTCTACTAAGTATTAAGGTTCTACCAAATAAAGGTGTTATAATAAAGTTACGTTGAAATTGAAAATATATTAATTGCATATTTATCGGCATAAAATTAATTTTTTCTTTTAGTTTCATATAATTAGTTGTTTTTAAGACGATTGATACAAAATTCGTATTAAATATAAAATAAAAATTAATATAATAATTTGGGTACCTCCAAAAAGACTTCTACAAAATGCCTCCGGACATTTGTAACAACAGCAAAATGGAAAAAGTTTCTGTCATGTAGATACAAATAGATGAGCTTCTTGGTCTGATTGGTAGTTCTGGTTAGAATAAAACATACAAGAAATTCGTTAACCTACATAATATAACTGACTTAAATGACCAACATTCTTCACACCTTAATTTACAAGTGTAGATAATGTAGATAAATTTATTTTTTAATGAAACATGTAAACCTACAATAATATGTAGAATTATTTGAAAATTGAACTAAAATAACTTTACTTTTTTTCCCCTTAGTAAAGTAGATATCATCAAAAGGCATCACATAACGTATGGTCCTCCGTATATTTGGGATAAACTACTAAAACTTATTTTGAAGTCTACTAAGATGTAATAGATTAAATAAGTTTACTTTTTTCTCGAGTGTTATTTAGAATTAGTTTTAAGTTGACGTGTTATTATAACATTTTGTCCCGTATGACCAATACTTATTAGTTTTGCCATATTGGACATGAGTTTAAAAACTTTGCGCAGTTTAAAAAAAAAGAAATCAAATTTGAAATATACGTCAGCGTAAATTAAAAAGCAATATACACAAAATATTTCTTTCCGTATCTCAAACGTAGCAGAACTGCATAGTTATATTTGCATTTACATTTTCATTTTCTTTTAAGCCAAAGCAGTACTTCGCAGTAATTGGACGAAATTTGGTTTTAAAATTTTTAGTTACCAACCGTCGGACCGGCATGGGTTAACAAATTCCACGCCGGTTCATCGTGTCAACTTAGTTCTCAACAAGCATCAGGAGTCTTTTCGCTACATACAAAAAAACAAATTTTCATTTTTAAACTATATATAATTAGATATAAATAGTTTGATACAAATTATAAATTTTTATACAAGAGCTGTTATCTAATCTCAGAATTCAGACTACGATTTATTGACAATCTATTTGAATCTTATTTTGTTCGATATTTTATTTTTGGTGGCTACTGTTAATCATATAAACAAATATAGACTTTCAATATTTCCAGTTCATCAACAGTTAGACATGTATGAAAAATTTGGAAAGACAAAAAATCTGTATACAAACAAATTTTAGGAATATTACGATAGCAATCAAACTTTGGAATGAACCAAAGGAATTAGAAAGGAAAAAATTGGGATCATAAAGTTTATTGGGATATATTTATTTATATGTGTCGATAAAATGAGAAAAACAAATGAGGATGAATTTTTTTCTGTAGAGGGAAATCAATAGAAAAGAAAAATTGCAAAAAAAAAAACAAACAAATTTGTCCTTTTCAATCTTCTAATATATAAAAGCGAAAGTTTGTTTATTTGTTTGTTTGTTTGTTTGTTTGTTTGTTTGTATGTTTGTTTGTTTGTAGCGAATAGACTCCTAAACTGCCCAGCCGATTTTCATGAAAATTTGTATATAGGGGTTTTTGGGTACGGAAAGAAATCGTGGCCCAAAAATTTTGCTCTAACGGACCGCCAAGTTGGGGCTGTGGTGCAAGTATTTAAACTTCTTTGTTCTAAAATGAAAACGGTTTGACTTCAAATTTTGTATACGTGTTGCTCTTTGAGAATTGAGTAGACACTATTAACAGTTTTGGAATTTGTTAACCCATGTCGGGCCGACGGGTGGTCAAAAAAAATTTTGGGTCCAAATTTTGTCCGATTTTACGAAATTCTGCTTCGGCTTTAAAGAAAGCCCCAAAAAAAATTTTGTTGAGTTCCATTAACCCATTGCGGCCCAACAGCTTTTTATAGGTTTTTTCAATACTTAACTCTAAATTCGAAACGGTTTGACCAATTGATTTCAAATTTTGTATACGTGATGCTCCTTGAGAATTGAGTTGACACTATTAACAGTTTTGGAATTTATTAACCCATGTCGGGCCGACGGGTGGTCAAAAAAAAATTTGGGTTCGAATTTTGTCCGATTTTATGAAATTCTGCTTTCGCTAAAAAGAAAACCCACAAAAAAATTTTATTGACTTGCATTAACCCATTGGGGCCCAACAGCTTTTTATAGGTTTTTTCAATACCTAACTCTAAATTAAAAACGGTTTGAACGATTTTTTTCAAATTTTGTATACGTGCTCCCCTGTGAGGAATTGAGTTGACACTATTAACAGATTTGGAATTTGTTAACCCATGTCGGCCCGACGGTTGGTCAAAATAATTTTGGATGATAATATTGTCAAAATTTGCGAAGTACTACTTTGGCTAAAAAGAAAGCCTCAAAAAATTTTGTTGAGTGATTTGGAAGCAAATTACGTCCAATTTTGCGCAATACTGCTTTGCCCAAAGAGAAAGTGTAGTTCCGTTAACCCAGTGGGGCACAGTGGCTTTTAATAGATTTTTGCGTTACTTAACTCTAAATTAGAAACGATTTGACCGGTTTACCTCAAATTTTATATGTGTAAAGCAACTTGAAAATAGAGTTGAGTCTGTTAACAGTCGGTCCTACGATTTTTCAAAAAAAAATTTTTGGAAGTAAATTACGTCAAAATTTGGAAAGTAGTTTGTACTGCTTTGAATTACAGAAAGTTTCAAAAATTACTAGAACAATCCTAGAAAAATGGTTTTAAAAAGATTGCTTTCATACATTTTAAAATTTACATGTGTAAACCGAGTGTAATTTTTGTGTTAACTTTTTGCAGTAACATCAACTTCAATTAAACCTCCATTGAGAGGCGCAGCAACGCGCACCGGGTATTAGCTAGTGTTTATATAAATAAAGGTTATCCTTCCTAAATATTTATATCACATCAAAATATGAATAAGTAATGATTATAGGAATCGATAGAGATTGAATGCTAGAAGGTATTTTTAAAGAGTTTCTGGTTCTTAAACGTATATAAAACCAGAAATTTAATTTTCTGTAAATAATATTTACTTTATTTTGTAATTTTTGATTTTTATATTTTTTTATTCAATTTTATTATGAAAGTTCTATGTGTATTTAAGTCTGTTAAATAAAATGTAAAGTTTTAGTAAAAATTAATGAAATTAATTTCGAAGATTAAATAGCTGACAAGCAAATATGAGAGAAGCAGATTTAATTTTTATATCTCTTTTAATATTATATTTTATTATTCAAATAAATAATAAACAGATTGTATTAAAAACTTAATGATGTTAAAATCAAAATATATATTTACCTAAAAGTATGCAATTTTTTTTTATACCCGTATGACTATATAGTCAAAGGGTATAATAAATTTGCCATTACGTTTAAATGGCAACTCAAAAATTAAAGGAGGTAGGATCTTGAAATTTTCGCAAATTCGTTTTTTTTGCAATAGCCGTCATCGCTATTTAAATCCAGCCATTTTGGTCCATGGGTTCGGGTGGCTGCCATACAACTTCTTATTTTATATGATCATTACTCTATACCAATTGGAGTTGGGTGTCTGAAGTTTTGCCAAAAATAGTTTAGTGTAATGGCCAAAGGTACTGCAAAATTTGGTTGGTCTACTGCAGAGGGTTCGATTAGCTGTCAATTCAACTCCTTCTTTTGTATGAGCATTATATTACACCTAGTAAAGCTGTGTGTTTGAAATTTTGCCAAAAGTAATTAATGTTTATAATAATAATGATATAATGTTTATATAACGGTCATACGGGTATACCGGAGTTGACTTATAGTCTATTCTACTACACTCTTCCTCGTTTTTTTTAACATTTAAATTAATAGAGATAGCGCTTCTGTGGCGCAATGCAACAACAAACATTTTTATTTCAATAAATGCTTGTATCGTATAATAAGATTCGATAAGTTTTTTATAAAAATTATACGTAATCATTTTGAAAGATATCTTAACCAGTTAGAAAATGGTTTAATATCAAACATATATTACCATGAGTGTATTAAAAATTGTTTAAAAACGACTTTCATTGAGCCCGAAAATTTTATTTCATTTTAAAATCATGAGGATGTCTTCCTTTTATATCACAAAAATGTGCATTATAATACACTTGCATGTAGTGCATAGAATATGATCCTAATAACATTGAAACTAATTTATTAAAATACGATATGTTTATTTCTGAAAAGGATTATCAAATACAAATAAACTAAGGGTTTATTAGGTCATAAAATTAAAATTATATGATTTTAAAAAACCAATGAGTATTTGGCAGAGTAGTTTAACATATGTCATATTTATCGGGAGAGAGTAATTTAATAGCAGACCCATCCTGCAGGCGAAACTCGCAATCATATTAATTTAATGTAATTCAACTGAATAAATTATTTTCTAATCATATTTCAATTGCCACTTACTAATATTATGTAAAGTTGTAATATTATTTAAGTATAATACTAAAGCTATAGTTAAATATTAAACATTTTGAGTAATTTTAAAAATAATAACAAAATTATAATAATAAAGATCTTTAAAAAATTTTGCTTAAAAAACTTGTTTTAAAACCAGTAGGTATTATTCAAAACGTTAAAACACACATAATTACTTTAAATTTAACTGCGAATATTATAAAAAGTAGTTCACAATTATTAATTATTAATTATATATAATTTTTTTTTTATGAATTTTTTAAATCACCATAAATAAATAAATTAAATTCAATATAAACAAGGAAGATTATAGTTGCCCTTGTCATCTTTTAGATACCCGTGCATACCCACTATGGTGTATAAAATAAACCGCAATTTATTAAAAAAAAATTTATTTAACATTTTTTTTTTACTTTTTCTATAAATTTGCATATTAAATAAATTTTTGATTTTCTTTGTAATTTCCGATTTTTATTGTTTTTGTATAATGAGTAATTACTAAAATAACCTTCAAACTAATTTTACGTATTACCTTTAAAACCCACGAATATTATATTTAGTCAATAATAATTTCTTGATTAAGTAAACTTAATAACTATTATGTAATTAATAATCTTATCAATGACGTAGCGGTAAAGATGGCGTTCCTTTTAAGTGGAAGGTCTTTAGTTGAAATCCCTGTCAAATCATATCTAATAATAAAATATCGTAAAAATATATAATTATATCGTAATATTAAATAAGATTTAATAATAATATATAAATAATTCTTGTGCAAGATAACAGATTCGTTGTAAGTCAGCCCAGTTAGCAAAAAATTAATATTCAAATCCATTAACAGATTAAAAATTTGCTGTGATTGTGTTAGTGGTTCGCTAATTTTCTTGGTTATTTTTTATTTTTTATTTTTTTTATATCTTTTTTTTTAGGAAACATCAATTGATTTATATTTATTCATTCTTCTTTCCCAAACACTTTACATTTAATATAACCAGTCAGTGCCTAGGTGTTAATATAAAGTTACCTCTTAATTTGATTTATTAAAATATTATATTCAATTATTACTTAAGCTTTACAAAATAAATTATTTTACCACCAAATATTTTAATGTTTTCCTACTGGGTTCATTAAAATATTTAAATACATGTGTCACATTCGTCACATATAAATCATTTCAATTCCGAAAAAAATCTTACATTTTTTTATATTTTAAAAGTTATTCACGAAAAATTAACTAACACTGTTTACTATCATTATTATAAAAAGTTAGAAACGTATAATAAGATTCAAAAACTGAAATTAACTAAGAATCATAAATAACAAAAATGGAAATGAAAACAAAAAGAATTAAAAAAGAGTTTTTTAATCATAGTTCAAAATAAATATGTATAAATCTAAAAATATAATTTGTTTTAACATTTTGACATTTTCATATGTTGAAAAAGTTATTATTTGACAGCCACGAATTTGTTGCGTGACATTTTAACATTTACTTGCTCAATTAAAATAAAAATATATGTATATTAATATATTATATAATAGTGTTACTTTTAAAAATTAATTGTGTGAATATACTGTATGTTTTCATGTTTTTGAGTTAAAATATCCCATAAGTTTGATGTGTATGTATTACAGAATCGAACTGTAATAAAATTTTGTTGTTTTCAATTCCCTTGCGATCAATTTAAAATAATGTTCAGTAGTCACACCATTTTTCTATTACCTATGTCTTATATCACACATATATTACTGAAATGGAAAATATATATTTTTCGATTGGTTTTTGTTTTACTCACTTAATTATAAATATTTCATAATTAATAGGTATAGGTAATTAATTTAATGATGTGAGAATTATTATGACATTGATTTTTTATTGTGTTTAAATTAAATGTCACACATTAATGTGTCTCTCACATTTATATAGGTAAATAATTTAATTAATTGAAGCAAATAGGTACACGTCTAATGACAATAAAATAAGGAAAGAAATATTTTTTTTGGGATTTTATGGCGCTCCCGCAGGGAAAAATTGAGTTTCACATAATGATAAATTTTAGTACCATATAGCAACCCTATATCTGACCAATGGGTTAGTTGTGAAGACACCGCCTTTCATGTCGAAAGTCTCGTGCTCAAACCACGGTCAGATCATATCTAATAAAAGGATATCTTAAATTAATATTATTATATCGTAATAGTTAATATTTAATATAAATATATAAATAACTCTTGTGTGGGATAATAGATGGCGCACAAAATTAACATTTGTGTATTTATAATCTTAAATAATAACTACAGCTGGGTAATTAATTGCTTAGTGAATATAATGATTAAAGAAGCTGAAGCCTAGTGTTAGAGTCTTAGGAATTGGTAAATAAGTGGAAAGGAATAAAACAAAAAAATAGAAACACTTTACTTTTGTCTTACATAAATTAATAAAGGTTATAAAATTAGCTGTCTGCAAAAAAAAAAATATTTTCCGACTTTGCAGGGCTGTGGCTTCGTAACAAGTGAAACTACAGAAATGGCACATTTTTTCAAAATTTTTTAAAAACTTGTTAAAAATGTGTTTATAATTAAAATATTTTTGTGCTGGTCCCAATATCAACTTTTAAAATTAATAATTATTTTTTAAATCTCTAGAAAATTAAAAAAAAATTTATAGCCTGCATTTGCTCTATGTATTTATAAATTTTATATATAGAGTTGCATAGATAAAAAAAATTTTATTTCCTCAAGACTAAATTTTTAATACAAAAAAATGTTATACAAAATTCCTTTACATATTTTCAAAACTTGAATAAATGGATTTGAATATTTAAAAAAAAATTTTAGTTACATAATACGTTTACTGTTTCTAATATTTAGAGCGACTCAACTAATTTGAAAATAATTCAAAAAAGTCTTTAATATATTATTATAGCTACCTATTGAAAAGTTTTCTATTTTCTTTTTATTTTTTCTTTTAATTTTCCTTCTAAATTGGTCCTTTCAATTTAAAGGACGATATGCTATTTAAAAAAAAATAAAAAACTGTAGACCAGAAAGAATATTTTTTTCTTTGAAAGGTTTTTTAATGTCTGAAGTTTTATGTTTAAATAATGTTAAAATGTTTCGGGGCAATATACCTACAATTTTGTATTTGTAGAGGAGTTTTTAATAATTTTAATAAAACTTCGATTAATAAAAAAATGTGTGCGACTATTTAAACTATAGAAGATGTAGCTTAGATAGAAAACTTACAGGTGGAATTACAAAATTTTCAAATTTTGTTTTAACAAATCAATTATGATTTGAAAAAAGAATTATGTGGTCAATATAACATTAATCCAATAGAAAAAAGGGGTCTGGGATTCAAACCTAGGTTAGATCAAATAGAATAGAAAAATCATTATCATTTATACTTTATATCACAATAGCTATTAATATACCATGAGATAGTCAAATAAATTAATATAAAACTAAACGCCTGAGACTGTGCTCTAGGATGTAGGAATTATACAAGATTTTGAGGACTAATAATTATGCTTCTGTATGGTTACTTAAACAGTGTATACCTTTTTTAAATTTTAGAAATGTGCTTCAAACTTTTATGAGCAATTATATGAAGAAAAATGGTTACAACTATAAGGAAAAATGGTTACAACTAAGAGACACTTTCTTCAATTTTAAGGAAGCCCTTTGAAATTTCTAATCTAAGCTTAAGCCGTTCGAAGATATAAAAGGGTCTAATTTTAATACCGTATGGAAATTCTTTATATTTGTGTTACATAAAGCTTATAAAATTAGCTGTAGCTCACCTTCTTTAGATTGAAAATATAACTTCTTCAATAGCTCCTTAAATGGGAGGTTTTATAGAAAAATATCTAATCTATTCGCAGTTTAGATTTTTATTTTATAAATTTATTTTCTTAATTTCAAACGGTGTAGAAGTTTTATAAAAATACAGACAGACGGACAGACGGAAGAATGGACGGAGTGAAACTATAAAGGCACATTTATTCAAAATTTTTTAAAAATGTGCTAAAAACGCATTAATTTCTAAATGAATAATTAATAAATTTTAATGGAAAAAGTTAAATGGGAAGTAATTTTGTGTATGTATGGAATGTATAGTAAAGGACGAATTTATATTTAAATCAAGGATCTAGTTTCTGGTTATTTAGAAGAATACACAGTTAAATAAATATTACTTTAATTTCTAAAGAAATACATTCAAAACACTTCAAAAAATAAATGAGATAATTCTAAATTGAGATAAAATCAATTTAATATGAAATAAAAAAAAAGAATATTTTATTAATTTTTTAATGAATACATTTTTTAGGTAATGATTTGTGTTCAAAAGATTATGTCCAACCAAAATGAACCCTCTTTATAGGATTTTAAAATCAGAAAATAAAATTTTGATATATTATTAGTTTTAATGTAAAGTGTTATGAAAACAAATAAGTATTATAGGGTTAACTACAGAACTAAATGCAACCGCGTCTGTAACTACTTCAATTTCTATCTTTCCATATTGTTTTTGGTTAAACATGGACCATGGTTTCGGAAATCTGCTACACAAATTTTTAGAACCCGTTTTAATTTTAATGTGTTCTAATAACACTGAGAGTTTGGAAATAAAGCCGTATCTTCTTAGAAGTTTCAAAATATTAAGGCTTCATTTCCGGGTAACCGCCATAAAAATTTTAATACTTTACTTAATTAACTTCATAACTATTTATTTTTTTTTTTAAGCGCTAACTGTTTAATTGTTAGGCTAATAAGCCTGTCTATACCATAGGTATATGTTGGGACAGGGAGTCATATTATATTCGTGTTATTAGAATTGGTATTATTGAATTCCACATACAATTTAAACATGTGATAGTATTAGGCCTTAGGAAATGCAGATACGTCTTAGATTTTCAATAATTACAATTCTATTATCTATTTATATTGTAATATTTTGCATTTGAGTTATATAGTATTCTATATCTGTGAGTTATATTATTCAATTAAATTAATTGTTTATATTTTGCATTTGTTTATTTTCTTATATTAATGTTTTTTTTATTAAAGAGATATAATTATTAATTATTGATTATGCCATTAATTTGAACCGAATGGCCAATGGTAGCTGAGTTCAGTCGAAAACCAGAAAAGTCTTTCCACTCTTACTAGGATTGCACCCGGGCCTTTCGCATGAAAGGTCGGCACTTAACCATTGTGCCACCCAGCCGGTAAATATTGCTACGAAGATGAAATTCAAATTTGGCAAGTAAAGTATGGCAAGCTTGTTTGCAAATTTTGAGATTGATCGGGGCAAAACTAAGTGTAGTTGCCATAGAGATTTCTGGAATCAGAGTAAAGATTTCTTCAGCAATAAGACTCCTAAGATGAAAATTAATATTCGTACGTAAAATAATCTGACAAGCAATGTTGTGATTTTAAAATATTTGGACCACAATTTTGCAAAGATGCTATACAAAGTTCCCAATCCGATTGCTGAGAATCTAATGAGGCCACGAGATTTAATTTGGAAATGTGTAAGTAGAGTAATAGGGCAAGTGCGTTGGTAAAATTGAACAATATTAGGATAAAATTCCTAGGGTGGGCCAAATTTTTATTTGTCAATTCAGCTGTAACCATAAAGATCAACAAAAATGTTTCGAAAACTTAAAATTTCTTAGATATTTCACATCATAAACACTTAAGTTCAAATTTCTTTAGATATATGAACATCTATGTAGAACAATTCTTTTAAGATACTGTAATTTAAATTATATAATTATTATAATATAAAAATTTTTGCAAAATGTTTTTGAAAGTATATAAAATTTCATGAATGAAGTGTATTTTTTAATATTAATGGCTTCATGTCATTTCAATAATGCAAAAAACGTAACCAATTGCAGTTTTGCATATTTAGGTCACACATTTTAACAGAAATTTGTTATAAAAGAATAATTGTGAATTGTTTCAGAAGACCTACTCTAGTTATGATAAAACTGTCCTAGGTGTTATATTTAAATTTTATATTTTAGGTTTTGTTTCATGGAAAGAAATGTTATGTCCTAGATAAAGAACAAATAGATATTGTGACTTGAACAGAAGATTTGTTCCACATTTTTATGATACATAAAATATTTATATTATTTTCGCTCCAGTTTCTCTTTAAAAGGTGTTTGCACGAAAAATAATTGTATTCAAGTTATGAAATTGTATAGAAATTAAGATAAACACCAAGCTATACAATTAAAATTATGTGTAGTTATTGTTTTACCGTAATTCCAACAAAATCTTTTAAAATATTATGTTTGTTGATTTTGGAAATATTTTTAACGCATTTATTGCACGCGTGCATACATATATGACATCGGGTATATTAAAATTGCTCCTCCGTTTGTAACGTATCGATCTAGGCGAGCTAGATATAGTGTCAACGGTATGTCAATCGATCTAGCTATGTGTGTCACTCCGTCCGTCCGTGTGTCAGTACGATTACTCAAAAACAAAAAGGACTAGAGTTTTGATACTCACACAAAGTCATTTTTATATAATTTCTAGGTTCACTATTATTTGTTCTTAAAATCGCACCAAGGCATGGCACCTACATTCTTAATAAATTTAACAATTCTGATTAGGCTTTTTTACAAAAAATTTTGTAAAAATGTGCCTATATAGCTTCACTCTGTCCGTCCGTCTGTCCGTCCGTCCGTCCGTCCCTTTTTACCTACGGCTGACTAAAAAATATCAGAAATGGGTAGGTGTTGCAATAAAAATAATTTAATGTTAAAACTTTTTTTTGTATCCCCCCCTGTTACGGAGCTACAGCCCCACAAAGTCGAAAAAAGCCCTATATTTAAACAGTTATAATTAGAGTTCTATAAGGTATATTTCCAACCTGAAAACGGTAACAGACAGCTGTTTTTATAAGCTTTACAAATTTTTAAAAACCAATTGTATAGGGTTACCATACGGTACTAAAATTTACCGTTATTCAAAACTAAGTTTTACAAAATTTTTGGTCCCTCATAACTTCGGAACGGCTAAATCTAGAAACTTGAAATTTTGGGAGAAGTTAGATCCTTAGAAATAAGTAAGAGTCAGTTAACAAAATTTTTTTGTCACGCCCCCTCTTTAGGAGCTGTAAGGGGTCGAAAATTTAAATTTTGCTAAAAATTTTGCCTTTAAATACCTATAACTTGAATACCTGTCAAAATTTTTTTTTATTTGTATACAAAATTGAAAGCTCCAAAACGAAAGTTTCATTAAGTGTCAAAGGTTTTTCTTAATTTTGACTTTGTCCGTCCGTCCGTCCGTCCGTATGTTTACAAAAACTTTTACACCGTTTGAAATAGAGTAAAGAAATTTTAACCACGGGTAAATATTACAAAAAAATTAATTTCGTAGAAGAATTTTTTTCTGTAGCCCCACCCGTTACGGAGCTACAGCCCCCCAAATTTGGAAAAAGTTCTATTTTTAAATTGTTATAACAAGAGTTTTATTAAGTGTATTTTCAATCTGAAAACGGCAAAACATTGCTAGTTTTATAGGCTTTACAAAAATATAAGGTTAAAATGTATAGGGTTACCATACGGTACTAAAATTTACCATTTAGCTAAACTCAACTTTTGCAAAATTTTTGGCCCCGTATATCTTCTAAACGGTTCAAGCTAGGGTCTAGAAATTTTGGGAGAAGTTAGGTCCTCCAATATTAGTAGGAGTCGGTTAACAAAATTTTTTTGTCACGAACCCTGTTTGGGAGCTATAAGGGCTCGAAAATTGAAATTTTGCTATTTTCAACCACCTGTAACTTTAACACCTGTTCAAATTTTTTTTTACAAATATGCAAAATTTACAGCTGCAGCATTATATTTCAACATACGTTAAAGGTTTTTCTTAAATTTTATAGGGTCTCTTTAAATTGAAGAAATTGTTTCTTAGTCTTAACCATTTTTGCTTAGATAATAATATTCTAGGTAAAATTCCAAATTTTGTTGGAGCTCAAAATTGATTTCCTAGAACCGGAAAAAAATGGAAGGGTAAAGACAGGAGGGGGGGGTAAGCAGATCCATCATAAGTTTGCTAAGCAAAAATTTGGGAACCTTCCCCAGTGAAGGGCTACTAGGTCTTCAAAATTAAAACTTTTATGTTCTTATAAAACAGTAACTTATTTACCAGTGTAAGTTTTTCCAAAATTAAACGTTAACATTAAGGCTCCAACATTATATTTTGCACTTATTAACAGGTTTTCATGAGTGCATTGGGGTTATATTCTAAGGATTTCACTATTAGTCATATAATTAATTATTAATGAAATAACAAAATTATAATATTATCATAATATATATTTTTATAAAAATAAATGATAAAATACTCAGTAAGAAACCGTATATAATTTTGAAAATGTGCTTTTTAAAAACCCTTGGTTTTTTTCCCTCACTTGTTTATCTAAATATTCAAATGAATATGTACATATTGTATGTATATATTATATAGTATAGATATTTTTAAAGTAGTATAATATTTGCTAATTTATTTTTCCACGCTTTTTAATATTCTGGGATTTTATTTAAATATTTGATTACACAGAAATTTTTGTCTTAATTGTTAAGAAAATACGAAGGAAATGAATTAGAAAAAAGAAAAGCAAGGTTATTGTTTATTCAAAGGTTTTTAAAAGTTCACATTTTCATAAGAAAAATACAAAAACAAAGCTTCTTCTAATTCTGAATAAAACTTATGTGTAGTCAAGCAAAGTTTAGTTAAAACGTATATGTTAAAATTTAAGTTTTGCATAATAGGTTTAAAGAGTTTCAAACCCGGTTTAAACTTCTAAGACTTCACAATTTGAATTTTGGACTTTTAATCTTAGATCCCTATTAAAATACTAATCCTCTATAAGATCGACCCCTTGCATTTTCCCAAAAAAGCAATTAGTTTAATAGGAGTGAAAATTGTCCAGGGTGTTAAACTTTTGAAAAGCTGGAACAATTCAGGCTGACAGTTTTTCTTTAGACATACAGAATAAAATTATGCTTAAAATATCCAAAAAAAAATTGTTAAAAAATTAAATTTGCTTCTTTTGTCTTTACAACTATAAGATAGAAAAACTGAAAATGCATAATAATAAAATTTAAATCAAAGTTAAATCGTTAAAATTTCTAATAAATTTTCGTATCTTAACTCTGTAAGGCTGCGCTGATTAAAATATTTATTTTATTTTATTTATTATTATACTGCTTAACACAAACAGTTTACAAAAAAACATACAAATAACAATTAAAATTATACAATTAAAATCAATATAAAAAATTACATATTTGACTAATTAGAAATAAGTTCAAACTAAAATTAAAATTAAAAGTTAAAAATTATAAACTTTACATTACTACAAGAAAAACAAAACAAAAACAATCCTAATAATAGCGATTGTATAATTTTTGCTTTTGAGAGTGTTTTGAAAGTGTAAAGTCAATATTATGTTTATGTTTGTTACCTATAATAAGCATTCAATTAATAGGTTCGAATTTGCCATAGTTAGTCCTATGATTATTAGTTTTAAATAAATTACAAGAGCGAAGGCGTTGAAGATTTCTAATAATAATTTTACTAGAAATTATACTAGATTTAACGTTACCCTCGACAATTTCTGTAATAAAAATGACATCAGAAACTTCACGTAGAAAATTTAAAGTACACAAATCAATTAATTTTAGCCTTTGTTCATCATTCAGAATTTATGGAAAATTTTTATAGTCGGTTACAAAATCATGGTTTTTTTCGAAAATGTTAAAAAATGTACATGCGTGATTGGGAGTTTAGGACAGAATTTTATAGTTGGTTACAAAATAAGGGGTTGGATTTTAGTTTTTAGCAATTTTGGATTTTTGTATTTTCGGTTGGGTAAATTCAGTTTTGGGGATTTCGACTTTGGCGATTTTATTGTTCTTTATTGAAGAATCCCATTTGTGCGACTTTTTTAAGTATTTTACTTTTGGCGATTTTGTTTTTGAGAATTTTTCTTGGAGATTTCGTGCACAGTCCGCTGTATGTACTTCACTATTAAGGTAAAATTTAGATTAATTAAATAGTAGATTAAAGTATATTTCTAATATTCCCTTTACTAAATAACTAATTTTCTGTAAAACAAATTTTAATAGCATAATATTACAAAGTAACCTACGAAGCTGTAATAAAAATTTAAAAGTTTTAAAAATAGTATAAGTTTCCTAAAATAGATTTTAAATAGATTAATCTTAATAATTTTTGAATTAGTCACATGCATGTAAGAAAACTGATTTCAAGTCAATGATTGAACAAAGCTGACTCCTAAAGTTTGTTAAACACTTATCTGTAAGTCGTCAGTTGTGCGGCTGCCAGTTATAAACAAAATATATTGCTTTTCTTCAGTTCAATACTATATATTTATCAGATCAGTCACAAAACTGACGACTGAACTGACAATGTTATAGTATTAGAGAATGGAAAATTTATATTGAATGCACCTTGAACGTAATAAGTCTGCGATTAGCCAAATATTATCATACAAAATAAAGAACCGTTACCAAGTAGACATACTTAAAGTTGTTGCTCTTTAAAATATTTATTTCTTTTAATAATTTTGTCCATTTAATGGAAATAAAAATTAGTCCTTCATGCTTGAAAAGCAATAATGAAAATCTTTTATATTAAATTTTCAAAATCTTTTTAAGATAGGACGAAAGTTATAAAATATTTTATTATCCATGGTCACTTATCCATTGACATTTCAAGTTCACTGGCATTTCTTATTATGTACTTCGTTTCCTACTCAATATCGTAAAATTTTTTCATTGTCCTTTTTCGAAATTATTGTATTGAACGCCCTCTAAACGAGTACACGTTTCTAAAAGTGAATTTTGAAATTTAATATTATTGTTCTTTTTCAACTCTCGATTTTCAGGATACGAAAAAAATAATGAAAATTGATCCACTTGAAAAAAATAGACTAAGAAAATCAAGAACAAAAGAAAATTTATAGGAATCATTTTGGGGAAAAAAAAGAAAAAGCCAGTGAACAGAACATAGAATCTAACAAGTCTATAATTGGAATGAAAAGAATAATGAGGCAACAAAAAGAAAAAATTGAGAAAAATTACTTTGGAAAAAGAAAATATTTGTGATTTATTTCCTCTCATAAAAGATGAATAAAAATTTAAAAATGAAAATTCGTGGAAGAAAATTATTAAGAAAACGAGGAAGAGTGTCAACTTTGGGATAGCCGCATGACCTTAATATTGACATTATATCATCCGGTTAGAAATTCATACACCAACATTCAATACTACACCAACTTCTTTTTTTTCGAACTTGGGTCATTAAAGTTAAGTACTACTGACAAAATTTCAGGCAACCAGCTTCATTAGGTATAGAATAATGCTCATATAAAAGATGAATTTGTATGGCAACCACTCAAAAAAACAACACAACTCCAAGTAAATTTTACACAAACTTTGGTTATAAAACTAAAATATTTTTAGCAAAATTTCTGATACCCTGCTAAAAAAGAAGAAGTTATATGATAGTTATTCGAACCCACTGCAGTAGACCGTCTACTAGGTATGTCCGTCCGTACGTTCCCACGATAACTCAAAAAGTAAAGGAGATTTTACAAATTTATTTTAATACTGAGATCAATAAGGATGACAACCTCTTGCATAAAACCGAATTTGTGAAAATATCAAGATCCTAGCTCCTTTAATTTTTAAGTTAACGAGCGGACGGACGGATGGACATACATAGCTAAATCGATTTATTTTTCATTTCTTTGACCCCCATTCTTCTCTGCGTCAGAAACGTAATGGCAAATTTAGTATACCCTTTTGACCTACAGTTATACTGGTATAAAAATATGCAAAAAAAACAAAATGGAAACTCGAAAAATTTGAATTTTCTTTAAATTTTTTTGCAGAGGGGAAAACCGGAAGCACAAATTTGTAATGAATTCAGGGTATATAATTAAGGTTAGGGTAAAATATTGCGTCTTTCATCTTTAATTCTTCTAAAAATTTTTTTTGGAATAATTTGGTTTTATTTTTGGAGCCTGTGAAAATTGGAAAATTATATCATTTGTTATTCATTTATTTGTATTTGTTGTATGCGTTTGATTGTATTTGGAATACATGTCTTAAAAAACGATTGTAATTGTATGAAAGAACTCGTTCATAATATCTTTAATTAACCAGTATGAGGGAATACATTAGTTTAATTAAAGGTGAAAATTTATTAATCTAATTAATTTAAGCGCGGAATAAACAAAATTAATACCTTCTAATGCTTCCTCACTCCAAGGAGTTTAGGGGAATCACGAAATCATTTTGACTTGGCTTCAGTTTCTTTATTCATTATATTCGCTCAACCGTTGATTACTCGACCGTAGCTTTGTATAAGATTACGAATGCACAAATGCTAAATTTTCATGTGCCATCTATTGTCTTACACAATATAAACTATTACGATAAAATTATACAATTTTACGATAATTGTTTTTATAACATATAATCCGATCGGGTTTTAGATCCGATACCTCTTTCTTGAAAGGTCGGAGTCTTTCCTACTACGGTATGGGTCAGATTTATTTATTAAGCTCGAATATTTATAAAATTAGGTAACATATAATTGAATTTCATCCAGTAGGTCTTGATTTAAATATCAAATCTTATGTTAAGGCTTCTCATATGTAAAGTATTCCTCTATCTTTGTAATAGTATTCTAATTCTTCTAAATGTGTAATATTATCTGGGTGTCTTATTACAAGTGCAAAATAATTTAACTTTCTCTTTCTGACTGGAAATATTAGTACCAAATATTTTCCCATTTTCTTTAAACTTCAAGAGTTGATAGTTATGATTAGTTCAGGAAACTTGAAGAATTCTTCAATAACATAGATTTTGATTAGACTTAGATCAATATAATAAAATGCATAACAAAAAACATTACTAAGCAATCCAATTAGCTAACTAGTTTTAAACAAGTGATGAAAAAAAACCAAGGGTTTTTAAAAAAGCACATTTTCAAAATTATATTGTATTGCATACTGAGTTTAACTTTGGAAATATTTACTTGGAAATAGTTACTACTGACTTATAAAATTTACTGCTAACAGTAAATTTTTTATTTAAAAGTTGTTATAGCCCTTTAATGGGGAAGGTTGCCAAATTTCTCAAAAATCTAACTTCAACTCCCCCCCCCCCCCTCATCCTCTAATTTTTTAGGTTCTAGGAATTAAATTGTGAATTACACAAAAGTTTGGAATTTTACTTAGAATTTTATTATCTAAGCAAAAATGGGTAAAACTGAGAGACACTCCCTTCACTTTAAGGAACCCCTTTCAAATTTAAGAAAAACCTTTAACATATGTTAAAGTATAATGTTGGACCTTTAAATTTTGTATATTAATAAAAAAAAAATAGGACAGGTATTCAAGTTACAGGTGCTTAAAAATAGCATAATTTCAATTTTCGGGCCCTTATGGCTCCTAAACAGGGGGCTTGACAAAAAAAGTTTGTTAACCGGCTCCTACTAATATTTGAGGATCTAACTTCTCCCAAAATTTCAAGATCCTAGCTTGAACCGTTTAGAAGATATGTAGGGCCAAACATTTTGCAAAAATTGAGTTTTATATAATGGTAAATTTTAGTACCGCATGGCAACCCTATACATTTAAGCGACATATTTTTGTAAAGCCTATAAAAGCAGCTCTCTAATACAGTTTTTCGATTGAAAATAAACCTAACAGAACTCTTGTTATATCAATTTAAATATAGGGCTTTTTTGGAATTTTCAGGGGCTGTAACTTCGTCACCCTTCAAAATTAAGGAAAACCTTTGACGCATGTTGAAATATAATTATTGAGCTTTGAATTTTGTCTATCACTAAAAAAAAATTTGGACAGGTATTCAAGTTACAGGTGTTTAAAAATAGCAAAATTTCAATTTTCGAGCCCTTATAGGTCCTAAATAAGGACTTGACAAAAAAATTTTGTTAACCGACTCCTACTAATTTCTGAATTTCAAGTCCCTAGGTTGAACCGTTCAGAAGATATGTGTGGCCAAAAATTTTGCGAAAATGGAGTTTTGCGTATTGTTAAATTTTAGTACCGTATGGCAAGCCTAAACATTTGATTTGTAAAAATTTATAAAGTTTATAAAACCAGCTATCATTTGCCGTTTTCAGATTGAAAATATATGCAACAGAACTCTTGTTATAACAATTTAAATATAGGGCTTTTTCCAACTTTGGGGGGCTCTAGCCCTGTAACAGGTGGGGCTACAAAAAAAAATTATTTTACGAAATTATTTTTTTTGCAAAAACTACCCATGGTTAAAATTTCTTTTCTCTATTTCAAAAGGTGTAAAAGTTTTTGTAAACATACGGACGGACGGACGGACGGACAGAGTGAAGCAGAGTGATAGGCACATTTTTACAAAATTTTTTGAAAATGTGCTAAAAATGATAGTGCTAATAAAAAAGAAAATGTGCTAATCATAAAATATGATTTTAGTTGATAAGTTCATTTTAAATTAAGAGTATTATAAATTTTATAATATAAAAGCATAGCTACTGTAATTTAAAATTTTTAATTTGTGTAAATATATTATTTTGTTTGATGATACAAAAATAATGCAAATGAAATTAAATTGTTTGCTAATTGGATAGATGATGAACTGAAACAAATTTTGAGAATGAAAGCAAGAAATATCCAATTAATTCTCGTATTTTAATCTTTTTTTTTTGAAATTTTTTGCAAATTACTGAAGACATTAACTTCTACCGCCATGTTTTATTAACAATGCAAGGAAAATGTCATATCTCACTTTTTTGCTTGGGATAGTAACACTATGTAGATTTCAGTTAAATTGAGTAACAAAATGTCGTTTGTACTAAATGACTATGTGTGTCATTTGACACAATATAGGGAAATAAGTCGACTTTTGCATAAAATTGGCTCAATGTCTTTGCTTCCAGGGTTGTTAAGAACTCAAATTTCGACTCAACTCATCACTCAACTCAAATTTTGAGTCCCGTCAATCTGTGAGTGCATATGTTACGATCATAGTATGAGCGGACTTATCATTTAAGTTGAGTTATGAGTTGAGTTTGGCATTTGAGTCCGGTGATTTACAACTCTGATTGTTTCCAAAATATTTTAGCGGAGGTTCGAAGTTACGAAAGCTTTTTTTAAAAAACAAGTTATGCACATGGACATAATATAAGTATTGATTTTAGACTTGGATTAAAAAATCAACATTGCCCCTTTCGAATATATTTATATCCATAAATCTATATGAAAGATTCTGAATTAGGCAGGATTTTATAAGCTACAAAATTAAAGTTTCAAAAAATTTTTTACTTTTTGAAAGTTGAAGTCAAAGTTTGTCAAAGTTGACATTTAAATTAAGTTTTATTTCTATGTTGACATTTCAAAATCAAAATTTCAAGAACTATTAAGTTGTACAAGTTGAAATATGGTTTGATGTCGAATTTTTTGAAATGTCATTTAAAAGATTGATATAGTTTAACTGACCCATTTCGCTTCTATATATGTATATTTTTTTTTTTGATTTTCAAATAATTGTTTTTCAAATTTAATTTCAAATATTTTAAGAAGTTTGTTTTAAAACCATGTTTAAAACAAAAATGTTTTAAAACTGAGTGTTTTGACTTTTATTAATGTGGTTTGACTTTTATTAATTTGGTATAAGTTTTGTTTTTTCTGTTCAATTTTTAATTTATTTAAAAATTAAGGAAAACTTTTATAACTTAATTTAAAAATTTTTAATACATATAAAAAATTAAAAAGAATAATAAGAACAAGGTTTTATTTTTGGAACTTATTTTGGATGCAGATGCAAATGATCTTAAATTATTCGTATAAAAAATTAATGAAATTAGAGGAATTTAATTAATGATAGAAAACAGTACAATAATAAATTTTACTGAATTAAAGAATTTGCATTTGTTTTCCATTTACATCTTCATTAATAAATTTATTCGTTTATCATTTAACAGACAAGCTTCTTTAATCGTTCCTCATTTATAATATAAACATACTTAAGTTAAAAAATATTTAACCTAAACACTTTAGACATACAGCGTATTCGGTAATTACGTGTCCCGCTAGTTTTTGATATAAAAGCTAAGCTGACGCTCTTCCGGCTTCCAAGAAATTGAATCGTAAGTAAAAGTGGAAAATCAAAACTAATGAATCAAAGTCCGTCCAAGTAAAGTTTACCAATAAAAAAATAGTAAATCCACCAAAAAACGTTTTAAATAATGTAGAAG
This sequence comes from Dolichopus griseipennis, assembly GCA_963082915.1. NCBI lineage: Eukaryota > Metazoa > Arthropoda > Insecta > Diptera > Dolichopodidae > Dolichopus > Dolichopus griseipennis. Next base: position 316,251,003 of record OY720441.1, on the reverse strand, counting down.
TACCGATCGTTTGTTCAGTTAAATACCTTAGAATAACACTGGATATGATGTTAAGGTGGAAAGAACACATTAAAAAGCAAATATTAGAAATAGAAATTGAGAGAATATTACTAGCTTCTACGTCGTAAGTCTATCAATCAATTTATAACAAAGTACTACTGTACAATCAAGTCATAAAACTTATATGGTTGTAACGAATTTAACTTTGGGGTTGTACCAAACAAAGGTATGCAAGCAAAATACAAGTTTTTCAAAATAAATGTTAACATAGAGAATTAAATATCCCTAAAGTTAAAGATAATATAGAAAATTTTGCTAACATGAAGAACGTCTAGAAATCCATATAAATATACTGAAACAGCTCTCATTGTCGTAAATATGTTAAATACTTCAAGGATGCTTAATGAACAAGACCCCTAGATTTAACCCAAAAAAATTTATTTTCACAAACTAAAATAATGGTTAAACCAAAATTAACGCTAAGTTCATTTCGCCTAGTTTTAATAAAGTATAAGAGAATTCGGGTGTTTTTTTTTAAGATTAGAGTAACAAACTATAGATAGGAATAAGGCGCCTATCGACATCCTAGCAATGTCTTTCCCCAGCTTTTAGTACCTAGAGAAAGAAAATAAAATTTTTTTATTTAGTTTAAATAAATTTTATTTTGAAACCTCGTCTAACACGATTCTCTAAGACACGTGCAAAAGTTTCTTATTATATCAAAAGGTAGATGTCACTGCGATGTAACTTATGGCCCTATCCTCTGATGTTTTGTGTTTTAAGTTATATTGTGTCATACTGCTTTCTTTTTTTTGTCCTGTTTAAAACCGGTTCAACTTCAATTGAGTTAAAAGTTAACTTTTCTTCTAAAGCTTACCCAATTAATAAGACTAAGCTCTACTCAAATAGTGCAAAAGCTAAATTGGTGAATTTTGTTCCGATCTGTTAATCCGTTTGGGCACGACGACTAAATGAAGTTGACAAATCGCTTAGGAATATTTAAATATAAATTAAAATTTTGACGAGCTGCACAATCCCGAGCAACGGGTAAATCTGCTAGTGTAACAGAAGTATCAAATTAGAAAATTTTGTATAGCTAAAAAATAAGACTCAAGGAAAAGTGTTCGTGATAGAGAAGATATATTCGGCTTTTTAGATATACAAAGTCAACCAAAAGCAAACAAGTTAGATACAATCATTAAAATAAAACGGAAGACCTAAAAGTTATCCATATTCCATTATCCATTTTTGATTTATTGCAAAAATTTAATTTCAGAAATTTATTCTATTAAAGCATTTTTATTTAAAAACTAAATTGGATTTGGAAAAAAGTTGCTGACCTGAAAAACTCCATCAACTTTTCAATTTGATTTAACTTTGTTAGTTCAAGTTTCTTAACAATTTATCCCTTTATAATTAGAAGGAAGTCAATTCCCGTTTTTCTCTTTGAAACTTTAATTATACTTTAAAGTGAAAATGAAAAATAAAATTTGACCATTGTAACAAGGACATCCGTTGCCGTGATCAAAAAAAAAGTTTTGTTTATAATTTGTTTGATGCTTCTAAAAAACAAATTTTACTCCTTTGTGATAGTGCTTCCAACAAATAACTTAAATAAATGCAATTATTTTCAAGATAATATATATTTAATTTTTTTCACTGGAATTCTTTCGAATCGAGAACAAATTGTGGAAATATATTATAAACATTGATATATTATACGCTTACATTATAAAGTAGAAATTTTGTATCTGGTAGATTTTATTTGGCGGGAATTAGGAGTATTTTATAAAATTGATAACCTTTTAGTACTTCTTTTGATTGGTTCTAATTCATAAACAATATCGTATCTATAATCTTACTCTGAAATGTAAGACCTACTGGAATTCCTCCTCTGTACCCACCTTACTTTCTAGAACTGCACTCATTTCAATTGTTTCTGCTATCGCTCTGTCTACAAAAGTATATGGTTTGAATACAATTTCAATTTGCTGAACTAGTCGAAGAAATTATTGAGATTTTGTTTTAATAAACTAGTTATCGGAGAATGATGTTTTTATCAAACTGCAATTTCTTTGCTTGAATTATAATTTAATTTCCAATAATTTTTAATTGTTTTATTTTATTTAAAGATTTTTAAGGAGGGAAAGGTTTGTAGATGTTGACTGAGCATATCACTGAGATCAAAATAAAAGCTAAGTGGCCTTTCTTTCGTCCTTCTGCATGATAACTCAAAAACTAAATATACCACGATTCTGAAATTCTTACAAATTCGTTTTTATTTTTCACAAGCATTTAAACCTTGTCACAAAATTAATCTTATTTTAACTATCACATTTTCTTCGTTTATTCCATAATTGACACAGGTTAATCTACTCTTTTCCTCGTTATACCATATACCTTAAATAAATATGGTAAAGTAGTATATCAACTTTGGTACAGTATTTTAACCACCAAAAGGAAGCAAGCTAGATATAGAAAGTATGTATATATTTGTTCAGCGTTATCTCAGCTTAACTCAAAAATAATGATGCTCATTTGATAAAATTTATATTGCAGGTTACAATTGACTTAATTATGGCGGACATCTGAAATGAAGCTTTTGATCGAAATGACGACAAGTGAGCACAACTTCGAAGACAATGAGGACTGAACCTGCACATAATTAACAAGGGTGTTTCTTTATATTCCCTATGTGACCTTAAAATTTGGGGATCTATTAGAGTGGTTGTTCGAGTATCTCCCCTGCACTTGCAAGAATTAACAAACATTTCTTCAAAAATAATAGATAGATTTTTAATAGATATATTTATTTCATATTTCTATTATTTCTCCGAAATTTGGAAAGATTTTGGGTGATTGTTCGAGTAACTCTTACACATTTCTTCTACAGGAAGCATATTTTCGAAATTAATAAGGCTAGCAACCTTAAAGTTAGTAAAGAGTAGTTCTGCCCTATTTATAATTATCTTAATAAATTTTGAAGTAAATTGAAGCGGTGGTTTGGATACTTATAAAACGCTTCTCAAAACCTTTCAAGCATATCATCGAAATTAATTGAGATAGCAAATTAAAATTTGAAACAACAGTATTCTTTTCGGCTTTCTTTATGTTTCTAAAATTTTAGAGAAGTAAAAATAGAGGTTCGGAAGCTGCCTAATACCTTCTAAGACCTATCCAGCATATCTTCACAATTAATTAAGTTAAGAAATTGAAATTTGGTAAAGGTTGTTCTATCCCATTTGCTTAATGTTCCAGAAATCGTAGATTAGTTAAAGTAGAAGTTTGTGTAAGTTTCAGTCAGGTGCATGGTATAACTTAGTCGGCTTCATCAACTTTCTGTTGTTTCATTATTATTGTTTTTGGTTTTGATTTACTTAAAAACTGTTAGCAAAATTTTTATTTTATTTTGGTAGGAGGTGAGTAAATTCGTTTTATCAGAGAAAAACATTTTCTATTAATTTTACATTTTGTTTTTATTTTTTGTAATTTTATTTTGTTTTTCATTAGATTTTTATCTAAAGGAAAACTTTTTTTTTTGTTTTTAGTAAAAACTGGATTCTACTTTAAGGGTTTGTAATTTTTACTGGAATGGGAATAAAATACGTCCAAAATTTTGGACACAAAAAAAGGTCCCAGAATTTATTTTTGGTAATAAATGTTTTAGGGACTGAAATAAAACTTTTGTTAAAAGAAAATTTATAACTACAATAAAATTTATAGAGATTAATTTTTCTATATGAGGAAGAGGTAGGTATATTGTATACATAATAAAACATAATTTTATGCACAAGGTGATCCCCATTTGTAGAATGATTTTATATTCGGTATATTAGCAAGAGATAAGTAGTACATTCCAAATAATTTTTTATTAATCTGCAAAACTAGCTGACTAATACCCGATTCGCATTGCTTTTCAATAGGTTTTTTAGGTTTGATGTTGGTATTATTGACAAAAAATTACATAAAAATTACATAGTGTACATAGTGTTCCCAAAATTGGAAATAATTCGTTTCCAAAAATTTTTTTGGCCAATTGTCGAACAATTACCCATATTCAAGTCAGTTAATAGAGTCAACTCTATACAAGGATACAACACGTATACAAAAATTTAAGTCAATCGGCAACCGTCTAATACTGTAGATCAAAAACGTTTAAAGATTTTCTGTTAAAAGTTGACATGCCTTGGTGATTATGACTTGAATCAATTAAATAAGCAAATTTATCCTCTTATTAAATCTCTTTTATATATTAGACTGAAATATAGAAAGGTGTCAGTTATAGCGTAAAAAAAGGTTTTAATTCCACAGGCGAATTGAAATAAATACCTTTACGTTATTTTACAATCAGCAGAAGTTTAAGTTAACACATAGGTAATTGATAGACACTGCTCCCATAGTGCATCTAATATCTTGGGAGAAGTTATAAAAAAACCTTTCCACTATGTTAGGATTTTAACATGCTATTCCTCATTTAAGACACCTGCTGACTTAGGCAGCATTTGTCATAATGTTTTAAAAATATATGAATAGTACTGGAATGTTGAAGTTATGCAACATTCGCGTTAGATTGATCCAAGCACATTTATAGGTAGACATTCTCCTCTGGCTAGTAATTTGATTGGTTTTAATCTCTTTTATTATTTATTGCTTTACTAAATAACTGTTGACAGACACCCTGTATACATTAAACATTTTACACATACGAGTTAATATGTTAACATCTTAATTTCATTGGAAAAAGGTGCCGAACCTTAGAATTCTTTTAAAGTTCTTGTTATTTTTTTTCCTTTTATTTTTGAGTTTCAGGGACATGATAAATGTTGTGCATCTTTTTTTTGGCTCTTAGTTAACTTTCAAAATTGTCACAGCAGAAGGAATCATAGAATAGCTTAAATATAACTTATAACGTACTTGAAAGTTTTATATTTTCCAGTTAATTTTTTCAAGGATTTGATTTTATAATGTGAATATTTTAATGTATATGTGTATGTTTACCTAAGGGTTTCAATATTTATTTAAGTGTCTACGTTAAATTAATTTTAATTTTTTAGAGGTCAAAATCCAAAAACGTACAAAATATCAGCCTTAATAACTTTTGATAGATGATATTGAAAACAAAGTGTACTGCCTCATCAAAGAAACTGCTTCCTTCAAAATAGCTCATAGAATTAACTTTCAAAACATTTAAAAAATTTGTCGGAATTCCAAAGCTATTGAATGGAATGGAATCAACTTTTGTTTTTAGATCACCTGTGGTTTTTGGAGATTAATTATACAAATAATTTTTCTTATTTACATTAAGGGCGTAAACCATTCCCTAGCTTAAAAAGAAAAAAAATGTTTGACGTAACATCACGTATAAGTCCATCTACTGCAGAATTGTAAGTATTTTTTGGCTTAATGAAAGTTTCTAATTGACTCTGAGCTTATACAAGAAATCTAAAAGTGGTTATCGAAGAAATTAATAATATTAATAGTTCCAAAGACATTAGCCCTAGAATTCTCCAAAGAAAGTAATACTATTATAGAGCTGGTATATTCTTACTTGAGTCTCCTCGCAATTCTCTTAGATTGGGTAGCCAATAACCAGTAAAGCTTATGAGGAATTTAAATTTGGAATTATAAAATTTACCATCGACAATTCAACATTAAGAAAAATTCATCTTGAAAATACTGATTCAGGAAAAGATGTAATTAATTGTCCTTCAGATATTCTTAACATTCTATATTTCCTTTCTCTATTCTTCTTCTTCTTTTAATTTCCAAGGTATTTGTTAAAGTGATAAGATCTTTTTTTTTATTTTGTTTTCTTAATTTTTTTTTCATATTCCAACAAAAAACAAAAACCACAAAAAGCTAAGGTCAAACAATGGTATTGTGTCCTTTTGCCATTAATTATACCCGTATGACTATATAGTCCAAGGGTATAATAAATTTGCCATTTCGTTTGTGACGCAGAGAAGGAGGGGGGTAGATATAGACTCAAGGGTATGGATCGGATCAGAATCGAAAAATAAATCGATTTAGCTATGTATGTCCGTCCGTTCGTCCGTCCTTCATCACGATAACTCAAAGAGTAAAGGAGCTAGGATTATGAAATTTTCACAAATTCGTTTTTATGCAAAAACCGGAATCGCTATTGAAATCCAGCCATTTTGGTCCACGGGTTCGAGTACCTGCCATACAACTTCTAATTTTATATGAGCATTACTCTATAGGTACCTATGGAAGCTGCGTGTCTGAAATTTTGCCAAAAATAGTTTAGTATAATGGCCAAAGTTACTGCAAAATTTGGTCGGTCTACTGCAGAGGGTTCGAGTAGCTGCCATACAACTCCTTCTTTTATATGAGCATTACTCTCCACCTAATAAAGCAGAATGTTTGAAATTTTGCCAAAAGTAATTAACTGGATGATATAATGTATATGCTACGGTCATACGGGTATCCCAGAGTTGACACAGTCTACTCTACTACACTCCTCCTCGTTTTTTTTTGTTATTGTTTTCTTTTTTTTGTACTAGGACGAATTAAAACAAAGAAAAATTGGAAAATAATTTATAGATATAATACTTAAGATAATTTTAACTGAGTGTTACATTGGTAGTGTATTGTGTTACATTGGTAGTATCTATATAGTAAAGTTGTTGTAGTTGTTGTTTTTAGTGGTAAAGAAGTATATTAGTTAGTGTGAATTACGGCGTAGCGAAATAACTTCGAACGAAATAACTTCGAAACCAAAAATGAAATAACTTCGACTAAAAAATTTTGGTTTTTTGTCGAAGTTATTTCATTTTTATTTTGTTATAGTTATTTAATTTTGTCGAGTTATTTCATTATGAACAAAGTAAAAATGAAATAATTTCGACAAAACACCAATATTTTTTAGTCGAAGTTATTTCATTTTTAATTTGTGGAAGTTATTTCGTTATAAAAACACTTTGACAAAATTGTTAAAATCAAAATTATAAATTAAATAAATTGAAAGATAAAACCGGTTTTCAAATGCTTTAAATAAAAACTAAGTTTTGTTCTTGTAATTTCTAATTTCATGTTGTTGTCGAGTGTATTATTATTTCAGAAAAATATAATAATTATTCATATTTCATATTATAATGCGATTGACTTTTACGAAGTTAAGGTCGTACAATTAAATAAAAAGTAAGTGATTTTTTTTTGCCAATCCTTTGAATTTTTCTTTAAAATGGAATTTATTGAAATAAATGGCAAACGAAGAAACAGCAAATTGATTTATGTATTTGGACATTTTCCATTGTTCCGAAAGGTTGTTTCAAACAGCTTTTAATTATCTACATAGAATATATGGAACAGGTAAATTATAAAGTTGTCAAATTAATATATATACAGCAGCAAGAGCGTTCGAAGTTATTTCGCTACGCCGTGAATTACAAGTGCGGTTCGTGTGATGTTTCTGGGCTATTTAATTCTAATAAAATTTATTTCTTTTTCCTATTTTAGTTTTTTTTTTACTTTCAATTTTCTTTTCATTTATATTTTTGTAAATAGAAAATGAAGACCGTTAGTTTTGTGTTCATCTATGTATCGTTAGTTAGGGATATTCACAATATTGTATTAAATATTTTATAATAAAACTAGGCTATATAGGTACGTCATAATAATAAATTACTTTTTGTTAAATTTGGTTTTAATTTATTCTAATTTGTTTCATTTATATCGTTATATAGGTATGAATACAAAAATATTGTGAGCGCTAAGTACAGTAGTGGAAATTAGAATAATCTTACTTCCTGCAAACTGCACCTATTTTGATTATAATGCACCTATTAGGGGCTTCAATATTTTATTAAATTTTATTTAGGAACATTTTTCGTTAATTTGGCAATATATGTTTTTGTAATATGCAATGATTAGTAATTTAAGGGTCAAATTAATTATATACTTTTATATGAACTTGCCTGTGTCTATGGGTTTATTTTTCATTCTGTCAGTTAGTGATATATTTATATTAGAAATCTGACCATAAATTTATAAGAATTGTATGGTTCAGTGCTTAGCGAAGAAGAACTGCTTCCAATTTCAGCAATTTACTTTTAAATGCAAAAGATCTACCATCAATTTTTGGTTAATGAAAATTTTCAATATTTTGAGCTTAAAAGATTTCAAACATTAAAAAGACTTATACCAGCAATTTACTTTTGTGTTAAAACAGTAACAAACTCCCAAGATCTACCTTAAAGTTTTTATTTTCAGTAGTACTTTAATAAAAGTAAATATTGAAAAAAATATTTTTTTATATTTTTTTTTTGTTTTTAGTTTAAAAATTTGAATTATTTCACTTTTGTATTTTTCCTCTACAGTATGCAGCAATGTGGTTTCAATTAAGTTACAGAGCCTGATCTGACACTGTTCTTATAATATTGATTCAGATTCTTCAGCTATATTATATTTATACCATTAGAAAGGTGTAAATTCAATACCAAAATGGCTTTTAAATAGGTTACATTAAATGAGTTATTTTGTATATTTAGATTTAATAATTTAAATGTATTGCTAATTTATTATTAATTGATTAGATTTTATTTTCAAATGCCCCGGACAATTTTGAAAAAATGCATTACCGCGGTATGCAGAAATCTATATAACGTGTTTATACCCGTATGATTATTTAGTCAAAGGGTATAATAAATTTGCCATTACGTTTGTAACGCAGAGAAGGAGGGGGGGTAGATATAGACTCAAGTGTATGGATCGGATCAGAATCGAAAAATAAATCGATTTAGCTATGTATGTCCGTCCGTCTGTCCGTCCGTCCGTCCGTCCGTCCGTTTGTCCGTCTGTCCGTCCGTCACCACGATAACTCAAAAACCAAAAGAGCTATGATCTTGAAATTTTCGCATATTCGTTTTTTTTGCAATAGCCGTCATCGCTATTTAAATCCAGCCATTTTGGTCCATGGGTTCGGGTAGCTGCCATACAACTTCTTATTTTATATAAGTATTACTGTGTACCTATTACAGCTGCGTGTCTGAAATTTTGCCAAAAGTAGTTTAGTTTTATGGCCAAAGTTTCTGCAAAATTTGGTTGGTCTACTGCAGTGGGTTCGAGTAGCTGCCATACAACTTCTTATTTTTTATGAGCATTACTCTACACCTAATGAAGCTGGGTATCTGAAAATTTGCCAAAAATAGTTTAGTGTAATGGCCAAAGTTACTGCAAAATTTGGTTGGCTTACTGCAGAGGGTTCGAGTAGCTGCCATACAACTCCTTCTTTTATATGAGCATTACACTACACCTAATAAAGTTGGTATGCTTGAAATTTTGCCAAAAGTAATTAATGTTTATAATAATAACGATAAAATGTTTATACAACGGTCATACGGGTATCCCAGAGTTGACACAGTCTACTCTACCACACTCTTACTCGTTTTTTATGATGTTAAAATATAAATATACCCGATACATGACTTATAAGATAAGACCATCTCAAATTTGAATATAGGTTTCAAATTGTATATTTTGAAATTTTATTTTTTAGTAAATAAATATGTAAAATAAATACTTATGGTAAATAAATACTTTTATTTATTAAGTAAACGAAATCTTTCCTGAATATAATACGTATTAACTAATACCTTAAAAACATTGACCATCGCTAATTTTTCTATAAAAAAATTCTTACTAAAAAACCCTTTCCCTATTATTTTCGAAAGATGTTATGATTTTTCTGTAAGAGCGCTTGGTTCTATGGTGGACACAGCATATTTTTTTTCAGTTGTTTCCTTTTTGATTTTGCTCTCATTAAATATTTGATTTTAGGTGTGGAGGGTTTCATTTGATACGTTGGGTGTTTTTCTTTTCTAAAATGGATACGAATAAGATGATAAAAATTATATCATTAATTGATTGATTTAAAATTCTGAATAAAATATTGGTATAAATTGGTATGTTTCCCAAGTATTGGATTGGATTGACTGGTTATACTCAAAGTACTATTGAATAATTAATATTATATTTGAAGTATTTGAAAAACATTTCCATTTTTGTTTGTTTAAATTAATTGAAATTTTTAACAACTAGAAAAAAATGCGTATCTGCAATATCCTAGATTGCAATATAAAAACTTTTAAATATAAATTATATGATTAAATAATTAGATAACTAAAACTGAAGCGTTAAAAAAAAAATTAGACTTTAATTAGGACAAATTCTAAATATAGGTACCATCTGGTTGGAATAAGTATCAATTTTAATTATATACTTACATTTTTTTCATTCCAGCTTTTTAAATTAAGTTAATAAATTTGTCTAAAATTTCAGACCTAAAAAGTTCTCATAAATACATTTTTAAGTATCTGAATATTAATATTAAATTTAATATTAAAAGTTAAATCAAGAAATAAGTAGTACAAGTATGTATAAATTAGTTTGGGAACTAATATTAATATTGGAATTCAGATGACTCAAGCTCATGTGTACACAGTAATTTTCATTTTCCATAGGACAAACTTTAGATTTTGATAGATTTTGTAAAATAATTCAAAATAAATATTTTGAAAAATCATTTAAGAGATAACCAAGGGTTAAAATTGTAAATATTTTTTAAATGCGATAACAATTTTTAATGTCAAAGAAAGAACGGAAATACTAATAATAAAGCAATAACCTTTAGTGTACCGTATTCTAATCAAATTATTCAGCAGGGAGAAATAAAGGCTAGAGCCATAAAAGCAAGGCCTTATTTTAGTTTGGAAAGATAAATAAAACCTCCCGCAGAATTTTGCTAATTAAGCTTAATTTTTCGAATCGTTTACGAATTAATGTAAATACGGTCTTATTAATCCAGATTTTATTTCCTGCTGCTAATTAATCATACAGTTAGGAAGTTTACTTACTTATGATTTCAGATACTTTCTCAGACTCGGAACATTGTATAACACAAATAATTAAATTCTGGTGATTGTATATAGGTACTATAACCTAAAAACAGGTAAACTGCCTTATGCTTGCATTTCAAAAATTTTTTTAACTGTTATGATTTAATGTTATGTAAAATAAAGATTCCAAACATGAACCTTGGTAAAATTTAAAAAAAAATTACTGCCAGGTGCCAAGTTAGGACCAGCAGTTAAAAATTTTTAGTTTTTGTACTTCAAGTGATATACAATAATACTATAGAGAGAGCTCATCTTGTTTATACAAAAAGGTATGAAGAAATCTTCTGAGAAATAATTTAATCCAATACTTAAATTCTTCTGTCCATAGACAAGTGCTTATCAAAAGTATAGAGAATAATTTTTATTTTTTATTGTACAATTAAAACAATTAAAAAAAAATATAATATTCCTACAGGGGATAAAGTTAACTTTTAATTTTATTTTATTCATTTATTCTTCATTAAACTTTTTAATAATTTTTAAAATTTTGCATTAAGTTATTTCTCCCCAAAAACAAATTAAAGAAATTTTTTTCTTAGAAAATCTGTGCATGTTATCCGGCACATTATCTAATAATACAAAAAATATGTGCTTACACTATTTCATCTTTTGATTGTTTTTAGTTTTTAAGATATTCATATTTATTCAAAAAATTTGAATATTGCAGCTACGAAAATTTTAGCTCTCCTGGTTTTTGAGTTATCGTGCTGACCGAAGTATGGACGTACGAACACATATAGCTCGATCAATTTACTTTTCGATGCTGATCCGGTCTATACCTGAGTCTATATCTAACATGTCTAGATCGATACGTTTCAAACGGAAAAATAATTTTGTATATTTCAAAAATTAACAAAATAAGTTATTAAATCAACTTTTAAACTTAATTAGTATATAATATAATTAGTATCGTTTTATCGTAAATAATTTGATATCGGCAATGCTGATACTAGGAAGTTGACTAATTTTGATTGATGTTCCCGAACATTTATTTGTAAAGTCCAATTGCAATTTGATGTTCAAGAAAGTATCGAAAGTCACTATATTGTATTTCTAAAGGTATTATTCATGATTAAAAAAATATTTTTTAAAAACCCTTTTATAGGTTTTATAGGAAGTTTCCCCAATCTTCTATACCTACTATTGTACGTTTTTATACCCGTATGACTATATAGTTAAAGGGTATAATAAATTTGCCATTACGTTTGTGACGCAGAGAAGGAGGGGGGGTAGATATAGACTGAAGTGTATAGATCGGATCAGAATCGAAAAATAAATCGATTTAGCTATGTATGTCCGTCCGTCCGTCCGTCAGCTAGGATCGTTTTTTGCAATAGCCGTTAAAATAAGTATATTTTCAAAAAGAAGTTTAAAAATTTAATTATAAAATAAGAAAACAGAAAGAGATGGAAGAAAAAATTTTGTTTCTTCTGAATTCTTAAAGAAAACGAAATTATTATTAAATAAAAATAAAAAATAATAATAAAAAGATGAAAGAAGAAGATATGTTGCCATGTTATCAGACCTGTCACAATAATATCATTAAATGATTTAAAGACACATTAAAAATTACATACACATATGAAAATAATAAAAACTGTTATCATTTAATGGTTTGTTAACTTTTCTTAATTTTTTCTTTTCTTTCATTTTATTTCTCTTTCTGTTTTTCTTGTTTTTATTTTTCTTTCTTTTATATGATATCTTTCTGTGTCTTCATTTTTTTAAAACCTTTCATTTCTTATGTGGCTTAAATATGTCATCATATTATCCTTGTCGGAGTACATACCAGTGTGGAGCCATCCATAGTCGTAAGGGAAGTAGTGCTTTCCCTTTAAATCTGAACTAAAGAATAGAAGTTCATAAACGTAATTAATAAATTTGAATTATTTGAAGTGATCAGTCTTTTTAATATTACATAAATTTAGTTATAAGAATTAAGTAAAGAAAATTTTTTTTTTTTCGATATGCTATTTTCGATCAGACTTTCTTTGCATATTTTTTGGCGAATTATATCGCAACAAATTTAGGATAATTAGCTGGTGTTAAGAGCGGAGTGCAATATGTTCGGAAATGGCCTAAACATTTTTATTGGTTATAATTTCGTAGATATTATATATTATATAGAAAATAAAGTTTGATTCTCAATTTGAATTATTTGAAGTAATCAAATTATTTGAAGTTCTCAATTGAAAATGTTCACGCCTCGTCACTGGTATACACATTCACAAAAAAATACATTCAGACATAAACACTTATATAATTTAAAAAAAAAAATAAGAAAATAAAAATTATTTAATCATTAGTAGCAATCCCAATGAGTGAAGTTAGGAGATACATAGTATGAGCTTCTGGAGACTATCAAAAGAACTTTAATTTATCATTTTGTACATAATGCTGATGTTATAATTTATCATGTAATTGTGAATAGATACATGTAACGATATATAATTTAAATGTATAATAATTATATACTTATATAACCAGTTTTGGACGAATAGAAATAAGGGAAGTTATTTATTTAATTATAATAGAAATAATAATAACTTACCGTTTCAAAATTGTATGTGACATCAACCCAAATTCCAGTCCATAGAGACACAAAGGGAGAAAATCAAACTTAAATTGGAAAATGCTTTTAGATTTAAAATGAACGTTTTTGTAAATCATCATCCTGTCGTTGCGTACACAACTTGTATACATGTTGTATACACAATATATGTTTATAAAACACACTTTTAAAGTTATTGAAAACAACAAATATAATACAACTTCCTGTTGTTTTAAATGAGATTTTAATTAGAACAAAATAAAATAAAATTAATTAATTGTATAATTGTTAATTCATTGTATATAATTTTGTATGATCTATATGTAAATACATATGTAGTATTAAAATATTGTAAGTATCATTGAAAAATTTTATTGGTATTAGAAAATGACTGAAATCAATATTATATGCAATTTTTGTTTTTAATCAAAACTTATTAAATTTATTAAAACTTCGGCAAACATAGATTTAAGATTGTAATCGTTTAAATTCGGTTAAGAAAAATAAAAAACTTTTTTTTTTATTTTATTATACCAGGTATGAACGTATAGGTTCATAGGGTACCCAGTCGGAAATTTGAGAAGTAGTGGCTCTAATTCACTGGTTCTATACGAATTCATGTTAACACATTAGAAATTTCGAAAGATGTACAACAAAGAATTGATTGCCCATTAATTGTAAATTAGAAATATTTGTACACTCATTATCTTCTGCATTACTTTTTACAAAAAGAAATTGGTTCCGAACTAGTTTCTTCTCATCAATTCCGCACGTAGTTGTCAATCATGCTGGAAGAAGCAATTTGTGAAAAAATCTTGCAAAAGTGTATTCTTTACTTAGAAAAATGTAATACTTCTTCATCAATGACATTTAGGAAAGAATAATAAAAACGAGGAAGAGTGTGGTAGAGTAGACTGTGTCAACTCTGGGACACCCGTATGACCGTTATATAAACATTATAATTTCAAACATACCAGCTTTTTTTGATGTAGTGTAATGCTCATATAAAAGAAGGAGTTGTATGGCAGGTACTCGAACCTTCTACAGTAGACCAACCAAATCTTGTAGTAACTTTGGCCATGAAACTAAACTACTTTTGCCAAAATTTCAGACAGGCAACTGTAATTGGTACGGAGTAATACTCATATAAAAAAAGAAGTTTTATGGCAGCTACCCGAACCCATGGACAAAAATGGCTGGATTTAAATAGCGATGACGGCTTTTGCAAAAAAACTAATTTGTGAAAATTTCAAGATCCTAGCTCCTTTAGTTTTTGAGTTATCGTGCTGACGGACGGATGGACGGATGGACGTTCATACATAGCTAAATCTAGTTTTTTTTTCGATTCTGATCCGATCCATACACTTGAGTCTATATCTACCCCCCTCCTTCGCTGCGTCACAAACGTAATGGCAAATTTATTATACTCTTTGACTATATAGTCATACGGGTATAAAATGAAAATTAATAGAAAAATGTCAAATTGTTTAGCCATAATTTTTATACTTTTATTATTGTATCAATACAATGTAGAAATCTCTTATGTTTAAGTCTGACGAAAAAAAAGACATATTATTACAAATATTACCTTTAAGAATTAACCTATGATTAAACCTATTTAAATCATATTATGTAATTTATTATTTTCCAAATTCAGCAGTTACATACAATACTATTTTCAAAATTTAGTAGTTATCAGAATTTTTTAATAGCTTTTCCGTATATTAGCTAACTAGTAACTAGTTCTCAGTAATGAGTTCCCCATCACCTTCTCTTCTATGTAAAAGTTAACCCGGAAAACCCTTTATAATGAAATTAAGATTCGAAATTTTGTCAAAAGTATTTAACTTAAATAGCCAAAATTTGTACAAAATATATTGGGTGTAGGGTAAAAGGTTTGAATAGCTGCCTTACAACTTTTATACATAGCTGATAGAGTCCATTAAGCATGTGTATTTACAATTTTACCAAAAGTATTTAACCGGATGATATAATGTCTACGACATTCAGGTATCCAAGAGTTGGCACTGTTTACTCTACTACACTCTTCCTCGTGTGTTATTATTATTTCTATATAATATTAATTTTTGAAAATTTATATTTATTATTTAAACTACTCGTAATGGAAATTAGTAGATAAAAGTTTAATAAAATATTATTACAAAATTTTTTACTCATATTAATAGAATAAATATTTATTAATCATAGATGAAAAGCTATCAAAACAAAGTTTTTATTCTAATAATGTACGCACTACACACGTATAACCAAATTTTTTTTAAATTTGAAATTTGATGAAAGAATAAAAGCTTATAACTATACATAAAATCTTATATTATTAAATGAAAAGACAATAGATAATGAAAAAATCAAGGGTTTTCAAAAAAGCACATTTCAAAAATTAACCAATTGAAAGAGTTGAAAACCAATTTATAATAACTATCTATAATTTTTACTAGGATTCGGCAAGTGCTTTAAAATACCGAATTTTCATTTTTTGTACCCGGTACCAAGACAGCGACCGCCGAAACCAAAATACTTTCGAAAATGTCTCTTACATATTTCCAAGACTGTAACCATTAAAAATTTGGAAGATTGCTTTTTTGTTTTTTTTTTGTAACGTTGGAATGGAATGTTCGAAAGCCACACATTGGAACGAGCTGTGCGGTGTTTTTTCGGGTAGTGTGGGTCTTTAACAAACCAAAACCACACCAAAATCTAAAGATTTTGAGATTATGGAGATGGGGAAAATATGAAGTGATATTAAGGAAAAATATGTTAATATTTTTCTTAAATTTAATTAAGTTGTACACAAAAGCATTACCAACTTTAGGGAACACATTATACTCGACATTCGTATAAAAAACGAATTTCCATTATCCGTGTTTGATAATAGAAATAAAAAATTAAGATTATTAGAGTTTATTAAAGTTTATTATAAAATCTGTATTATAATAAATAACATATAATGTATATACAAACTTATATATTTATATATTTGTTTAATTGATTTTGTAACTTTGTACATAGAAGAAATCCTATGGATTTCCAATACTTTAACTTATAAATCGTCGATTTATTTGTAAAAAATTTGTATAGTTTTATTCCAAATAGTGTATTAGAATACACTGTAAAGGCAGACAGGGAGACGCACAGAGTGAAATTATTATACAAATTTTTTTTAATTTTTTTAATAATGTAAAAATATTTTGAATCTTCCATAAATAAGTTTAATACCATTCCTATTTAAGATTATTTTAAATTCAAGAAAATATCTACAGAATTAATATTCAAAAAATATAAACTTTAATTTTTTTTAATGATCAAGGTCAAGGTTTCAAAATTTAATTAAATTTAATTAAAATTAATAAATATTATTATGGGAAGGAAATACCCTAAGAATGAGGCGAATTATTGATTAAAACTTTTAATAATTGTTTATTTATGAAAAATTTATGAAAAATATTAGCAGAATTATAGCAAAATTTTAAATATAAAATTTAATTAGAGTAATAAAATAACGAAAATTTTAGAATGGTTCAAATTTTAATAATATTAATTATAGATATCAGATTGTTGTGATGATATGTGTAAAAAGGAATATACAGAATGGTTTAAGGAAAGGGATTAAAATTCTTATATTTCGGATTTCTAATCTTAAACTGATGCCATCAGGTCATAAAACAACTGGTGAAAAAATAAAACTGTTTAAAAGCATCTTCAAGATATGTTTGGAGTACACGATGTGTACAATATGATATATTACGGAAGTTTGGAAATTGAAAACAATATTAATATGAAAAAGATGTTAAGGTTATTCTTCACTATTCGTAAGCAGTTCGAATAAATTACAAGCTCATAATTTCGTTGTTCTCTTAGCAAACGAATTTGCATTACATGTTGAAGTTGCTGGAGAGTTTTGTTAACTAACTCTACTGCACTCAACAGCAAGTTGTATTATAATAATTGCTAGGACAAACTCCCGATTAAACTTCGGCTGATCCAAATAACTTTTAAAAAAATTTTTTAAAAGCTACAGATGTTTGTAGGACGAATCGTTCTCTAGCGCATTTCTTTGAATTCGATGCCTAAACACCATTATGAATTTGCATATACAGTCAGGCTATTTGTTTAAATCATCCTAAAACATTTTTTTCAAAAATATATATAACTAGCTGTTGGCCCGTCACAGAATGACTTTTTCTAATAAGAATTATTTCTAATTTCATTATATACATGTACATATATTGCATATCAATATTATTTTCTTAAATAAAGTCGAAACTGTTACATTTTGTAATACGTAGATTATATTTCGATTCTAGTAATTGATACACAAAAAAAAATGACTTATATAACTTCTTGTTGTTTCTTAAAAATTTGAAGATGAATAATAAGTTATGTAGTCTACCTTTTGTATGTTTTAAATTTGATAAAATTTCGGGGTCGTTAGTTCAAATCCCTTCTTGGTGAATTTTTTTTTTAATTTCAATTAATTTTTTTTTTATTCAATTACGTACTTGTTAAAATTTTAAATTTTTAAATTTAAATTCGATAAAATTGTTTGTTAAAAAATTTTGAAATAGGTTTATTTTGTTTCAATAATGATCTATTTCTCCATCTTTAACTATGTAAATAAATTTTTAAAATGTTGCTAAGCTCTGTATATTGTTTCATAACCTTTGTTTAGATTCAAATCGAAATCAAAGATTCAAATTGTTTAGATTCAAATCAATGTACCTACTCAACATGTTTAATTATGTACCTAATTTTATGGGCATAAAATTGAATTATGAATTGAGTTTTGCATTATCAAATGCAAATTAATTTTTTGATTTTTTTTATTATACCTACCTAATTAAGTAAAAAAAATATATTTGCTTTGATTACTAAGGTGCAGTTCATTTGGCTTTATTTCAGGGATGAGATGAGGGAAGCTTTGAAATTGCTTTGAAACATTGCTTGCTTTATTTACTTTCCAAAGCAAAAAGCAAGCAACGCAACAAAGCGTACATTTGGCCTTCGCCATTATTTCAGTTTTTAACTGAAACTATTGAAGACTTACTACAAAACTGTTCATGTAAAGCATAGTCTTAGTTTTTTATACCAAAATGATTTACTATTTATTTAAAGTTCCCAGAAAATCTTCTGTTATTTTTAAAACTGAAACCAATTTTTCCATAAACTAAAAAAAATTTTTTTTTTTGTTTATTTTTTTTTATTAAAAATTAATAAAATATTTTTTGGCCTGCTTATGATAATTTATGATATTTTATTTTCTAAAATAATTCACATTCAACAAAACATTAAGATTTTATTTTTTAATAATTGAACACATCCAACAAAACACATTTAATTGAATGCTTTTGTTACACCTCATTCTAGACAAATATATTAATCATCCTTAAACATTTTTTTCAAAAATATATATATAATATATAATATTAATATATTTGTATTAAAAATATGCAGATAATACAATATACGATATAATTTTTCAACTATTAAATTTTAAAAAATAAACTTATCTTGAATGAATCTTTAACAAATCGACGCGGTATATACTAAAAATCAATTCGACGATGTTAGTTTTCAATGTATCTATAAATGTTTTTCTTCAATTAAGAACGTATTTTTGAGTATGTATGAATGTGAATATAAATGAACTTAACTTTTGATAAAAAACAAATAAAAAATTTAAAAGTCATCTAGAAAAGTATGTCTAGCATAAATTTTGAGAAGTGTCTATTATTCTAATACACCTGAATGAAAATGCTAAAACAAAAAGAAACTTAAATTGTAAAAGTTTCCAGTAGAAAGAAAAAGGAAAAACTAATTTAAAATTTAAAACAAAAACTAACACTAACATAAATAAATCTATAGGGTTGGTTCAGTCTTTCATACCATATGTTTTTTTTTAACAATTTAAAATTCTCCTTTCACATTCTTGAGAAAATAATACAAAAATAGTTTAGAGTCATAAGAACCCCCAAATTTAAAATCATCTGACATAAAATACTAACGTATGTATTTAAAACTAAAATTTAGATTTTAATGTGCTCCAAAGATTTTAAAACGCAGACAAACGAGCATTAAAGCTTTTGCAAGAAACATTACCCGAATAATTTTCTTAGAAGAAAAAAACACATGGAAATAACCCTGATTTCGCAGCCTTAGAGTTAACCTCACCTAATTAATCTAATTTGTGCAACTAAGTTACTTATTACTTTGAATTAGAACTCCCTGGATCAAATTTTCTTAGTCTGATGTGACTCTTTTTTAAAAGAATTTATGTCATGGGACAATTTGTGGTTCATATGCGCAGATCGACTTGAAATCCTTAGACTTCTATCATGTCATCAAAGAAACAGAAAATTTGTAAGTATCTTACATTTTTGAAATCTTTAATAGAAAATTTGTATCAAAACTATATTAAAATATATTATTTCTTTTTTTTTTTTTTTTTGTATAAGAAAAGTTGCCATTTAATGTTTCTCTATAGTTACTCTTCAATGAAAAAATCAAATGAAATTTGAATATATTTCGAAGATTTCACTATACATAATTAAAGGATGCTTGTGGCATAATTAGGATAATAATCGATAGTTAGGATGCAATTTGAATAAAACTTTAATTTTACTTAAAAACTAAATTAAAATTTAAATTTACAATCATATTGCATTAATTGGAATTTCGTTAGATACTATTGAATAAAAAGGATTTGGTACAAATACAATTAGTTTAAAAATTTTTAAAATAGGTCTATTTTTATTAAACTTCTCAGATTTGCACTAAAAAATAGAGTTGGAAACAAAAAACAATAAGGGAATTTTCATTTTATGCCTAATCGTATGAATATAGGTAAAAAGCGTATACTAAATTTGCCATTATGTTTGTACGCAGAGAAGAAGGGGTGCTTAATATAAATGAAAGGTATCGATTAGAATCGGAAAGTTAATCAATCTATCTATTATTGCTCATCCGTCCGTTCCTCCGTCTGCTCGATAACTCAAAAAACTAAAGAAACTAGGTTTTCAAAATTTTCACTAATTCGTTTTTATGCAGCAACCGTTATCGCTTTCTTAATCCAGCCAGTTTGCTTCATGGGTGTCCAATTTGCTTTTCAACTTACAGAGTTGACACAGTTTACTCTACAACACTCTTTCTCGTTTTTGTAATATAATTGAAATAATATTAAATTAGAACAAATACAAACATTAACTTCAAGTATTTTATGAAAGTACTATAGGAATATTAAAAACAAAATTACCTAACTGAAATTGAAATCTAAAACAAGTTTAATAAGCGGAATGCAAATACATAATCTTTATGATACATAATTTAAATGTATTCATAAAAGGATAAAAAAAAGGATTTTTTTCGAATAAAAAAGGATTTGAAGTGCATGTAAATATAGGTGATTGGTTCCAGATCCCACGAATCTACAAAATTAAATGCACTAACATATAAAAATTCGGAAGTGCAGTACGTACAATTTTGGGAACTACTGCTTCTACGCAAAAGAAAGTCACAAAAATTTTTCGAGTTCCGTTAATATATTGGAGCACAATTTACAGGGTGTAATTTTCATTTACCATGCCTAATTTTTGTTAATTTTTTTTTAATAACATCAATTTCAATCGGAAACTTATTGACAGGCGCAGCAACGCGCATCTAGTATTAGTATTAGCATCTAGTATTGTTGTACTCTGTTATTAGCTGTCAGTATTAGAGCTGTCATTCTATTGGATATTTTACTAGAGTATGGATCTTTTAGGAAGATTAATAATTTTTTTGTAATAATAAGAATAGTAAATGATAACAAATAGTAATAAATGATAATATTTGGATATTATGTACAAACATGAGTTGAACAATTTAGTCACCAAGTCAACTCGTTACATACCTAACAATATTTTTTTAAATCTGTTTTGTTTTCAAATTTATTCATATGTACATATCTGATTCAGATATGTATAATAATATTAATATTTGAAGTACTTATTAGTATTTCTATATTTTGAGTATTTCTACATTTTTATTATTTTGTTGCGGTTAACATGTTGCTTTGGTAGAAAAAAATTTGTAAAAGTACTTAGGCAGTATTATCTCCCTAATTGTATTAAGAATATAAAAAAAAAACAAACACTTAACAAAATTTAGATATTTGTAAAAAGGCACCAAAAAGATTATTAAGCATTGGTGGGGAATTTGAGTGTTGCAAATCAAATGAGAGATATATATTAAGAAACATTTAATGCTCTTAATCCAATTAATTTCATTTAAGATTTTTAAGAAAATTTAAATGAAAATTAACTTAAGCTTTTGAATTCAAAGATTTGATATTTTCCTGTTATAAAAGCTTTCTGATTTAAAATTAATGAGAAAAATGGAGGCGGCACATAATTTCGGTTTAGTAAATCCTCTCGATTTTAGAAAATCTCGTTTGGAAAATTTTGCTTTTGGAAAATCTCGCTTTTTTAAAAGTCTCGTTTTTGAAGGTTATAGAGTTGGAAAATCAGAATTTCAGGCCTCTTACAGAGAATAAAAAAAAGAGATTTTCTAAAACGAGATTTTAAAAACAGAAATTTTATAAAACCATAAACGAGATTTTCTAACAGAACAGTAAGTATTCGTCGTTTCGACGAACATCGGAAATTTGTTGCGCTTAGTTCTTAGAATTTTTGTCGTTCTTTTTTCTACTTTTTGTGTATCTCCCAATCATTTGGTAATGTACTTATATGTAATGTGTGAGTTCATAGTCACATACAGGAATTGAACTAAACACAACTAGGTACTGCATCCTACGAACTGCAAAGGATGAATATCAAATTAAAACAAGAAAGATCTGCAATTTCTGTAATTATAAAAAAAGACGAATGTTGAATTTTAGAGATTTAAGTTATGAGATCTGTTTTTAAATTTTATTATATTATTTTGGTTATTTAAGAAATATAAAAAAAATGAGTCTCTTCTATTTTTTCTAGACATAATAATGCCTTTATACACATATTCGTCGATTCGACGTATTCTTAGCAATAAGAGAATAAAAATAAGCTTCCTGTTCTAGGGTAAATTCAGAATTTTTTGAACCGAGATTTTGTAAAAACGGGGTTTACTAAACTGGCATTTTGACCCTTACCCGACAAAATAATGTAAAATTTAAAAATTTCTTAAGTTAAATAATATAATAATAATATTCTTAATTCTAATTAATATGTTAATTAAAATTTCATGGAATTGTAAGATTGTATGTTTTGTAATCATACAAATATCGTAAAATATTAAATTACTGGATTTTTTCCGAAGGATATAACTCTTGTTACTAGTGTAAATGTGAAATCCAGTCTAAATAGGAGCTTTCTTTCCAATGTGTTCCCCTCTGGAATAAAGGTTTTTTTTTTAAATTTGCAAACTTAAACAGCCTCTTCTGCGGCAAACCTTGTACAACTATTTCTAATTATTAGTATTACAAATACCAGAATTTTGTCCGCAACATTCAAACTTCTTCAATAATATTTTTTTATAATTTATTGAATTACTTTTTAGCAAATTTTCAAAAAATTTTGTAAAAATGTGCCTATATAGCTTCACTCTGTCCGTCCGTCCGTCCGTCCGTCCCTTTTTACCTACGATTGACTAAAAAATATCAAAAATGGGTAGGTATTGCAATAAAAATAATTTAATGTTAAAACTTTTTTTTGTAGCCCCCCCCGTTACGGAGCTACAGCCCCGCAAAGTCGAAAAAAGCCCCATATTTAAACAGTTATAATTAGAGTTCTATAAGGTATATTTCCAACCTGAAAACGGTAACAGACAGCTGTTCTTATAAGCTTTACAAATTTTTAAAAACCAAATGTATAGGGTTACCATACGGTACTAAAATTTACCGTTATTCAAAACTAAGTTTTACAAAATTTTTGGTCCCTCATAACTTCGGAACGGCTAAATCAAGAAACTTGAAATTTTGGGAGAAGTTAGATCCTTAGAAATAAGTAAGAGTCAGTTAACAAAATTTTTTTGTCACGCCCCCTCTTTAGGAGCTGTAAGGGGTCGAAAATTGAAATTTTGCTAAAAATTTAGCTTTTAAACACCTATAACTTGAATACCTGTCAAAATTTTTTTTTATTTGTATACAAAATTGAAAGCTCCAAAACGAAAGTTTCAATAAGTGTCAACGATTTTTCTTAATTTTGACTTTGTCCGTCCGTCCGTCCGTATGTTTACAAAAACTTTTACACCGTTTGAACTAGATTAAAGAAATTTTAACCACGGGTAGATATTACAAAAAAATTAATTTCGTAGAAGAATTTTTTTCTGTAGCCCCACCCGTTGGAAAAAGCTCTTTTTTTAAATTGTTATAACATGAGTTTCTTTAAGTGTATTTTTAATCTGAAAACGGCAAAAGATAGCTGGTTTTATAGGCTTTACAAAAATATAAGGTTTGAATGTATAGGGTTACCATACAGTACTAAAATTTACCATTAAGCTAAACTCAACTTTTGCAAAATTTTTGGCCCCATATATCTTTTAAACGGTTCAACCTAGGGTCTTGAAATTTTGGGAGAAGTTAGGTCCTCCAAAATTAGTAGGAGTCGGTTAACAAAATTTTTTTGTCACGCCCCCTGTTTAGGAGCTATAGGGGCTCGAAAATTGAAATTTTGCTATTTTCAACCACCTGTAACTTTAACACCTGTTCAAATTTTTCTTCATCTTCATCAATCACTTGTTTTTGAAATTATTTCATACCACTATAAAATTTTATTTTTATTCAAAAATATAATTTTTACTTTAAAATTTATAGCTTTTCTATAAATTTTGCATTTAATAATTTCATAGTTATAATAATGATAATGTTATCTTTTGTAAGTTATCAAATAACTATTATTGTAAAAATAGTTTAATAGTTCTAAACTCCTTTTTATTGGATTCCTATTATCGGGTATTAAACAGGCTATTTAATTGCAATGTATAGATTAACAAAATATTAGTTTTTAATGAATCCTCTATTGAATTTATAAAATGGTATTTGTTCTTGATAACTATTGTAACTAAAATGATTTAAAAGTCTTTAGCACATTTTCAAAAAATTACGAAAAAAATTAACTAATATTATTTTAACTTGTCGGTATATTCGGCTATCCGCGTGTTTACAAAAGGTATAGACGCCTGAAATAAAGTGACAAAATTTTAACTACAGACACCTATCCAGCCGTTACGGAATTACAGCTTTTAAAATTTTTAAAAATATACGGTATGAAATACAGTAATTAAGTAAATATGCTCTTGAAATTTAATTAATGAAGGACTCAATATTTTACCTTTTTACACTGGCTTAATTGAAAATGGTTTAAGCTGGAAGTTTTTTAAGATACGCAGATCCTTGGAAATAATTATAAGTCATTAAAGAAAATGTTTTATATTAGAGCTGTAAAAGGTCAAAATATTCAAAATTTGGCATATATATATTATTATACCCGTATGACTATATAGTCAAAGGGTATAATAAATTTGCCATTACGTTTGTGACGCAGAGAAGGAGGGGGGGTAGATATAGACTCAAGTGTATGGATCGGATCAGAATCGAAAAATAAATCGATTTAGCTATGTATGTCCGTCCGTCCGTCTGTCCGTCACCACGATAACTCAAAAACTAAGGAGCTAGGATCTTGAAATTTTCGCAAATCCGTTTTTTTTACAATAGCCGTCATCGCTATTTAAATCCAGCCGTTTCGGTCTATGGGCTCGGATAGCTGCCATACAACTTCTTTTTTTATACGAGGATTTCTCTGTACCTATTATAGCTGCGTGTCTGAAATTTTGCCAAAAGTAGTTTAGTTTTGTGGCCAAAGTTTCTGCAAAATTTAGTTGCTCTACTGCAGTGGGTTCGAGTAGCTGCCATACAACTTCTTATTTTATATGAGCATTACTCTATACCTATTGAAGCTGGGTGTTTGAAATTTTGCTAAAAATAGTTTAGTGTAATGGCCAAAGTTACTGCAAAATTAAGTTGGTCTACTGCAGAGGGTTCACGTAGCTGCCATACAACTCCTTCTTTTATATGAGCATTACACTGCACCTAATGAAGCTGGGTGTCTGAAATTTTTCCAAAAATAGTTTAGTGTAATGGCCAAAGTTACTGCAAAATTTGGTTGGTCTACTGTAGAGGGTTCGAGTAGCTGCCATACAACTCCTTCTTTTATATGAGCATTAAACTACACCTAATAAAGCTTTATGTTTGAAATTTTGCCAAAAGTAATTAATGTTTAAAAATGATATAATGTTTATATAACGGTCATACGGGTATCCCAGAGTTGACACAGTCTACTCTACCACATTCTTCCTCGTTTTTTCCTAATCTTGCAAAATAAACAAAATGTCTCTTGTTTTTACAATTTGTGGTAATATAAAATTTCAAAAAAACGTTTTTAGAAGTTTTATAAAGTTTTTCCCAATATATACTTTTACGAGTGGCTCAGAAGTAAAGTGGCCTAACCCTCAACACAAAAAATTTTGCTTTTTTTGCATAAATCGCATAAGAATTAAATGTAGAATTAGGCTGCAAACTTAAAAAGTTCAACTTCCTATTCCATTTGGATTATTTTTTTTGGCATAACCCATTTTTCATATTTTTTTTAGTGCAAAAGTGGCCTAACCCTCATTGTGGCTTAGGCCACTTCAACACTAAAAAAAAACAATATACTTTAAAAAAAATTGTGGCTTAGATTTTAATTTTTTTAAACAAAGATATATTTTGTAAGCTTCTTTTTAGCAGATTATCAAAGAAATTTAAATTTTATTATAAAATAAATAAATTATTATATCTTAATTTATGAAAAATTCAAATATTACCTTTTTATAATTGAAATGTAATATATTGGCATTACATTAAGACGAATTACCATTAGACAAACTCAACAAATGCATATATATATATTAAATATATGTATATAATATACGTATATATATATTAAATTAATAAAGTTTTAATTTAGATAATTTTTCTATTGAAAAAATTAAATATATAATAATAATAAATTTTAATAATATTAAATATTATTTTAAAATATAATAGAATTCTTTGCATTGGAAGACATGAATTTGCATCGTTTGTGTAATTTTACTATCGCGATATCAAAAATGCATTAAATTCATTAAATTTATCATAACATAGTGTTTTGTTTGATAAGAAAACCGGTTTTTGTTTTTTTTTTTATTAAAATATTATTAATATTTGTATTTAAATATAAATTTCATTAAATATTATTTTGTCATATTAAATATTTAAATACTAGCTGTTGGCCCGTCACAGAATGACGGAAGGTCAGTTGAAAGAAGAACTTTTTCTAATTAAGAACTATTTCTAATTTAATTACATATATTACATAAACATATATTATATATCAATACCATTTTCTTAAATAAAATGGTAACCGTTGCATTCTACGTAATACAGACTATGCTTCAATTCTAGTTATGTACAAAAAAAACAAAAACTTATATGTTGTTGTATCTAAAAATTTGAAGATGAATAATTTATTTAGTCTACCTTTTTTATGTTTTGAATTTGATAAAATTTTGGGGCTGTTAGTTCAAATCCCTTCTTGGTGAAATGTTTTTTTAATTTCAATTAATATTTTTTTTTTTATTCAATTACGTACTTTTTAAAATTAAGTTCGATAAATTTGTGTTAATAAGAGATGTGAAATAGATTTATTTTGTTTCAATAATGATTTATTTCTCCAACTATTAATGTTTTGTATATACATTTTTAAAAAATGTTGTTATACATTCTATATTGTTTCCTTTGTTTAGATTCAAATCAAAATACTTGTTTGAAGGCTAACCGTTCTATAATGTACTTATTCAACATGCTAAATAATGTATCTATTTATATGTACGTGAAATTGTATTAAATAAATGTTGATTTTTGAATTGAGTTTTGCATTATCAAATGCAAATTATAAATTTTATTTGAAATTTTTTTAATATACCTAACCCTAACTAAGTTTAAAATCTATTTTGTCTGGTTTTTATGGTGCATTGAACTCAGAGGTATTGTATACCTGAACCCACTTTCCCAACCGTCAGTTGTTACATAATTTTTTTCCATTTTAACTTTTAAATAGATAAATAATTAAAAAGTTATGAAGGAAGGGATGAGAGATAGATGAGGTAGAGTTGAGAGCGAGATGAGGGGAAACTTTGAAATTACTTTAATACATTTCTTGGTTTATTTGCTTAAGCAAACCAAGCAATGCATCAAAGCATACATTGGGCTTTCGCCCTTATTTCAGATATTTACTGAAAATTATTAAGACCAACTACACAAATGTTCCTGTGAAGCATTGTCTTCTTAATTTTTATTGACAAAATGTCTTACTATATATTTAAAATTTCCAGAAAATCTTCTGTGATTTTTAAAACTGAAATGAAATTTTTCATAAACTAATAAGTAAATTTTATTTCAAAAAAAAATTTTTTTTTTTTTATTAAAAATAAATAAAATATTTTTTGGCCTGCTTATGATAATTTATGATATTTTATTTTCTAAAATAAAACACATCCAACAAAACGTCAATATTTTATTTTTTTATAATTGAACACATCCAACAAAACACATTTAATTGAATGCGTTTGTTACACCTCATTCTAGACAAATATATTAATAATAATAATTCCCAAACCCATCTATAAGAAAACCTTAAAAAGCTTAAAAGAATAAGAGTTTGGAATTTCTTTTTTCATTCTTTCATACTAGTTGACTGTTTTATAAGAAACCCGATAAGAACGAAATACTTTTGTGCAAAGTTATAATTTAGATTTAATTATGAACTTTATAAAAGTACATACGGTATTTCCGTATGTCCATATTATATACATGAAGTGCTCGATTAAAAAAAATACACAAAATATTTTAAATGTGCTTTCTTTAGATAACACTGTATCATCAAATATCAGCAATGATATTACACAATATATTGGATTTAACTGGTCCGAATCAGAAGTCGCTCAAAAGGAAAAAACAACCAGAGACCTGGAAAAGAAATGTTAAGAAAGAAAGCATAATTCAGGACAACAATATGAAAATTACATGGGTGTCGTTGTACCTAGAAAAGAATTTGCAATTGGAACATGCAATTGTAAAAAAAAATGTCCTTTAAAATACTCTATTTCACATCAAAAAATATACATTACTGTATCCAAATGGAAAAAAAAAGGCCTATTGAATTTGTTGAATTTTGTACCACCAGTCCATTATATTTCTATAATTGGATGAAAATCGAAAATGACGTGGATGAAATTATTTTTAGTGAGTCAGTAGAGCACTAACTATTCTATAATATTAATATTTTTTTAAATTTTATTTAATTTATTGCGAAAAAAGAATATATTTTGTTTATATTTTTGTTTATAAGTTATAAATATTTGGTATATTTCCCCAGAAACTTGCTCTTTTTTTCATTTTAATTTCTTTTTTTCATTCCCTTTTTTTTTTAAGTATATTTTTATTCAAAATTTATAAAATCAAAAGTACTTTATAAAGTAATTTTTAAAATCTGTTTGGTCCTAGAGTGCTATTAACAACATCTATTCTATTCGTAAGGAGTTATAATGCGTGTAAAATTTCAAGTTGAACACTTTTGCAGAAATCCATAAATGTTCAAACAAACTTACTTTTTTACAATTTTGATCTTATTCTACAAAGTATTTTTGGCTTTTCGATTTTCTTTTCAAATAAAATTGTCTAACTCAATTTAAGCGGCCTAACCCACAAATAATTTTAAATATTTCAATTTTTTTAAAAAGGCAAACGGACTAACCCACATTTTTTTAAAGATATCGCTAAAATAATACCACCATCGTAAAGAGCTTGAAAAATTAAAAAAACATATATATATATTCGTGCTCGAAGTCACAATCATAGTTAACATTTTATAAAAATATTAAAAAAAAAATTTGAAATGTATTTTTCACGATAAAAATTCTATGTTGGTTAGGCCACTTTACTTCTGAGCCACTCTTATAACTTTATTATAGAACATTTTTTAATTTTGGAAAACTGCTTTTTCAAAAAACCCTTATTGATTTTCATTACTAATTTTGTTCTACTTTGGTTTGGTTGTATGTTAATAATTTAACATTACCTATCTTAGTATCAATTAGATGTGTTAAATATAAAATAACTTTATTTTATCAATAGAATTCATTATATGGGTACAAACAATTTTTAATCCGAACATTCATAGTGATTTTATCCATGGAAGAAAGGTTGATGTACCACCAAACTATATTTCAAAATTATTATATTTTGATTATGCCATTTTGAATACTATATTAAAAGGTTTAGCTGTGTATTTAAAGGCAATTCTTTTATTTGACAACTGCTTTTAAATCTAAAATTGATCAAATTTGTTCGAAACAATATTTGTTTAATAGTTCGAAAATTTTGATTTCTTCGGTTTCTTAATTTTTAATATTTTTCAAAATGTGCTCAAAAAAGGTTACAACAGTACATATACCCGCAAACATATAGAGTACCTAACCTACTAGCAGTTTGGGCTCTGTGTTCAAAGAAATTGTGGAAAGAAGAGTGCTTACTTTAAAGAGACAATTGCTAAGTGCTAAATTCAAAGCTACAAGATTAATATTTTTTTCAATTAATGAAGTAGTATTTAATAATTATTTTAATATATTTATTCAGCCGCGAGAAGTAAGGCGGTGGTAGTTCATAAAAAAACGTATTTCCTGTTTTATGTGTTTTTGGAATCTTTAGACCAAATAGCATCATACCAATAATATATGTTGTTATATTTTATTAATAAAACTTTATAATAAAACGAGGAAGAGTGTAGTAGTGTAGACTGTGTCAACCCTTGGATACCCGTATGACCGTAACATATACATTATATCATCCGGTTAATTACTTTTGGCAAAATTTCAAACATTCAGCTTCATTTGGTGTAGTGTAATCCTCATATAAAAGAAGGAGTTGTATGGCAAATACTCGAACCCTTAGCAGTAGACCAACTAAATTTTACAGTAACTTTGGCCATTACACTAAACTATTTTTTGCAAAATTTCAGACACCCAGCTTCATCAGGTGTAGTCTAAAGCTCATATAAAAGAAGGAGTTGTATGGCAGCTACTCGAACCCTCTGCAGTAGACCAACCAAATTTTGCAGTAACCTTGGTCATTATACTAAACTACTTTTGGCAAAATTTCAGACACACAGCTTCCATAGGTATAGAGTAATGCTCATATAAAATTAGAAGTTGTATGGCAGGTACTCCAACCCGTGGACCAAAATGGCTGAATTTAAAACTCGATTCCGTTTTTTGCATAAAAACGAATTTGTGAAAATTTCATAATCCTAGCTCCTTTACTTGATGAGTTATCGTGATGACGGACGGACGGACGGACGGACAGACGGACAGACGGACAGACGGACAGACGGACAGACGGACAGACGGACAGACGGACAGACGGACAGACGGACGGACGGACATACATAGCTAAATCGATTTATTTTTCGATTCTGATCCGATCCATACACTTGAGTCTATATCTACCCCCCCTCCTTCTCTGCGTCACAAACGTAATGACAAATTTATTATACCCTTGGACTATATAGTCATACGGGTATAAACATATCCTAATTCATAAGCATATTAGCGACATATCAAATTAAAATTCTGCAATATCTCATTCAAAACCTAAACTGTAACAATTTCATCATTTAAACATATTATATTCATAAAAAGTATTATTAAATATTTATTAAATTTGATATTTTTATGATTTATAAAATTAATTGAAAGTGAAAATAATTTTTACAAATATGTCTTTTTCTCGAAACAGTCGTACCTTCTGCTTTCAAATGTTTTTTTTAAATTTTAATAATTTTTCTTTTATCTGACGGTATTGTTGGAAAGTGTTCCATTTTTCTCTCAAAATATTTGCATTATAATAGCTTTTAAAATATTATGCATTTTAATTTTAAAAGAATGAAAAGCTGCAACAAACTACTAAAAATTTTAAAAAATATTGAAATATGTTAACAATTTGTTGAATAATTTGTTGAATAACAAAAAAAATATAAAATAAAAATTATTATAAAAAAAAAATATATGTAAAAAAGTTTTAATTTCAGATTTTCACACAATTTTGAAAAATTTTTTATTTAAAATTTTTGTACGACATTTGTAGGCTTCCTTTTTTTTTGGCAAATTTAATGTTTGTTTTTTTTTTAAAGAACAACAAAAGCTTACAAATTCATTCAATTTGTTCTAAAGTTTATACTTTAGTAGAAGAGATGTTGTTCCACTAGATATATTTATTCACATTTTAAAGTAAACACTAACACTTCAAAATCATAAGAAAAATTTGAAGTTTTAAAAACTTTAACAGCAGAACTAAACAATTATTGTTTTTTTTCAATCTGAAGTCTTGTTTAAATATTCCTAAATAAAATTTTAAATTTAGTTGCAAATGAAAAATGTAAGAAGTATAAAACATATAAATATTATATTATATTTGAAAAATAGTGATTCACCTCTTAAATTAAAATTTTTGGTTAACTGTCTATCTGGATGTCAATTACAGCTCGGTTATGAAAATTCACTTGAGGAAACCCCAAAAGTATTCAATTATTTTAAACGTTGAGAAAGAAATTTGTTAAACATATTGCTCTAACTGATCACTATGTTGGAGCTATGATACAAGTATTTAAACTTTTTTGTTCTAAATTAAAAACAGTTTGACCGACTTATTTTAAATATTGTATGCGTGTCGCTCTTAGAGAATAGAGTTGACTCTATTAACTGACCAAGAATTTGTGAACCTATATGATGACGATTAATTTAAAAAAAATTTTGTTTAGAGAACTATGTTCACTTTAGACTCAAAAAAAAGTTTCAAAAAACTTTCGGTTACCTGTTGCGGCATATTTTAGTGCGTGTAATTGTCATTTACACCATGTGTATTTTTGTGTTAATTTTTTCAATAACATTAACTTCAATTAGAAACCCATTGATAGACGTAGCAACTCACACCGGGTATTCTGCGTCCAGCTGAATTTTGAACCATCTGGGGAGTGTAGGCGAGTGTAACATTTAGCTTGTGAATCAAGATAGTGAGGGTAGAAATCTCGTATAAGTAATAATAGCTTTTTATTGAACGAAAATTTAATGAATAGTAATTAATTTTCGTGGCGATCAAAATATGTATTTTAAACATATAAGACAAAATATTTAAACAAATTAAATAATATTACTAAGAAATCCAGCCGATGGCGTAGTGGTTGTGGTGGCGGCCTTTCATGCGAAAGGTTTCGAGTTCGATCCCTGGCTAAGGAAACTCAATAAATAGTATATAGCAATATAAAAAAAATTATATAAAAATAACTTATAATTAAATATCTAATAGTCCAATAGTCTAAAAAAATAAATAGAAAAATAATAATTAATAGACAAATAAAATATAAAATATTACTTATAATCGAGTTCCCGAAATAACCTATAGCTTAATAGTAAATAAAAAAATTAACTTTATCGATTTAAACATTATTGACATATGCATATACTACATGACATTACCCAACAAACATCTATTCTGTACGTCAAGAAATAGGAGTATGCAAAATCTTTTGCTGAGAAATTTAGCGTCGTCTTTTTCACAAGGCGTGAGATTGACAATCATGTGAAATAGCTAATATCATACCAATTTTTTTTATATTTTATTTTTTTATCTCATTCTCTTCATATCTATTTCTTTATGACTTGCAGTATCTACAATTAAATTGTAATAAAATTACCTGAAACATAAATTAGCATCTTCAGTTAATAGCATCTGGCTAGATTAATAAAAACTACTTGATTTTTTAAAGAAATACCATATACATGTTAATACAAAAAATAAAATAAGTATATAAAAGTCCATAGTAGTACAGTACGATACATGTATATTTAAGTTCTGTTCAGTTACAATCTCTAGGAAATTGATTTTTAAATTGTTTATTTCACACCTTTTTCTAAATTGTTTAAAGAAGATTTTTATCTTTAATGTTCGATTTTAAGGCTGATATTACGAAATTGTTATTCCTTACACCTGATGCAGTAAAATTTTAACACATGATTTTAACACGTTATATGTATCATGGATTTATTTCGTTACGTGCGTTTTATGTTTGAGGTGAAATTGAAATAAAATTTTATTGTATTTTTTATTTTGTCCCATAAATTTTTAAAACAAATTGGTGTTTTCTTAGGCAGTTTTTTTTTTAAAATGAAAAACGCAATTTGTTTCTTGTTACAAGACATTTTTTTATTTTCCCAAGAATTGTGAAATTGCTCATTGTTCAAAATGTGGTCTTAAATTAAACAAGAAAAGGTTTTTAAAGGAAACTATAAAATTATTTTTAATATAACTAATTTTATTAATAATTTTGAAATTATTTAACTCCATTTTACACTTTAAATTTTAAGGAAAATTAAAAAACAGTTATTTCTATCTTTTTAATTTCAAAAATAAATGCTAGTAAGATATTTGGAAACAATGTGTGAAAGGTACCTGTACTACCAATCCAATTCATTAGAGATTTCTGGGATATAATAAAAACATGGCAGAACATCCATTTACCAACTATTTGAGAAGCGCGTGGGCGGAACCCAAAACTATTTTTTAATTCATTAGAGAAACAAGATAAAAAGGATGAAACACGCTTGTATCAAATTTAAAGGTTCTATTTTAATTGTTCTCGCATAAATCTTCCGAACACATGATTAAATTTCGTCGATTTGCAATCCCCTAAACTAAACTTTATATAAATTTGTATTAATTATTATCCACTACATATAGGAAATGCGTACACTTTCAATGAATGGCATTCGATGCTCTCTATTGTGAGTTAATTACGTTTTGGCTTTTTTGATCATCATTTACGAGTATGTACCACAAAACAAAAAAATCAACTATTGGATATTTTTAAAATAAGCCAAAAAATTATCATTTAAATCTCAAAAATTAATATTCTTACGGTAAAGGTTTTATTAAGATGACAAGTTGATGTTAAAGGACGGACGAAATCAAAATAAAAATTTTGTGATTCCTACAATTTTTGAAAACAAACGAGAAAGGAAAACATGTTTATCAAGTAAAAATATTTTGGTAATTTTTAATACTTAAGCTTTGCTAACTTTAGATATTATTATTTCAGTTTTATTTCGATAAGTTGCGATGTTTAATATTTTCTTTAAACTTTTTAAATTTTTGAAATTGCTAAAAACTTGCATTTTAAAGTTTTCTCTTTTGTAGACATATTTGTTACTAGTATTTCATTCTTTAATTTTTAGCACATTTTCAAAAGAGTTTGTTCCCACAGGTTTCACTTTGTTCCTCCGTCCGTCTATCCATCTGTTCGTTTACAAAAATTTATTTACATCGTTTAAAACAGAGAGAAGAAACTTATCTACGGGTAGATATTGCAAAAAACAAAATTTCATGGAAGAACTATTTTCTGGAACCCCACCCTTTACGGAGTTACGGCCCCCAAATTCTGAGCCCCATTTTAAAATTTTAATGAAAACATATTATCTATTAGGTTTATTTTCAATCTGAAGACCGTAAAATACAGCTCCTATAAGGTACTAAAATTTACCATTATGCAAAACTTAATTTTTGGAAAATTTTTGGCCTGTCATATCTTGTAAACGGTTCAAGTTAAAAATTTGAGAATGGAAGAAGTTGGATCGTCAGAAGTTAGTCGGCTAAAAAGTTTTTTTTTTGTCACCATCCCTATTTATGGGCTGTAAGAGATCGAAAATTTTAATTTGCTTTTTTTAAGCGCCTGTAACTTGAATACCCATTGATTTTTTTTTAGTAATTGACAATACTTAAAGCTTCAGCAATATATTTTAGCATGTGTTAAAGGTTTTCCTAAAATTTAAAGGTGGTTCTTGACAATGAAGAAAGTTTCTCTTAGTTTTAACAATTTTTGCTTAGATAATAAAATCCTTAGAATAATTCCAAATTTTCGTGGAAGTCACAATTTAATTCATCACCTCAAAATTCCAAAACCTCGAATTTGATATGTTGAAAACATCATATAGCTTATACACGACTTCTAAATTCAATTATCTTGCTTATACATAATATTTAAAAAAATCTCCTGTTTTACAAAGGACTCTGTATACTAATCAACTCCCCTCGATTTATTTTCCAGAAAAACATTCTTAATTGAAACTATAGCCTATATAGACTTTAATCGCGAGTGAGACTTTATTTCTCTATTAAATTTGGATTCTTTCCAATTAGATCTTATTGCCGTAGGTTTTTAATTCCACTCTCTGATACCATATGAAAAATCAAATAAAATCGTAATTTTAAGTTAACAATTTTAACAATTTTTGAATAGTAGTTATCTTTTTTTTTGCTATATCATTACAATCCTAATTTTAATATTTTCTATATTTCTTTAAAACAGGGGATTGTTCCAATGTGAAGATTTACAATATTTAAATGTCAAATGAAACTTCAATATAATTATTCTTAGGGGACTTTATAATCTCCATCTTGCCAAAATAAAATATTATGTCATATTAATTTAAAGTTAACCAACAAATATTAAGAAGACGAAAAACTAAAACAAAATCTACTTTCAAATCCATAGGGGATCCGTGAACCCCAAAAAATATTCTATTTAAATTACTTTTACCTTTGTTATCCCTTAAAACTTGTTATGATTGATATTTATTTTAATAACATGTATGAGTAGTTAAATATTGAAGAAGGCTAGAATATTGGTTAATTTGTACGTATGTTTGCGTACCACACATGAGTATATATGTGTTTGTTTTTCAATATAATTTGTTAGTATTACAATATAATCAGTCTTAGGAAACATGAATTCAAGTAAATGGTATTATTAAATAGTAATTAACTTTTTACAGGCTAAAGGGCTTTTCCTCTGTTGCATGAAAAGCTCAAAGGTTTGGAAAGAGGTTTTTTTATTATCCAGTTCCACTTTATGGTTTCAGCTTTACATTAGATTTACATAACAGGAAACTTTCAATGACCTTTTTAATTAAAATTCAAGATATTTCAATTCAATGATCTCTAATTGATTAATTTAGTAAAAATAAACAATAAGTCAAAAGAGTTTAATAATCTCTAACTATTTTCTTACGGTCTATGCCGAAATATGTACCATTAGATATTCTTATTAAGTTTACTACTAAATATAATTACTACATTTTTCTATTTTATTTTTATTTCCTAAAAATATGCATTATTTTATACATTAAACATAGGTACTAAATGAAAATAAGGAAACTAGTATCAGTACCAGAAAAACGTAACTGGTACTGGTCGTCAATTTTTTTTCCAATATCATATTGCTGAAATTTGAAAAATATTAAAACAAGTAATGATAAAAAACCAAGGGTTTTTAAAAAAGCACATTTTCAAAATAATATAGTGTTTCATACTAAGTATTTTATCGGATATATACGTTGGTGACTAAGTTACTGCTTACTTATAAAAAAAGTAAATATTTTATTTGAAAGTTCTAATAGCCCTTCAATGGGGAAGGTTTCCAAATTTCTCAAGGACCTAACTTCATCTACCCACCCCCCCCCCCCCCCTCCCCCTCTCCATTTTTGTAGAATTTTATTATCTAAGAAAAAATGGGTAAAACTGAGAGACACTTTCTTCAATTTAAGGAACCGCTTTTAAATTTAAGAAAAACCTTTAACATATGTTAAAATATAATGTTGGACCTTCAAATTTTGTATATTAATAAAAAAAAAATTGGACAGGTATTCAAGTTACAGGTGCTTAAAAATAGCAAAATTTCAATTTTCGAGCCCTTATAGCTTCTAAACAGGGGGCTTGACAAAAAAATTTTGTTAACCGACTCCTACTAATTTCTGATTATCTAACTTTTCCCAAAATTTCAAGACCCTAGCTTGAACCGTTCAGAAGATATGTGTGGTCAAAAATTTTGCAAAAATAGAGTTTTGTGTAATGTTAAATTTTAGTACCGTCTGGTAACCCTAAACATTTGCCTGTAAAAAATTTATAAAGTTTATAAAACCAGCTATCGTTTGCCGTTTTCAGATTGAAAATATATTTAACAGAACTCTTGTTATAATCATTTAAATATAGGGCTTTTTCCAAATTTTGGGGGCTGTAGCCTCGTAACAGGTGGGGCTACAGAAAAAAATTCTTCTACGAAATTATTTTTTTTGCAAAAACTACCCATGGTTAAAATTTCTTTACTCTATTTCAAACGGTGTAAAAGTTTTTGTAAACATACGGACGGCCGGACGGACAGACGGACGGACAGAGTGAAGCTATATAGGCACATTTTTACAAAATTTTTTGAAAATGTGCTAAAAACGGGTCTTATTCATACTACGCGAAAGTAACATGTTATCTGCGTTAACGCGTTATTTAGTTGTTAAAATTTCCAAGTAACTAGAAATTTGTATAAAAAAAAGTTGTCAAAAGTACTGTGAAAATAACACGTTATCTACTCAGTTTAACATGTTATTTTTCAAGGTTGTGTACTTCAATTTTTTAATATAATCGACATTTTTTCGATTTATCAATTAAATTTATTTTGAAAGATTTTTTTTTTAAAACAAAACAATACAGAAATGTAAATAATTTTCTTTGATGAAAAGTATTAATAAATCAAACTGTCAAATTTAACAACTAAAAACGTAGTCTGAAACGAATTGTTTTTAACATGAAATATGACGGCTATAACATGTTACTTTCGCGTAGTGTGAATAGGGTAAGGATTTTTTATTTCAAACGGGCAATATTAAATAAGTACTTAATAAATTCTCTCAATTCAGGTTTTTAGTATATAATACTGGTAATAAGTACTTGTTAGTGCAGGTTAGTACTAGTTGATTCTGGAAAGTACTGGTTAATGCTGGAAAAATAGCAGTAGATACCTGTACCAGTATTTTTTACTCTCACTTAAAATTTTTTTTTGTACATACCTTCCAGTGATGGTATTTCAATTTTACTAAATATTTATTCCATAACCAGTGGTTGTGACTGTCCAGCCGATGGTGCAGTGATTGTGGTGCTGGCCTTTCATGCGAAAAGTTTCGGGTTCGATCCCTGGCTGGGTAAACTCAATAAATAGTATATAGCAATATAAAATTATATAAAAATAACTTATAAATAAATATCTAATAGTCTAAAATAGAAAAATAATAATTAATAAACAAATAAAATATAAAATAATTACCTATTATCGTGTTCCCGAAATAACCTTTATCTACTCGTATATAAACATATGCATCTGTCTACTTGACACAATTGACATATACATATGCGACATGACATAAGCCAACAAACATTTATTCTGTACGTCAACAGATAGGACTATGCAAAATCGCAGTGATACCTTGCCGAAAATCTAGGAAAACTCAGTTAAATCTTTCGGAGAAATTTGGTGTCGTCTTTTCCACAAGCCGTGAGATTGAAAATCATGTGGAATAGCTCCCCCAGGGGATAAAACAAAAAAAAAAAATGTATTCCAGTATTGATACAATATTGGCCCTGGTTTGTTTATTTAAGTACCAAAATACTTGAAAATTACACAGCTCTGCTAATGTAATTTCTACGAAATTTATTCATTGGTGTATTGGTACTTCCCTGCAAAATTTATCATTTTCTACTGTGCTGAGTACTTAAATATTAGAAAAGTTACCAAATGTATGAATTAGTAATATAGTTATTTATAAAGGGTTGCCGATTACTGATTTTATACAATATAATATGAGCTTCATATTATAATAGTATTATTCAAATAGTTTTTTTTTATATTTGTATATAGGAAATTATTAAAAAAAAGCAAAAGATAAAAGTATATTTACAGGTATTTCCAGGTATTTCTTTCAAAGAATTCGAATTTTAAATAATGGATGTAGTAACATGATAGTTTACCTTTTTTATTAATGGTATTTTTATGAAAATAGGTCAAAGGTTAAAAGAAAACCAATTATTTTAAAGTTATTAAATATGCCTATGTCAAAAATTGTAATTTAAAACTTTTTAACAAAATTTAAAAACAATTTAAAACGATTTGGTAAAAGAATAAATATATTTTGGGTTTTTTTTTTTATATTTATTAATTTTAATAACTATTAAATTTTACTGATAATTTTGCCAATAGCGTACAACTTAAAATCAATATTTAAATATTTATTGTTTTTATAGAGCTGAAAATGGCATTACGTTATGTTTATTTAATTTTTAAAATTTTTGGTTTTAATTGTTTCATTATTTAAGTGGCCAGTTTTTATATCGAGAGTGTTCAGATTTTAACCGTGACCACATAAAGTTTCTATACACTGTTTTGTGAAATCATAATTGAAAACTAATAAATAGTGGGTATACCTAATTCACTTTTTACCAGCAAAATATATATATATATATAAATGGATCTACGAGACTCTAGAGTCTCCGGCCAACATTAGATAATTTCTCCATTGGTCTCTATGCTGGGCAGCTGTTCTGCATAAGCCTGGTACACCCAAATTTCGATAGACCTGTTCTACTTCTTCTTTGTATTTTTACTCTCCTGACTAGGTTTATGTTGTCGTAGAAAGCGTTCAGTTCTTGGTATCTTGGTCTCGTGAAAAATAAGTTCCGAAAAAGTTCGGGCAAAAAAAAATCGCGTGTATGAGATATGAAGGGCATAAATGCACGGTGATAGGGTGGTTCCAAATCCCAGAATTCAATAAATATTAAAACATTAACATATTAATTAAGTACTAGTACTGAATAAGTTTGCATGTCGTAGACGAAATACTGGTATTTGTAAAAATAAATAATTTTAGTGAAATTAAAAAGAAACTAGGTACTCGTTTTTTATTTCTTTCGTAAAAATTTCACTCAAACGCTCAATAATATATTAAATATTATTCATTAAATATATTATAGGTATTTTTTTATTTCTTTCGTCTTTACTCAGCGATATCCATTTTTGAGGTGTCAATTGAATATCAGTGACACTTTCTATGTAATAACAATTTGTGTGTATTTGTGATACTACGTGAAACCAAATAATGTTCTCAGATAAGGTCGAATATTAACAACCTAGGTTTTAACCTAAAACAAGTTCTCACAATACTAAGTGCACCGCTCAACAACAGCTAAGGAGTCAGTAACTAATAGCTAAAGCTCAATTCTGAAGTAGGCTGAAATAACACCATAGGAAATAAAGTCATTAAACAGAAGGAAATAAAACCTCCTGGTGTTGAATGCATTTGGTAGTTTTTTTTATGTACACTATTTTCAAAATTTTTAGTTGTTTGTTAAATATACCCTTCCATTTAAAAGAAAAACACAAATTATATGAATAAAAGCATTGATCTAAACCAAGTTCTATGGGATCAAAGAACAATACCGCAAAAATTCATGAACCTAGGAACAAAGGAACAAAAAATGGTTTAAATGGTTTTTTGATTTTTTTATTATTTTGATTCGGTTTATAGCTCGATTTTTACATAAAATATTCATTAATTATTTGTTTACCGCATATGAAAATTTAATGTCCCCAAAATCACAGTGCTGATTTTGAATAGGTTCGATATGAGTTTACAGAATTTTATTTTTAAAAGACCAAGCTCCTAATTGTATTTAACAGGAATCTCTATTTTAGTTTTAAAGTGAAATGTATCTTTCAGATCTTAAAAATATACCAAAGAATCGAAAGCTATTTGAATAGAAATTACTTTAGTATATATAAATGACAGTAAATATTTTTGCAGCTCTTCTTTAATTTTCACCAGATATATGTTCTTATCCTACTATTCTGCCATGAGAAAGTAGCACAACAAAGTTCTTTAGCACATAAATTGCCCACAAAAAATCTAAATATCAACACAACAGAGTGCTTATATCAAATTATAAGTTTTGGAGGAACAAGTTATGGAGGATTTTTGTTATTGAATTTGTAAGAATCGAAACTCAGATAGTATATAGTAGTAAAGTTTCGTAATTTTTTTTTTTTAGATTTTAAGCTTTAATGCTTACCACGACGCAGGATCATAACTCCTAGGATTATAAGTAGGGAATTTAGACTCATTTAGTTGCACATAAGTCCCTAATTAATCCTTGGGACTAAAAAGCTCACTTTAAAATATTTACTTTGGACATAAGTCCCTTGACAAATGGGTCATAAGTTTGTTTTTGGAAGTATTATTTATGAATGCATGTATGCAAGACTTTGGTTACAAAATCAAGGATTGTTTTTTTTTCAATAGCCCTTCAAAATGTAGTTTACATGTAAAAGTTTTAATTTTTTCCTAATTTTGGAACCCTCATTTCGAATACAAGATCAAAATGTGTGCTAATTATTTTTAATATTATAGTCTAAGATAGTCTGTATATATTCGTACCCGTCACTGATGTTACATAAATAAAATAATTTTTGTTTTATATTACTAATAACCTTCCAGCTGAGAGCTGTATAAGGAGATTATGACCCACTTTTTTGGGAAACTCCAAGGTTCAGAAGTCCCTTAGGGAGTCTGGGTCGAGTTGCTATGAGTTTTACATTGGTTTGGTGGCACAGTGGTTAGAGTACCGACCATTCTTCCGAAAGGCCAGAGTGTGAATCCCAGTGAAAATTAAAAAATTTTCTAAGAGTTAGACCCTGCACCTTTACCACTACATAAGCATTTTAAGATCTTTTAAAATAGCTATAAAATTTAAAAAAATGTATAGAGGCAAAATCTTTCGATCAAAGGCGTACCTATCGTTAAAATTTAAGATACTCGACACTGATCATACCTATACACTTATATACTACCCATTAAAATACAATGAAATAAAAAATGTGGTGGCGTATGTTTTTGTATAAAAGTGGAGCAAAAATATCCTGAAAACCAAAACATTAAATAAAAAACTAAATAGAAAAATATTTAAAATCCCTACGGGGTTAAAAGACCAAAAAACCAAACAAAAGGAAAAAAAAAGTTAAAAATGCCCCTTAAATAGGCAAAAAACAAGGTTATGAATAAAATGAATTCCTAGAAGATTCAGTAAATTGCCATGAAAAGAAAATATGAAATATATTTATATTTTGGTTAATAAAAAATGGATTTCATGAATATTATTATTCCTCTTGTTCTTCTGTTGATTTTACAAAATGAATATTAATCTGTTAAGAAAAACCTCGGTTGTTTTTTTTATCGCTTTATTGAAAAAGTAAGAATATTATTTCAATTTTTTTTTTATTTATTATTTTAAGCCCCTTAAGAACTGTAAAATTTTTGATGAGTTCTTTATGACCCTCAAAGCTTTATCAACATTGCAGTATGTTGATATCTGCACTACAATATAGTGAATAATAACATAAACCAAAATATGATGCATTCAATTTTCACTGCATTTTAAAAACCTTTTTATGAATATTCCTATAGGATTAT
This sequence comes from Dolichopus griseipennis, assembly GCA_963082915.1. NCBI lineage: Eukaryota > Metazoa > Arthropoda > Insecta > Diptera > Dolichopodidae > Dolichopus > Dolichopus griseipennis. The sequence continues at coordinate 316,208,076 of OY720441.1, read as the reverse complement.
CTGAGTACATTAAGTTTTTTTAAGGTCCTATTATTTGCAATATTTGAGAAAATATTAAAAATAATATTAATTAAAAATTAAAAAAATATAAATTCGTTTTTTTAAAAGCTAGCTATAACTGGCACGCATTGCTGTGCCTGTCAAAGGGTTTTTAATTGATGTTTTTGAAAAAAAATAACTCAAAAATTGAAATAAAATTGAAATGGAAAAATTTTTTGTTTTTAAAACAGTTTTTGTACTGAAACATTTTAAGATTCTCCTTTGAGTCAATGAAGACATGGTCAAAAATTACGATACATAGTTATATTTAACTACTCGACCCAGAAATTTTTTTTCTAATTGTAGTAGACAAATTCTAAATCAATTGAACTATTAAATCCATCCAGGTATTTAATAATATTATTTTATAAATACCATTTTGTAGACTTTATTGAATAAAAGATTCAGAGATTTGAATTTATACCTGCAGCACCGTTAAAGTTAAACATTATTGACTTATCGAGCTAAGCTTGGATTTAAATTACACAGTAATATTATATAAGACGATCATCAGAATTTTATTAATATAGCATAAACTCTTACCAAACTGTGGTAAATTCCTTTATTTACACTTAAAATAAATAATTTTAACTGTATTTATAAAAATTTAAAATATTTAGGAGCCTATTAAATTAGACTCTTAATACCCGTATGGACTCAAAGGTATGGATAGGGTCGGAATTGAAATGTAAATCGATCTAACTATGTATGTTCATGCGCCCGTTTGTTTGTCCTTCTATCCTTCCGGGTTCGATTACCTGCCATACAATTTCTTTTTAATGTAAGCATTTCTCTAGACCTATTGAAGCTCGATGTCTGAAATTTTTCCAAAAAAAGTTTCGTCTTATGGCATCAGTGTGTAAAATTTGGTAGGTCTAATTAAGCGGATTCGAGTAGTCATACAATTTCTTCTTTTATATGGGAGAAGGATTTTATAGAAAGATAAGAAATTTGTTATACTTGAACATTTTATATTAACACTAACTAATACCCGGTGCGCGTTGCTGCGTCTTTTAATAGAGGTTTAATTGAAGTTAATGTTAATGCAAAAAGTTAACCCAAAAATTAAACATGGTGCAAATTTTAAAATGTATGAAAGCAATTTTTTTAAAACGACTAGGATTATTCTAGTAATTTTTAAAACCTTCTGTAATTCAAAGCAGTACAAACTACTTTCCAAAATTACTTCCCAAAATTTTTTTTTGACCTATCGTAGGTCCGACATGTGTTACCAAACACCAAGCCTGTTAACAGACTCAACTTCATTTTCAAGTTGCTTCACGCATATAAAATTTGATTCAACTAGTCAAACCGTTTCTAATTTAGAGTTAAGTAACGAAAAAATCTATTAAAATCCACAGTGCCGCAATGGATTATCGGAACTAAACTTTCTCTTTGGGCAAAGGAGTATTGCGCAAAATTGGACGTAATTTGTTTCCAAATCTATTTTTTCACAAACGCAGGCCGGCATGAGTTAGCCAATTCCAAGTCTGTTCTCATTCTCAAAGCGGAACACATATACAAAATTTGAAGAAAATCGGTCAAACCGTTTCCAATTTAGAGTAAAGTATTGAAAAAACCTATAAAAAGCTGTTGGGCCGCAATGGGTTAATGGAACTCAAGAAATTTTTTTTGAGGCTTTCTTTTAGCCAAAGCAGTGTTTCGTTAATTAATGAAAAGAAATAGTATGTTACGTGTATTTATAACACTTAACATATCATAGTTTGTCTTTTATTATATTTAGATATATTAACCGCTTCCAAAACATGTTCAATCAAAAGTAAGTAGTCAGTGAAACAGTTCAATGAAATAGCACTGAAATCTACAACTCAATTAAACCAAAAAAAATTTTTTGTGTTAAACATAGAAAGCCAGCCCTTAAAAATCGTAGCGAATGAAATAAAAAGACAATTTCTTAAAGAACTTCAACAATCAAATAACTTCAACCAAACCAATGATACTCAATTTCTGATTGACATTGCTTTGGACATTTAAGAATCGAAATGTTGATTTACTACCATATTATTATTGTGAAATATTTCATAATTTAAAATAATGTTTCCTTTACTTGTCGCGGCTTTTCTTTGATTTCTCAGTTTTTGGCACCTTTGTCTTCAAAATGATACTCCGTTTCACATGCCATAGAATCTTGGAAACAGGACTAATTTAAAAAATATTTTTTAAATTATTTTAATTTTATTTTGATTGGTATACATTATTTATTTAAAGTAAGTTATATAAAATCGTATATGTAAAGTAAGTAAAAGAAAAATGATGTAAGGTATGTTTATAAAAAATATGTATGTTTGTTAAGTTTATTTTATATTCTTCCTTCATGTTTTCAAATGACAATGGGGGGTTTATTTTCAAAAATTATAAGGTTTCCAAATAAATTTTCCTTGAATTTACATTATTTAACATGAAAGCACGTAATATTAAATGATTGTTTCAATTATTTTCAGGGGAATTAGAATAAAATATAAACATTATGTTATATTATATCTATAGTACCTTTTTATTATCTTATTCTAGGTTTTTTTATGATAATTTATAAGTTGTAATTTGAATAATTGAAATTAATTTTAATTAATAATTATTTTAAAAAATTACTCCTTAAATAATTCATTAACAAAATAAAAAATTAAATAAAATTTCTTCATTTTTTAAACAAAAGAATAATCAGAATTCCATTTTTCCACTTAATTAGGCATATTTTACTTAATTGAATTAAATATGTGCTTGCTTCTTTCTTCATTATTTTGAAACGTGTTCATTTGCTATCTTATAATTTATTACTAAATTAAATTTTCAGAAAAAAAGTCAATAATTCCACTAAAATATTTTTTAAGGGGGAAAACCCATAATTTTTCTTAATAAAAAATTTAATAATTTTCTTAGATACCATCAGCTTCTTTTATATGAAATATGAAGCTAATAAATCTATTTTGTGTTTTTGAAATACGAATGAGTAATGGAATTTCTAATGATTGCAATAAACCTAAAATAGCTACTTTTAAAATAAAGGAAAGTAGTATTCTGGAAGAAATTATTTCCGCTGTTGAATATTATGTATTTTGTATGATTTAAAAATAGTTATATAACTTTTCCTAAGAAATATGATTACTTAAAGTCTTTAAATAATGATATATGGTTTTAGTATAATGTAACACTGTGGCTTTATATCCAAATAAGGTTCTCGAAATAACACTAAATCAAAGTTTATAAGAAAACTTCTATTTAATATTTTTTATTAAAATTATGATTTATGATAAACAGGGTGTACCAGCGGCTCCAGATCCAGATCATATTGAACTAAGCGATTGTGGATATTAAGACATACCATATATAGTATTAAAGAGGTTAAGGTCTATTTATTTTTATCATTGGTTTGTTTGAGGCAAGCCAAGGATTATTGGCAGTTCTCCATTAAATTCTATTGCTAATTCTATTGTTAGCTATCGTAAAATCAGGACTTCCTCTCGTAATAATATGTTTGTGTTTGTTTAATAGTTCCGGGTTTTGATTATTTTCGATCAGTTTCTTAATAATTTCACTTTTTTAGTGAAGCAACCGGTCGGCTCCGAAAGCATCATTTACAATTTCTTCATAGTTTTCATAAGCAAATCTATAACTTTTAATACGGAGTGTTATAACTAGTAGTCCTCATATACCACTGATTTTCCCATACAATTTGCTTGAACTAATAATCCTCATATACCCCGTCCTCCTTCAATGCATGTTTTTGTTGGTTTTGATGTCCCTTATCACTGAGTACCTCTTCGAGTACGTGAATTGGAGATACCCGGTATTTAAGGGAAAGGATATTGTAGCTTTTAAAGGTTATAGTTATATACTCCCTAATAGATTAAAGTCACACTCGAATTAAATTTCCAAATTATTCACAAAGTCCAATTAAACATCCAGCCCCAAATAATTGAATATTTTAATATCTAACAGATTCAGATATTTCTGGACTTGAAATGTAATCAAGAAGAAACTCAATTGATTTAGTTTAAAAATTTTTGCTTTTAAGTCAAATGCATTTATTTATATAGCAAATTTTTTATCTTTATTAACTTCCTTTGGTTGTAATATTATTAAATTTAAGTTTAAGTTCAGTAATTTTCCAGAAAAACTCAGAAAAATGTTTAATTAAATATGTCATTTATAACTTCTTTTATTTTCCATTATAATACTCTAATCTGCTTATAACTGGGGCGACTTTATATTATTTTTACATCAAATTTTAAAAATATATAAATTATGTATACAATTGACTTATATTGGGTATTTAGAAATACATTTTCTTTATACAAGTCTGGAATAATAATATTAACTATATTGGGAAAAAGGGGGGCCACAATAATATTATTTTGGTATAAAGTATGATAAAAATGTAATTTTAACAGCATTGATTACCTTATGGATTGTCATTAATATATTCATTCTCTTATATGTTACTGCAAGCTTATGAAGCCATTTCTTATTTAAATGGAAATTTTTTAAACCTCAAGTAAATATTAGAGTTTTTGACATTATTTTAATTTCAACAATATTATTACAGTTTATTTTAATATTGCCCTTCAACTTGGCGGAAGAGCATATAGTTTTTTTTCATTAGGTCCCCTCAATTTAAAGACAGCAATTAAACCTATTGCACTTACTACCAGCACAAAATCTATCAAATCGTACTTCAGTGTAGCACGGAATCTGTCACTTTTTTAGTCAAAAAATTTCGAATCATTTTTCGTGTATTTTAAGTTTTTAATAAATACAAATATATTTAATCACTACAACTTTATAATTAATAAAGCTAACTCAACTTTGGGATTTGTCATGCGTTGGTTAAAGGAGTTTTTTGATCCCCATATCACAAAACAACTCTCTGTTACGTTTGTAAGAGCTATACTTGAATGTGCAAGCCAAGTATGGTATCCCTATCGTGATATAGACATTTCACGTATTGAATCAGAACAAAAAAAATTTATCCGTTTCGCTCTACGCGATCTTGCTTTGGCAGATCCAATACGTCTTCTTATTAATAAGCATTCCCTTCAATCACGCCGTCTGATGGCGGATATAATATTTGTTTAGCAAATTATTCGCGGTGTAATTAATTCACCTGTTATTCGTGGACAAATGCGGTTTAGGGAGAATTTGAATAATTTAAGATCGGTCAAGCTCTTTAACATCTCACACCACTCTACAGACTACTGTCAATTCGAGCCAATTTCGCGTATGTTAAAAGAGACTAACTTAAGGTTCTAGCTCTTTGAAACTAAGTTTAATAAATAATTAGTACTATTAGTATATAATACTATTAATAGAGTAGCATCATTTTACTAACACACTAACCTTTGTAAATGATGACTTTCATTTTATTGTGATGGTTCACTAAGTGAGCAACATTTACTGATGCTTGATTTAAGCAATTGTCTGATACAATTATCATGTTGATCTCCAATATATGCAAATACGGAAATGAAAGTTGAATCAAATCAAAATTAAGTAATTTAGTAATTGTGGAAGTACGCAATTCAAATGTCCAGCCGTATGGTCATAGACTTGGAAGCTGCCCTAATAAAGTATAACATTCTGAAACTGAAGTTGGTAACTTGCAAAACTGATTTCAAACCAAATGATGAAAGTTATATGAAGTATACTCGACTTTAAGCACTGAATATTTCAAAAATATCAATTTAGGTTACATTTTCGTTAAAAATATGTGGTACCAATTGAAGTTCATTTTGAAAAAATATCATACAATTGAGTTATTCAAACTTTAAAAGGGGAGTATTATGCTTTTATTAGTGCACCATTCAGCCGTTCAGTAGTTACCTTCCATAACACAATAATATTATAATAAATCTATTTATAATTTTGCACCCCAAATAACATTTTTTTAAATGCCAGTTAAGTTTCTGAAAAAAAAAATTTTAATTTATTGTAGTAATATTTATTGGAAATATTACCAAAACAAGTGAGGGAAAGAACCAAGGGTTTTTAAAAATCACATTTTCAAAATTATATACGGTAAGAAATTACTGAGTATTTTATCATTTATTTTTATAAAAATATATATGATAATATTATAATTTTGTTATTTCATTAATAATTACATATATGACTAATAGTGAATTACTTAGAATATAACCCCAATGCACTCAAGAAAACCTGTTAATAAGTGCAAAATATAATGTTGGAGCTTCAATGTTAACGTTTAATTTTGGAAAAATTTACACTGGTAAATAAGTTACTGTTTTATAAAAACATAAAAGTTTTAATTTTGAAGACCTAGTAGCCCTTCAATGGGGAAGGTTCCCAAATTTTTGCTTAGCAAACTTATGATGGATCTGCTCACCCCCTTCTGTCTTCACTCTTCCATTTTTTGCCAGTTCTAGGAAATCAATTTTGAACTCCAACAAAATTTGGAATTTTACCTAGAATATTATTATCAAACCAAAAATGGTTAAGACTAAGAAACAATTTCTTCAATTTAAAGAGACCCTTTCAAATTTAAGAAAAACCTTTAACGTATGTTGAAATATAAAGCTGCAGCTATAAATTTTGCATATTTGTAAGCAGGTGTTAAAGTTACAGGTGGTTGCAAATAGCAAAATTTCAATTTTCGAGCCCTTATAGCTCCTAAACAGGGGGCGTGACAAAAAAATTTTGTTAACCGACTCCAAGTTTTGGAGGACCTAACTTCTCCCAAAATTTCAAGACCCTAGGTTGAACGGTTTAGAAGATATATGGGGCCAAAAATTTTGCAAAAGTTGAGTTTTGCTAAATGGTAAATTTTAGTACCGTATGGTAACCCTATACATTTGAACCTTATATTTTTATAAAGCCAATAAAACCAGCTATCTTTTGCCGTTTTCATATTAAAAATACACTTAAATAAACTCTTGTTATAACAATTTAAATATAGGGCTTTTTCTAACTTTGGGGGGCTGTAGCTCCGTAACGGGTGGGGCTTCAGAAAAAAATTCTTCTACGAAATTAATTTTTTTGTAATATCTACCCGTGGTTAAAATTTCTTTAATCTATTTCAAACGGTGTAAAAGTTTTTGTAAACATACGGACGGACGGACGGACGGACGGACGGACGGACAAAGTCAAAATTAAGAAAAACCTTTGACATTTATTGAAACTTTCGTTTTGAAGCTTTCAATTTTGTATACAAATAAAAAAAAATTTTGACTGATATTCAAGTTATAGGTGTTTAAAAGCTAAATTTTTAGCAAAATTTCAATTTTCGACCCCTTACAGCTCCTAAAGAGGGGGCGTGACAAAAAAATTTTGTTAACTGACTCTTACTTATTTCTAAGGATCTAACTTCTCCCAAAATTTCAAGTTTCTAGATTTAGCCGTTCCAAAGTTATGAGGGACCAAAAATTTTGTAAAACTTAGTTTTGAATAACGGTAAATTTTAGTACCGTATGGTAACCCTATACAATTGGTTTTTAAAAATTTATAAAGCTTATAAGAACAGCTGTCTGCTACCGTTTTCAGGTTGGAAATATACCTTATAGAACTCTAATTATAACTGTTTAAATATGGGGCTTTTTGCGACTTTGTGGGGCTGTAGCTCCGTAACGGGGGGGGGGGGGGGGGGCTACAAAAAAAAGTTTCAACATTAAATTAATTTTATTGCAATACCTACCCATTTCTGATATTTTTTAGTCAATTGTAGGTAAAAAGGAACGGACGGACGGACAGAGTGAAGCTATATAGGCACATTTTTACAAAATTTTTTTAAAATGTGCTAAATAGGGGAACTACCTTAAAAAAATATTAAAAAATTTTCACCTTATTTTCTGAAATTTTCTTTATTTTCAATATCAAATTTTTATGCCTTGTTATTTTCCTTCTAAGAATAAATTTAACTGTAAAATTACAAAAGGATTTTCATTTTTAAATAAAAAATTTCCATGGAAATTACATATTACATAATATGAAATACGAGTATGGTGTTATTAAAAAAAAGCATGTTGTGTGTAAATATGTGTAGGAATTTATTTCTTATTAAACGTTTCATTTATTTAAAATATTTTCAATTCATTAGACAGAAGTCTTAAAAAAATCTATAAATTATAAAATTTTGTAAAAAATTACCTTAGCAATTTAAATTTAATGAAAGGTTTACATAGTTTACATACACATCTACAACTGTAGATTTTATTTTTACACCCGTGCAATCAAAATAGTCAGTAAAATTTCCCCTTCGTTTATAAATCATTGATCTAGTTATTATTGATGTAAATGTAGGGGTTTATCCGTCCCAAAGTGTTTGAAAAATTTAACTGACTATTATACAAACTCCACTTCAATTCATCTGAGATTTCAGGAACATTAAGCAAACACGGCAGAACTATACCTTGCACCAAGTTTCCATTTTCTAATTGTAATAATTCGGGAGGTATGCAGGTTAAGTCTGAAAAGGCGTGTGGCAATTTCTAAACCTCCACTTCAATTAATTTAAAATTTAAGAACATAATGAAAACTGGAGAGAATTATCTTGTACCAAAATTCAAGTTTCTTTTGTTATTAGTTTCGAAGTTATGCTTGTTAGATCTTGGGAGATGTATGATAGTTTCTCGAAAAACTACTCCAAACAATCCCCAAGTAAATAAACGACGTAATGAAAACGGAACAGAATACACTTTTGTAATAAATTTTAAGCTACTATCTTTATTAACTTCGAAAGTAAGTTGGATAGATGGTACCATGTTCCCTAAAAAAGCTAAAACCTTACAAGCATATCTTCGAAATCAACAAAGTTGGAGACCTAAAGTTTGGTACAATTATGTTTCTATTTCCATTATGTTCCTAAATTTTGAGATGAATTGCAGCGGTAGTTGGAATAACTATCACTTGTCTCCGAAATTGTAAAAACCATATTTTCGAAATTAATAAAGATTCAAACTGGAAATTTGGAACAAGGCAGTTCTGTCCAGTTTCCTTTTTGCTTCTGAAATTTTAAAAGTATTGGGATGATGGTTCGAATAAGCGTGACTCGCAAAACCAAAAATATTTATATAGTCCTAGATTGCGTCGTAATTATGTGTTATAAAATTCCCGTCCAAAATAACTTACGGATTTGAAACTAAAATTGAATTTTTTCCGGTGAATTGTATTACTAAGTGGGTTACATCGACTAACTATTATTTCAATTAGTTGTTTTAAGCTTATATTTTTTGTGAATCTTCGTTTTTTAATTTTCCAAAAATATTGAATGATACAATTGAATTTGAATTTCAAATCCAATTTTATTCATTTTTAATCTGTTAATCATATTCATAACTTCTTATGATTTAGGACGTTTCGAAAAAAAAAACTTCAAAAGGAAAGAGTGGGAAAAGCTGTGTTATTTCTGGGATATCTGTTAGTAAAATATTTAATACGTGACAGCTATACTTGAGTCTCGATCTTGTTTCTTAAGTAAAGATATGACCATAAGCCTTAAGTCTCTTGTGCAATATTTTCAAAGTCTAGATTCTCTATAAGAACTTTAGAAGTTTAAGAAAAATTTCCAGAATATGTCACTTTAGTCTTATAAAGTTTACCAGAACACGTTGATATAAAACTTAACTTCTTTTGATATTCTAGATACTGAACTTCGTTAGATTCAGTCCTGCGCTTACATGAGGATCTGAGGAAAGACCTACATGAGGATCTACAATATATCAAATTGATTACTGCAGAAATCAGAATGTTTGCGGTAAAACCCTACCATATACGAGAACATCAAAATGAAAGCTGTACTGGATGTTGATAAAAATATTCAGCTGAAAAGAAGGAAACCACAAGAGTTACTTAACAATGAGTGACGGAAACATATTTTATATAATATTTTTCAGTACACGTGAATAGAGAAGTTGATTATACAAAAGTTATGATAGTTGCTTAAGATGCTCGAACGGACAAACAAACAGACGGTCGGAGATAGATAGTGGACTTAACTCTCTTTTTAACTTTGATCAAGTTCCATGTTTATTCTTAACAGTCTCACAAACGTAATATAAATTTTTAAATAACTAACTTGTTTTACGATTTTAAATGCTTTCTTGTAGAATAAAGGAAAAGTAATCAAAATGTAAAAGTAAACATGAAATTCTAAGCATGGGGGCTTTTTACATTCGAATTATTAATGTTAACAATATTTTTATAATGTATACATTATATAAAAAGGTGTATATAGTTAATTATGCTGTTTTATTATGTAGCTGTATACATATATGTAACAGTATGTCTTGTCTTATACATGTAAAAATGGATATTATGTATGAATCATGTTTACATTACGTATTATGTAATATATATATGTTTGAACTTTGAATACACATAATTGCAAGAGAATGGCTGTGAATAAACTAAAATTATTTTTATTGGTTATCCTTTGTTTGGTCTTCTTTATGTTTGCATATTTAATGTTATCCTTCTCTGATTGTATTTTCGAAAATATGTAAATAAATTAATTTGTGATTTTTTATCACTTCCACTTCCATATAGACTAGTTAACAGTTCGAAGTGTAATATAACCCCATCTAATTGAACTTTGGCGGATAACTTTCTTTCCTCTTCCCTTTTAAATCAGTTTCATTATATCCGTGCATATATATGGACCGAGTATATTAAAATTTCTCACCCGTTTGTACCGCACCGATCTGGACGAGCTAGATGTAGTGTCAAGGATACGTATCGGATCAGCATAGAAAAGTAAATCGATCTAGCTATGTGTGTCTGTCCGCCCGTCCATGTGTCAGCACGAAAACTAAAAGGGTTAGAGTTTTGAAATTCACACAAAGTCATTTTTAGACAATTTCTAGGTTCCCTATTGTGTTGGTTAAAATCGGACCAAGGTATCGGGGAGCTGCCGTACAACTTCTTTGCACCAATATGAATTTCTTCAAAAATAATTATACTAGGAGGATGAAAATTACACACGGTAAGTTATATAATAGAACAAGCACCTAAATAAAGTTTCAAAATGTTACGGCCCCATTTTCGGGTAGGTGCCATACAAAGTTATCAATTCGATAACTGTTAATCTAATGAAGCTACGAGGTTAAAATTAAAAGGGAGTAAGTTAGTTGGCAAAGTTGGACATCATTCGGACCAACTTTTAGGATCTTCTTGTTTATAAATAAACGAAAAATCCATTCCATCAAGTGAAAAATTTATACAAGTATCACTTTGGAGTTTTTTGCTTTAATCGTATGTACACGGATCAAATTGTATCTGGTATAGAAATATTAACTATTCATTGTAATTGAAAATTTTAAATGCTAGTAAAAATACCGGTACTGGAGGTAAATAGTATTTTTCCAATATTAATATATGTAAAGTACTTAAAGAAATTAAATACAAGTTAAATTCCCTTTGAATTCTTAATTTGAAAATAGATGATCACTAAATTAGAAGTGAGAGTGTATAACGTTTCTGCTGACATCGTGTGTTGCACTTTTTAGAATTATGAACATACGACGTCAGCTAAATACAAAATAATTAATTAGAGACGTATACACACATTAAAGTGCGTCAACTTTTGGTCAGGGGCGTGTAAACACGCTAAGGTGCGTTAACTTAAATGTATATATAATAATTGTTATCGAAATAAAAATAATTTTATTCTTTTTCCACAATAGGGATCATAAAACCTAAAGTAAAAGATTTTAAAATGCGACAAATAAATAAGTGTTAAGTATTATCGGGTGTAATATTGAAAAATATATATGAATTTCCAAATTAAATTGTTTTTTATTATTGATAAATGATAAATCTGGACGAACTGCATCCAACTATGAGGCTGTGCACAAATACTAAGTATCAATATACTCAAAACTTTTCAAAATACAGACTAAGCGGAGTTGTAAACGACTCTTAGTAAAAACGCAACAAAGACTTACATGAGGATCTACAATATATCAAATTGATTACTGCAGAAATCAGAATGTTTGCGGTAAAACACTACCATATACGAGAACATCAAAATCAAAGCTGTACTGGATGTTGATAAAAATATTCAGCTGAAAAGAAGGAAACCACAAGAGTTACTTCACAATGAGTGACGGAAACATATTTTATATAATATTTTCCAGTACACGTGAATAGAGAAGTTGATTCAAGGAAAGATGCGCTTTAATCAGTAAGGATCCGGTATACTGTAGCAGAATGGATGCAATAATACCTACGACAAATACTTTTTTAGTAGCTGTACTGCTACTTGTTTACTTATTTATACTGCTAAAATTTGAAAATCACCAGCTCTAATTAAACCAGAGCAAAATTAAAATTAAGGCACAAATTTATAAACTAAAGCTCCAAGAGTTTTCATTTTGTTTCTATGGTTACTTTAATTTTATTAAACAAAAATATTCTTTTGAACGTATTCATTAAATCAACAGGTCTCCAAATTAAAAACATATTTTATTTCTAAATGTCATGTTTAGAAAATAAAAATTCTTTCAAACCAAAACCATTTTTCTAAGAATTCAAGTGCCAGGCATTAAAAGCACAAAATGCTTTAAGGCACATTAAAAAAAATTTCCATTTTGAATTATTAAATAATAAAAAAAAATTTCTGGGACAATCAAAAATATAATGAAATATTAAAGCAATTTGACCACTTCAAAATTTCAAAGAAAAAATTTATAAGTACACCTACTTACTTTTATAAAAAATTAAATGTCCTTTAATTCCAATTTACTTTAACTTTTTAAGAAAAATGTTTCAAAAGGAATATCATAAAAAAATCATTGCAAAGATTAATAATTTATATTTCTAAGAATAGACACTTAAAATGTATATACCTATATTTTCCTGTACGAGCAAATAAACTCATCTTAATCTTAAACTTCAATAGTCCAAAGGTTATGCGTGCATATTGTGTTTAGGTATATCTATGTCATTTTAATATTAAATAAAAAATTTTTAAAGGACAGATACTTTACGTTGCCTTTGGAAATGACAATTCTTCATAAATTTCATTAAAAATTCCAGGATATTTTTCTAGAAATAAATAAATTTCGATAATTATATCAATTAGTTATGCAAATATTTTTTTTGGAAAATTTCAAATAATTAGAATATTAAGTATTGGTCATTCTCATTTGGACTGGTGCTCCCATAACAGCGCTAGCATAACTTGATAAAGTGCAAAGTAGAGCTATTCCTCTTATAAATGATCCCAGTGTTACCTCAACATTCATTCCACTCAGCCATGGTCATATAGTTGGGTCACTTACCTTGTTTTATATATATCTTATAGGGACTAGCACTTGTTCTAAAGAAATTAAACAGCTTATGTCTCCGCTCAAGATTTTCCAACAGGAAACTAGAATGGTAACAGATGCTCATCTCTACACAGTTGATCTAGCCGAATTGGCAGCCCAAAACTAAAAGTGACACTCTGATTTTGGATCCAACTCCTAAAATCTCTCCATACAAATCCCTACAAATATTCTTAAAAAGAGTATTACCTTATCTACGAGAATATTACTGTGTTTTGAGTTTTGACTAATTGTAAAATTTTTTGTGGGCTTGTGTCCTATTTAACACACAATTGTGTCCAAGATAAGACGCAATGTCCTTAATTTATTTGGAGTATTGTTTTCCAGCATTGCTGGAAATAACGCTAATTTTATTTGGATTATTGTGTTCCAGCATTGGTGGTTAATGTAATGATGTTGGTGTTATTACAGCACAAAATATTAAGAGGTTTCTTATTAAATATTAAAGCTGCATACCATAACCAAACCAAAGATAAACTCCGTGGCACTTAACAGTGTTTAATATTTTGAAAATCGATATAAACTAAAACCGAGCTGACTAAATAACATTAAAATAATTTGGAGGTATGACCGCGCACTTGAAATTTGATCGAAAAACGTAGAAGTTCGCAGAATCGGTAGCCGGTGGTTAATACATGGAAAACAAGATTTTGCATGATATATAATATAAGAATTCAGATTATGTACCTTATTAAGTACCTATTTATAGGATGTCTATAAAGCATTCGGTTTTTATTTGCAACATTATTATCTCACTAAAGTGAGATGTAAACCCATTTAAAAAGTCAAGAAGTCATATTGCAACTTCTTCCTTAACACTGCGGAACTTAAAAGTGGCAATGAAGTCGCTGACCATGAGACAAAGTATATATTACATATTAGATACTTTCTCTTTTAACAACGACTATTTGTCATCCTAATTTTCATAAATAAGAAAGTTAGTGAATGCGAGATAATAGATCTGTTAAGAACAGGTTTTACCTGTCATAGCAATTTTCACTTCGAACACTCTAATGTGAAAATAAAACAAGGACGTCGTCATCATTGTTAATTACCATTAAAATTCATAAACATAAAGAGTTAAACTTTAATGACTCAACGATTCCCAGTACTATTCCTACACAGATGGATTATCCTTTAATTAGTTACAATAATTTTCTCAAGGATTTTCAAAATCTTATTTTTCTTAAGAAAAGTAATTTAATATAAACTGACGGGGTTGTTGAATATAACTGTAAATTATTAAAGGATTTAAAAATAATTTTATATTTCTTTGTAAAATTATATGAAAATAATTGGAGACCATCTTCAACGTATATTAAAATAACAAAACAATTTCTGCAAGGACATTATCCATAAATTTTTAAAAAAAATATGCCTGTACAGTTTCACTGTGCCCATTTGTCCGGTGGTCCCTGCATCCGTGTGTCTACAAAATCTTTACACCGTTTCAATTAAAGAAAAGAAGTTTTAATTACGGGTAGTTCTTGCAACAAAGATAATTTCATGGAAGAACTTTTATCTGTAGCCCGATCCGCTAAACACCTTAAGCCTAAAAAATTTGTAAAAAAAAAATTTGAGCAGGTATTCAAGTTACAGTGTTTAAAAATAGCCAAATTTCTTTTCGAGCCCTTATAGCTACTAAACAGGGAGCTGGACAAAAAACCGACTCCTACTAATTTTTGAGAATCTAACTTCTCCCAAAATTTCAAGACCCTAGCTTAAACCGTTTAGAAGATATGTGTGGCCAAAAATTTGGAAAAATTTAGTTTTGCATAATTTTAAATTTTAGTATCGTATGGCAACCCTAAACGTTTGCCTTTTAAAAATTTATAAACCACATATCTTTTGCCGTTTTCAAATTAAAAATATACCTAACAGAACTCTTGTTATATAACAATTTAAAAATAGGGCTTTTTCCAACTATGGAGGGCTGTAGGGTGGAGCTACAGAAAACAGTTCTTTTTCAAAGTTATTTTTTTTTTGCAATACCTAGCCGTGGTTAAAATTTCTTAACTCTATTTAAAATGGTGTAAAAATTTTGTAAACATACGGACGGACGGATGGACAGATTGAAGCTATATAAGCACATTTTTGCAAAATTATTTGAAAATGTGCTAAAACAAAAACAAGAAAACCTTAAAGTAATATATCTTAACAGATTACATGCTTAATTGAAAATGAAAGCCGACAGAATGAGTGAAAGTTAACTGTTGAAAACATAAGGAATTTAATAGATGAAATATGAACATTAAATAAAAAACTTTGTTTAGTTCCAAGATGTAAAAATTATCTTAAGAATTACCTTCTGCTGTTGTTATAAAATTAGTACCTTGTGGATTAAATTTAAAAACTATCTGATTTAAGAAAGATAGGAAGGGGCCTGGAAGAAAATTAAAATGATAAAATATGTTCGTATAACTATTATGATATTGTAATTTTCTGGATCACGAAATAACATATAGAACAAATTAATTTTCTATATACTTATGATAATAAAAGTAATAATTTTTTATGGCAAGTCTTAACACAATTTATTGTAAAGTTGTTATTTGCGTTTGATTGCTACTGCAAATTAACTAGTTCAACTTAATTTATCTTCAAACTTCAGTTTCCACTCTTAATTTTATGGTTTAAGCGCCAATGTTACATCTTGTCTGTTAATTATCTAGTTAAACTCAATTTATCTTCAAACTTCTGTTTCTACTCTTAACTTTATGGTTTTAGCATTAATGTCTCATCTTGTCTCATCTTGTCTAATTTAAACTCAATTTATTTTCAAATTTGAGTTTCCACTCTTAACTTTATGGTTTTAGCATCAATGTTTCATACTGTCTCTTAACGAAAGAAAATGCGCTAATATTTATAATGCCACACATTAACTCAAGGAACAGAAAGATTTAATTATTAAAAATATGACATGACGGAAGTTTTTTAAAAGCTCTTAAAAAAAGCAGGGTGATAAAAAAAATTCACATATTCTTATAATGGAGGAGACCCTAAAAAAACAAATATGTTTATAATACGTATGTCAATAAAGTTTATGAAATTCCCTGTCTCTCCCATCATGATTCAACATTTTTTAATTTTTTGTCTATTTTAAGAAAAAATTTGCCTTGCAATAAAAAAACAAGTGATGAAAAAAACCAAGGGTTTTTAAAAAAGCACATTTTCAAAATAATATAGTGTTTCATACTGAGTATTTTATCGGAATATAATGTTGAAGCTTCAATGTTAACGTTTAATTTAGGAAATATATACGTTGGTGACTAAGTTACTACTTACTTATAAAAACCGTAATTTTTTTAATTTTTGAGTCCTAAATGGGGAAGGTTGCCCAATTTCTCAAGGATCTAATCCTCAATACTCCCCTTCCCCCAACTTTTTTAGGTTCAAGGAATTAAATTGTGAATTCTACCAAAATTCGGAATTTTATTTAGAATTTTACTAAATAAGCAAAAATGGTTAAAACTGACAGACACTTTCTTCAATTTAAAGAACCGCTTTTAAATTTAAGAAAATCTTCTAACTTATGTTAAAGTAAAATGTTGGACCTTAAAATTTTGTATATTAACAAAAAAAAATTTGAACAGGTATTCAAGTTACAGGTGTTTAAAAATAGCAAAATTTCAATTTTCGGGCCCTTATAGCTGCAAAACAGGGGACGTGACAAAAAAAATTAATGACTTCTACTTATTTCTAAGGATCTAACTACTCCCAAAATTTCAAGATTTCCTAGCTTGGCCCGTATAGAAGATATGTGTAGCCAAAAATTTTGCAAAAATTGAGTTTTGCATAATGGTAAATTTTAGTACCGTACGGTAACCCTAAACATTGGTCTTTTAAAAATTTATAAAGTTTATGAAACCAGCTATCTTTTGCCGTCAGATTGAAAGTACACCTAATAGAACTCTTGTTATAACAATTTGAATATAGGGCTTTTCTCAACTTTGGGGGGCTGCAGCTCCGTAACGGGTGGGGCTACAGAAAAAAATTCTTCTACGAAATAATTTTTCTTGTAATACCTACTCGTAGTTGGAATTCTTTTCTCTATTTCAAACGATGTAAAAGTTTTGTAAACATACGGACAGACAGACGGACAGACAGACGGACGGACAGAGTGAAACTATATAGGCACATTTTTACAAAATTGTTTGAAAATGTGCTAAAAATGATGTGACCATACACAGAACCAACCGCTCTTACAACAATATCATAATGTGCAGTTTCTTTCAAAGACTTATCCATACATAATCATTTTTATTAAAGCAAAACAACGTTTCATAGTTATAATTTTTTTTTAAATCATATAACTTAAACTAACTCTGTTTATTTAAGATAAAGTAACTCGTTATTGTGTTAATAATTTTTGGCAAGATTTTTGAAGGATTCCAATACAAACACAAAAATTTTATTATATATCAGTTAGATAGTTCATTTTTCCCCAATTAAAAACATTTAATGAGACATCAACAAGAGCAAGTCTAAAAATTATTATACCTACATACAGACGCACATCACAAAAAAAAAACAAATTATTTGGGTTTCTGCACACCGGAATAATGAATATATGGAAAAATCTCAGGTTCCATTTTTTGGTGCGACAACAACACCTTTCACTTATTATATTTTATATAAGCGATTGGTAAAATAAAAATACAATTATTGATCAAGTAAAAAAATTTTAGTAATTATGAATAGGTAGATAATTTTAAGATTTGATTCTTAAAGCTGACTTCAATCTTCAATGTAAAGAAAGGGGAAACTATTAGAGTTCTCTGGCGATAAAATATGAGTCATTATATTTACTCTAAGATATTGTAAGAAGAACATCAAACAGTAAACGTACATGTTATACTTAATATAAAAGTTAAATGAAGAATGACAGCAAAATAAGGACAAAATAAAGAGACCAGATGTTGTGGGAAACTGGGTTTGTATACCAAAAAGACATAGAAACAAAAAAGTAGAAAGAAAATATCAAAAAAGAAAGAAAAACTTGTGAGTTATAAAAAGAATAAAAGAAAGTAATATATATAAGTACTAAGAACATTATAAAACTTTGAGTACTAAGAGTTCTAATAACATTATAAAACTTTGTAATCATATTTTGGTGCTTTATGAAAATAAAATCGAAACCAAAAGAAAATAAAAGTAGAATTTATTTATAACTAATAACATAAACAAATTTAATAGGATTTTTTTTTGATTTTTTTGAATTTTTTCCATTTTCTTGAATATTTTTGATGACAATGAGTAGTATAATGTAGGTTTTTCAAATGTTTCCTTACCTGTTATTAAAAGATATCGCTTTTATAGTCCTCGTTATAGTTCAAACATTTAATGCTGATTGAAGAGTTTTGTTTAATTTTTTCCCCGAAAAAATCTCCATAATTGCAAACCAGTTTCCCATCGTACTTCACTTATCTACTTACCTCCAGCCTTTTTAGTTTTGGAGATGCGTTGCAGACGTAGAAGCAATTTTAATATAAACGTGTCCTAATTTGTATGCATGGGTATAAATTTACGTTCGAATACGTCGAATAGCAATATTTCAAAAAATTGAATGTTCGGATGTTAACAGCTGATTGTGTGGAATGAAAATAAAAAATTTTACGAAAAATTACACTTTAGCGAATACTAGAAGACTGCCGAAGCAACAACTACGGTTTATTTTTTTGATTTTTAAACTCTTCTACTAAAACCGCATCGAACGCAATACAAAAACCAAAATGTTTGGGTAAACGTACAAAAATTAACTCTTACCGCCCATATATGGATACAATTACAAAAATAGTGAGTGTGCAGTTCAATCACTCGAATAAGTAAACAGTTTCAAAATCACAAATGGCCTGGAAACTGTAAAATGATATTAGTTGAAAATACTAAATTGGTAGCATTGCATTGGAATCCCAAAAAAACTAATAGAATTTGATTCAAGTCGTTTTTTCAGATATTAAGAGTAATATTAGAAATCACCATGGACTAAGTGAAAGTGCAGTGCAATATGCTACTGCTAAAAAGTAAGGAAATATACCACTGAATTTTTCTAGAATTTTTTTCATCTTTCATCTTTTCCGAAACTCTGATCGGACGCTCTTTTGCTTTCGAATCAGACTTGTTGTTAAAAGACGATGAATATTGTAATTGAAGCAAAGCTTTTACACAAGACGTCTACGGAAAGGATTTGCTACTACCACATCCACACCTATCAGTACTCTCTACCACTAATACCAACTAATATCTATTTGGATGCAAATGGTTTGAATTCGCGATTCTTCTTGCTTCTGCAACGGCAATCAAGAAAGTATATGGACTATCGTTTCAATTGTGCGTATTAAATTTAGTTAAATATGGTTCAATTAAGTAAAAATTAAAATATTTATGCAATTGTTTAATTAATAACGGCTTTAAAATATTTTTCGGAGAATTATTAATATTTCATGATATTGTAAAAATATTATTTAAAAACAAATTTTAATAAAACAAAATTCCTACATCTATTTTTAATGATACCCAAATAAAAGGACTAAATTAACGGAAATAAGGATCAATATTAATCGTTTTCAGAAATTATTAAAATCCTTAAGATACAATATTAAACCCAAATTATACTGTAGGTCAATAATTAAATATTCATTGTTTATTAATGTAATTGAAGCCTTAAAGGTCAATAAGTAAATACAAAAAAAAAAAATATAGTTAAAAAGGCAAACATCAATGGAAATCTAATTAAAAGAATTGACTTCTTAATTCACTTATTTACAAAAAATAGGATTTGTTCGGCCTTCTGTCTCAATTTTTTTTCACAATGGTTAAAAATCACCATCAAAGCTTAAGATAAAGTAAGCTAACAGTTAGTCATGAGATAAATATTTGGGTATGGTACTTTCTTCCAAAATATAAATCGCCGATATATAACGGTTCGTTGAACAATGAATCCACCTGTACTATAAAAAAAATTATTCCACAATTACTATTACATCTTCAATAATATAAAATAAATTTTTGCGAATTCCTTCTATCATAATCAAAATTGAATACAGAAATAGATTTGGATCCCTATAAATATTTATTAGGGTTAATTGGATATACTGGGGCAAAAAGTTAATTAAAAAACTATATATTAATTCTTTAAAAAAAGTTAATTAATAAGATAAGGAATTCATTTATAGTTTACCATATTATAGAATATACTAGCAGATTTACCCGGCGTTGCCCGGAAGCTTGCAAATTGTAAAAACGCAAGTTTCAGCAATTTTTTGAAATACTACTTTGCTTATAAATGAAGCCACAAAAAAATATTTGTGGAGTTCCGTTAACCCATCGTGGCCCAACAGCTTTTTATAGGTTTTTTCGTTGCTTTGTTATATATTAGAAATGATTTAACAGATTAACTTCAAATTTCGTATATGTGTTCTTCTTTGAAAATGAAGTTCAATTTACTAACAGACTTGGAAGTTGTTAAACCCTGTCGACCCGACGATTGTTCAAAAAAAATTTGTAAGTAAATTACGTCCAATTTCTGAAAGTAGGTACAACTTCTTTGAATTAAGGGAATGCTTAAAAAAATGTTTTGTCGAGTTCTTTTAACCGATTGCGGAACAAAAACTTTAAAAAATAGTTTGAACGATTATCTCTAATTTTTCTATATACATGGTGCTTCTTGACTATTTGGTGCTCCTTGACGATAGAGTTGAGGATGTTAGGTTCCCGGCGAATAATGTTAACTGAATTAAGATGACTATTGGTCAAATGGGGATACTACGTTTGCCATTATGTCATTATACTATATCAATAGTAGTTATCTTGAATTGCCAACGTTTGAATAAAATATAGTCGATGGTTTAGAAAAGGTTTAAAAATTTGCTTTTCAACTTATATTTTGTTTAGTCCTGAAAGTTGTAATACGCTCTTCCTCGTTTTTAGCACATTTTCAAAAAATTTTGTAAAAATGTGCCTATATAGCTTCACTCTGTCCGTCCGTTCGTCTGTCCGTCTGTCCGTATGTTTACAAAAACTTTTACATCGTTTGGAATAGAGAAAAGAAATTTTAAACACGAGTAGCTATTACAAAAAAAATAATTTCGTAGAAGAATTTTTTTCCGTAGCCCCACCCGTTACGGAGCTGTAGCCCCCCAAAGTTGGAAAAAGCCCTATATTCAAATTGTTATAACAAGAGTTCTATTAAATGTATTTTCAATCTGAAAACGGCAAAAGTTAGCTGGTTTTATAGACTTTATAAATTTTTAAAAGAGAAATGTTTAGGGTTGCCATACGGTTCTAAAATTTACCATTATGCAAAACTCAATTTTTGCAAAATTTTTGGCTAGACATATCTTCTAAACGGGCCAAGCTAGGGTCTTAAAATTTTGGGAGTAGTTAGATCCTCAGAAATAAGTAGAAGTCGGTTAACAAATTTTTTTTATCACGTCCCCTGTTTTGCAGCTATAAGGGCGCGAAAACTGAAATTTTGCAATTTTTAAACACCTGTAACTTGAATACCTGTTCAAATTTTTTTTTGTAATTTACAAAATTGAAAGCTCTTTAATTATATTTCAACATGTGTCAAAGGTTTTTCTTAATTTTGAAGGATGACGAACCTACAACCCCCACAAATTCCTAAAAAGCCCTATATTTAAATTGGTATAATAAGAGTTCTGTTAGCTATATTTTCAATCTTAATAAAGCAGAAGAGAACTGCTTTCTTAGGCTTTCCAAAAATACATCATTAAAATGTACAGAGTTGCCATACGGTACTAAAATTTACCATTATGCAAAACTCAATTTTTGCAAAATTTTTGGCCCCACATATCTTATAAACGGTTTAAGCTAGGGTTTTGAAATTTTAGGAGAAGTTAGGTCCTTAGAAATTAGTAGGAGTCGGTTAACAAAATTTTTTTGTCACGTCCCCTGTTTAGCAGCTATAAGGGCTCGAAAATTTAAATTTTGCTATTTTTAAACACCTGTAACTTGAATACCTGTTCAATTTTTTTTTCGTTAATATACAGAATTTGAAGGTCCAACATTATACTTTAACATATGTTAAAATATTTTCTCAAATTTAAAAGCGGTTCTTTAAATTGAAGATAGTGTCTGTCAGTTTTAACCATTTTTGCTTATATAGTAAAATTCTAAATAAAATTCCAAATTTTTGGTAGAATTCACAATTTAATTCCTTGAACCTAGTGAGGATTAGATCCTTGAGAAATTGGACAACCTTCCCCATAGAGGGGCTATTAGGACTTAAAAATTAAAAAAATTACTGTTTCTATAAGTAAGTAGTAACTTAGTCACAAACGTATATATTTCTTAAATTAAACGTTAACATTGAAGCTTCAACATTATATTCCGATAAAATACTCAGTATGAAACACTCTATAATTTTGAAAATGTGCTTTTTTAAAAACCCTTGGTTTTTTTCATCACTTGTTTTATGATTTTATGAGAGAAATGTAGGCTTATTTTTTGGAAAAATTGTTTTAAATACTATGTTTTTAAGCATTATAAATATAAGAAATTGAATTTTTTGATTTTTAGATTTCATTTGAAGAAAACTGAAAATTTCATTGAATCTTTATTCAAAACGCACAAACAGGTCAAAACCAAATTAACCATGTGGGTTTTAATTAAAATGTTGGTAATTAAAATACTTTTAATCGTAAAGAAAATAAAATTTATAGAAAACTTCATGGCGTCGTCGTGGAAAACGATTTAATCGAACTTAACTAAAACTTTTTGCAGCCTCTCTTTAGACTGCAAAATCAACCTGTAAAATTGGACACAAATCGAAAACAAAAAATTTTTTGAAAGTCCGCCAGGCCGAAATGGGTTAAATTATTTCAACCAAATTTATACAACTAATTGCGGTTGCTCAGAGGAACATTTGTCCAAAATTTCAAGTCAATTTGTCAAACGGTTTTGACTCGACATCAAAAATATTGAAAAAGCTTCTTTTCGCCCTCGTGCCCAAACGGGTTAACCGAATTCAACAAAAATTTGTGCCAGACTCTATTTTCGACTGCGAAACCACCTTGCAAAATTGGACACAAATCGGAAACACAAAATTTTTTGGAAGCCCGCCACGCCGAAATGGGTTAAATTATTCCAACCAAATTTATACAACTAATTGCGGTTGCTAAGAGGAACATTTGTGCAAAATTTCAAGTCAATCGGTCAAACTGTTTCGGCTCGACATCAAAAACATTGAAAAAGCTTCATTGCGCCCTCGTGCCCAAACGGGTTAACCGAACCCAACAAAAATTTGTGCCAGCCTCTCTTTTTGACTGCAAAACCACCCTGTAAAATTGGACACAAATCGGAAACACAAAATTTTTTGGAAGCCCGCCGAGCCGAAAGGGGTTAATTTATTCCAACCAAATTTATACCATTTATTCCGTTTAATAAGAAGAACATTCGTGCAAAATTTCAAGTTAATCGGTAAAACCGTTTCGACTCGACATCAAAAAAACGAAAAAGCTTAAAACGGCTCTGGAGCCGCAACCTGTTGACTTATAAAAATGCGACATAGCCTATGTCACCCCCCGGACTCCCAAAATTATTCCTCTAAAATTTGGTGTCAATCGGACCTGTGGTTTTCACGTGAATCCTGGACAAACAAACAAACAAACAAACAAACAAATAAACAAATTTTCTTCTTTATATATTAGATTATTTTCATTATTTAAGGTACGCATGTATCCTATTTAACGATACGAATTAATGTAATTGTTCTTCGAAACGGTGTATGTAATGTTAATTCAAATTATGTTAAACAATTAATTAGAAAATATTAGTTTTTCGGAAAATAGTTTTCCACAACTTGTGAATTCTTAAATTTAAATAAAAACTTATCTGAAGTTATTAACTTCATTTGTTTCTATATTTTTGCCACTGTACAACTTCACATTTGTATTAGGGTACATTAAATTTTTCAAAATAGTATTTGTTTTTTGGATTTGAATTTGAATAATTTAATTGCATTATCTATTTTATTATTAAATTGTAGGTATTAACTCTTACTATAACGATTTTGTTAAATAAATGTGTCTTTTGAATGCTAATTTTGATGCCCACCATTTCTCAAAAGCTACGCCACTGAGATCTGTGTCATTTTATCATACGAAGTTCTAAAAAAGGCACGTAAATTAATCAGAAGACGGCATTTACAAAGGCAGCGGCTTTACAGAGCAAAATTAAGTGTGGCCACTAAAAAGTTAGCTAAGTTTGCTACAACTACGAGGTTAAAATTTAAAAAGGTGAAAATAAAGCAATAAGGTAAATGCAGTACCTACGTCTTGAAAAACTTAAAGGCCTTCATATGGGTATTAAGCAGTTGACAAAAGCAAATGTATAATCTCTTTCTCCCTCCCATTTAGATTGTTTCATTTAAGTTAAAAAAAATCAATTCTTTTGTCATTGCAATCAAATTTTTGAATTAAAGCAGGTAGTTAAGTGAGTTGTTTTTGTTTGGTTAAAGATTCATAAAATATGTCTTGAATTTATTTTAAAACGAGGAAGAGTGTGGTAGAGTAGACTGTCATACGGGTATAATAAGGGCAAAACGAAACTAGTATATATGAATAAAAGTAAATAAATTTTAGAATTAAATAGCCCAGAAAATGAATTACTAGACACCCAATGTAATAAAGCCCAACAATGGTATAGCATGACTATAAATTACTTTAACTTTTTTTTAATATCTTTCTTTGTACCAACTAGTAAATAAATATCTGATATATAAAAAAACGAGGAAGAGTGTGGTAGAGTAGACTGTGTCAACTCTGGGATACCCGTATGACCGTTATACAAACATTATATCATTTTTAAACATTAATTACTTTTGGCAAAATTTCAAACATACCAGCTTTATTAGCTGTAGTTTAATGCTCATATAAAAGAAGGAGTTGTATGGCAGCTACTCGAACCCTCTGCAGTAGACCAACCAAATTTTGCAGTAACTTTGGCCATTACACTAAACTATTTTTGACAAAATTTCAAACACCCAGCTTCAATAAGTATAGAGTAATGCTCATATAAAATAAGAAGTTGTATGGCAGCTACTCGAACCCACTGCAGTAGACCAACCAAATCTTGCAGAAACTTTGGCCATAAAACTAAACTACTTTTGGCAAAATTTCAGACACGCAGCTGTAATAGGTACAGAGAAATCCTCATATAAAAAAAGAAGTTGTATGGCAGCTACCCGAACCCATGGACCGAAACGGCTGGATTTAAATAGCGATGACGGCTATTACAAAAAAACGGATTTGCGAAAATTTCAAGATCCTAGCTCCTTTCGTTTTTGAGTTATCGTGGTGACGGACGGACAGACGGACAGACGGACGGACGGACATACATAGCTAAATCGATTTATTTTTCGATTCTGATCCGATCCATACACTTGAGTCTATATTTACCCCTCCTCCTTCTCTGCGTCACAAACGTAATGGCAAATTTATTATACCCTTTGACTATATAGTCATACGGGTATAATAAAAAATTCCCACTTTAGTTGGATCCTTTGATTTCTTTTTTATACCCGTATAACTATATAGTCAAAGGGTATAATAAATTAGCCATTACGTTTGTGACGCAGAGAAGGAGGGGGGTAGATATAGACTCAAGTGTATGGATCGAATCAGAATCGAAAAATAAATCGATTTAGCTATGTATGTCCGTCCGTTCGTCACCACGATAACTCAAAAACTAAAGGAGCTAGGATCTTGAAATTTTCGCAAATTCGTTTTTTTGCAATAGCCGTCATCGCTATTAAAATCCAGCCATTTTGGTCCATGGGTTCGGTTAGCTGCCATACAACTTCTTTTTTTATATGAGTATTACTCTGTATCTACCACAGCTGCGTGTTTGAAATTTTGCCAAAAGTAGTTTAGTTTTATGGCCAAAGTTTCTGCAAAAATTGGTTGGTCTACTGCAGTGGGTTCGAGTAGCTGCCATCCTTCTTTTATATGAGCATTATACTACACCTAATAAAACTGGTATGTTTGAAATTTTGCCAAGAGTAATTAATGTTTATAATAATAATGTTATAATGTTTATATAACGGTCATACGGGTATCCCAGAGTTGACACAGTCTACTCTACCACACTCTTCCTCGCTGTTTTCTTAGTCTTATCCCCTGAAAGAAATAAAAAACTGAAGATAATTTTAAAACTAAATTTAGATTCTATACAAATATAGTGAATTTATTCATCGTTATATATACTGCAGTTACTTTAATATAAAAGTGCTTGACAAATGTTTCTTATTTACTTTGTTTAAATCATTTTTGCTTTGAGCTTATACACTTAAATTGGTAGGAACTGATTCAAGACTTGGATCGAGACGAGGATCTGATTTCATAGATTTTTTAATTACTCTAATAAAATATACTCAATTATATTATTATTATGTATCCAATCGTTGGTGTAGTGGTTAGGACGTCGGCTTTTCGATCGAAGGATCTCGGATTCAAGCCCTAGTCGGTTCATATCTTATAAAAACAATATAATATAATATCATAACATAAAATATATACCCGTCACACCAGAAAAGCACAGGTTGATTCATTCGATTATCCTATTTTATGTGGTAGGGGATTCGATTTAATCGAAAGTTAGATATAGTGGACAGGTAGCAAAAGAAAGTAATAGATTTTTTAGTTACACAAAATAATATTCTGAAACTCCCTGATGATCACCCCATCAGTGAAATTCACTTTGGTACACCAAGTCAAAAAGCTGCCATTAGACCTTACTTAGAACAATTTTATTTTTGAAGACTTTTGTAACACTTCTTGAATATGGGAAAAAGGTTAATATTTGAAATTTATTAAGGAATGGAAAAAAAACAAAATTTTGAAAAAAATATAAAAGTCTATGCACTTCGATCCTTACGTGCTTCAGTTTAAAAAACAAAACATGTACAAAAACAACCATTTAAACACTTTTACATAAGTGGGGTTATTTAACAATAACATAACATGTATCAAAAAAAAATAGTACAAAAAAAGTACATACATACATAACATAATTTATTATGTAAAAGGGACATAGTGTATGACAATTTGCGTGAGTTTTATAAAGTACACTTCGTGCAATCAAACAAAAGAAAATTATGAAAGTTATTTAAAATAAAAATATTTTAAAGTTATTTATTAAATATTTTAAATATGGCACAATATGTGTTACACTTTTACTGACCTTGGATTATATTTATACATTTATAATAGCTACTACTTAGTATACAAAACTTTAATACAATTTTTAATGGAACATGAAAAATAAGTTTTTATAGAACGATAAGAATCTTAAAATAGAAACGGTGTTGTGAATAATTACAGTAATTTATTATATTCTTGGACAATGTACTGATTAAAAAAATTAGAGTACTTAAATTTCCATGGAATACCAAACTACACTTAATGAAAAGTGTATCTAAATAATATAAAAGAAAGTTTGTTTTGTTTGTATGTTGCGAATAGACTCCTAAACTGCTCAGTCGATTATCATGAACATTCGTATACAGAGGTTTTTTCAAATTTTGTATATGTGTTCCCCTTTGAAAATGGCGGTCGCTCTATTAATAGATTTGAAATTTGTTAAGCCATACCAGCCTTTTTGAGAAGGAAATAATTTGAGAAGGAAATAATGTCCAATTTTGCGAAGTACTGTTTTGGCCAAAAAGAAAGTTAAAAAAAAATTATATGCTCAGTTCCGTTCAACCATTGCAGCCCAACAGCTATTTAAAGATTTTTTGGTTAATTTACTCTAAATTAAAAACGGTTAGACCGATTAACTTCAAATTTTGTACATGCATCAAGCTCCATCAAAATACAGTTGACACTATTAACAGGATTAAAATAATTGCTTTAATACATTTTTAAATCAATGTTGACCATGTGTAAAATTTTGTGTTAATCTTTTTCAATAACATCAACATAAAGAGGCGCAGCAATGCACACCGGGTATTAGTTAGTATTATATAAAATTCATAACAAAATGCTAGTAGACTATTACAACTCTGGGATACCAGCAGAAAAATAATATAAAAGGAGGAGGCACAACAGTTTTTATATATAGATATCTTGTTGGAATTAACACCTGTGCTAAAGAAGCAAAACAACAGGAAAGGAAGTGGACAACAGATATTCAGCCTTGAAAATAAAGATCAATTGAC
The DNA here is from genome assembly GCA_963082915.1 of Dolichopus griseipennis. Classification (NCBI taxonomy): domain Eukaryota; kingdom Metazoa; phylum Arthropoda; class Insecta; order Diptera; family Dolichopodidae; genus Dolichopus; species Dolichopus griseipennis. The sequence continues at coordinate 316,179,564 of OY720441.1, read as the reverse complement.
TAGATTTTAAATAATATCATTTTGTAACCGAAGATTATAAATATTCTGGAAATAGCAAAAACCCCGATTTTGAAATCAACTATAAAATCCCTTTTAATCAAAATTATCGTATATACTTGGCCTTGCAAACATATTTTATAGAAAGTATTTAAATTTGATGCTTTCAAGGTCTGACCAGCACAATATTTTTATAACATTAAATTTACTTTTAATATCTTTACTTTAATATTAAGAAAAGAACACCAAACATTGATTTTTTATTTCATAGATTGTGCAATGCGGAAAAATTTTAAAATTTTACTCCCCCAAATTTCAAGCTGGTTATCTCTTAATGTTTAAATTTTTTTAATAATATTATCACAATTCTTTTGAAATTCAATACTCAATAAATTGTCAAATACGCCCAATTTGATAATTTCTATGGTTACTTAAATTTAACAAAAGTTGATAACTTATCTAATACGTTTTGTAAAATTTTAATACTCGTACATACTAAGTTCACTTACAAGTACAATACTGAATATTCTCCAAAGATCTATTAACTTATAATAATATTAATCAAATAAATAACTCTGGTGATAATCATTTTGTACTTGATTATAAATATATCGTAATAAATAGTATTTGATGAGTACTTGCTGTATGTAAGAAACTTACTCTTTATCCAACCGCTTTTACACGAAAAGTGTAATGTGAAATTTCTTCCAAAGATATTTTACTTACATACAATTTTATCAAAGCATAAGAGTTTTAATAATTATAAATTTTTTTTATCATGTATAACTCTATCTGACGCTATTTATCCAAGATAAAGTTACTGGATATTATGTTAAAAAATTTCCAAGAAGATTTTTAAGAAATTTCAATAATTAATATTTAAAATTGTTAACAAGTGTTAAAAAATAATATTGGGGCTTTATTTTTTGTATGTTTTCTCAAAAAATATTTGGTCTAATTACTGATACTTAAAAATATCTAATTTTTAGTTTGTGGCCCCATAAAACTTTGAAACGATTGGCGATAAAAAGTATGTCTTAACTGACTGTATAGCAACACTATATATTTATTTTATACATATTTATAAAGCTTATGGAACCAGCTGCGGTTTAACATTTAGATTGAATATATTCCTTAAAAAAATTGTGCTATAAATTTTTTTGTTTTTCGAATCATGGGGAGTTGCTGCTCTATAACGGCTCAGACTAGAGGAAGTTATCCCAAAATGTTTTCTTTCATTTGCAATAGAATATATGAAACAGTTTATTTACTTTGATTAGATAATTATTTAATTATTTTAAAACTCTCAAAAATTTATGTTTAGTAACAATTAGGTCAGTTTTTAATTAGACAATAAGCAATTTGCTTTTGCATTATCATGAAGTGATCTATATTCCTTCCAAAAAACATCAACTCTTATAATTGAAATACACTTAGCTGCTTCAGTTGAAATTTTATCAATATCAGCATGTAATGTATCCAATTTATATGATTCAACAAATTGATCAACACATTCTTCAAAATCATTCCTATGATCTCCTATAAAAATGCCAAACATACGACGTTCACCTTTAATTGCTTTCAAACAGACGTCAGTTTTCAATACTTCGGAATTTTCATCCCTAAGAACCCAATCTTTATCCCGTTTTAAGACATCTGTGAATGATTGTAATGTTTGATCAGCATCACGTTGATGTGCTCTTAATAAATCAAAAAACCTTTCATTATTATTTTGTAGTATTTTGAATACTTCTGTACCAGAATCAGGAACTGTTCCACCTCGAACCTGAAATATTTAAAATTTAATTATTTCAAAGTAAACCTCATATTAAATAATTATAATTTGTTTATTAATTAAAATTACCAATCCAACTAGTATTAAACATAACCTCATAAAATTAAACAACATTTCTAATTTGATGGAAACCAGATAAACTTCTTGTAAATGCTTTGAATTGTAACTAAAAGCGATTTAAGATAAATTTAATTATTTATTAATTTTAAATAATATGCGTTCAAAGTTTTGCTTAGAACTGAAAGTGAAGAGAAACCCATAGTTAAGAAGAAGACTATAAATGTTTGGAAAGAAAGCTTTATTATTTATAGTACGATGGTATGTGTGAATGTGTGAGAGACTCTCTTTTTAGTCGAATCAAAAAGTTAGAAAAAGTTTTTAAAACAATTTTAAAAAAAGCTTTTATTTTTTAATATGTAATTGTGAAATCTGCAATCAAAATTCTTCATTCGAAAAAAAAATGGAAGTTAAATATTGCTAATATTAGAATTGTGTTTAAAAGTTACAGTCTTTGTGGCTTTTATTTCGTTATTTTCTTTGATATGTAGGTAGGTACTGAATAATGTAAAGAGTGTTAGTTAACTGATATTGTTATTAAAAATCTAAGTAGTTTTAAAATTTTTTATTTCTTTTTCACTCTTTTAAAGACAACAGAGCATTCATCAAGTCTTTTTAGACTGACCTTCAGTTTCTTTAATCGTTATATTCACTAAGCCGTTGATTACTCGGCTGTAGCTATTATATAAGACTATGAATACCTAAACTTTAGTTTTGTGTGCCATCTATAATTTTACACAAGAGTTATTTATATATTTTTATTAAATCTTACTTTATATTACGATATAATCATAAAATTTTACGATATTTTTTTATTAGTTATTATCTGACAGGGGTTTGAAGCCCAGACCTTCCACATGAAAGATGGCGACTTTCCCCTCCTCCATTGGTCAGATTAAGTAGTTTTATAATAAATAGTTCAAGAAAAATTTTAATGGATCAGGTAATGTTTCAGCTAAATGTTAAAAATGTTTCCATGTTAAAAATATTGGGAAGATTTGAAGGCCGAAATATGATAAATTTATCTTTTAGAGAAAGATATTTTTGAACTATAATATCTACATTTAACGTCTATCAAGGTTAACATTAAAATATTCTTTTGAACATCAACTTAATTAATATTATAATTAAATATAATATATATTATATACTTAACAGATCGCCAGATACGGTACATATATAACGGTAAAAACCAAAACATCAAGCATACTTTTAAGGATAAATATTTTTTGAAAGCTGGCAACACCGCCTATTTTTGCGATACAGTCATTGGGTCCTACGCCGGTGCAACAAACACTTCAGAATCTCGTTTAATTTTTTGTCAGACAACTTTTATTAAAATTTTATATTTTACCCTGAGACTGGGAAGCACCAAGAAAATAGCCTTTAATATCTTAGAGAAAATATCACTGATTTTTATTATTTTTTATTCATCTCTCTGATATCCTCCATCGCCGTCATTTACTTGTTGCTAATTTAATTCAACTCTAAAACTAATTGATTTGTAAAAAAGAGAAAATACCTAAAGAATGAGGAAAATTACGAAACATTGGATTTGAAGAACATTTTCCGAAAAATTTACATTCATTTTGTAATCCATCGTCATCCATTACTTTTTATATTTGGTTGTTGTTGTTATAATTATAATTCTCCTCCCCAACTTTCATTAACTTCTTCCCTATTCTTTCTTTTCATTGAATTTCAATCAACAATTGGAAAAAACATAATCATTTGTTATTGCCATCGGCACCTTCTTCATTTTTTGTAAGGAAAAACTTTCATTGTACATTTCATATATTTAAGAATTCCAAATTCCAAAATACTTTAATACTATTGTTATACTATCAACCAGTATATACGGAGTGCTAATTTAATTTTGAAAATATATAAAATGAGGGCTTTTAATTTTTTACAAAATTCTTTTGTACTATTTTTAGACCAATTTCTTTATTTTTTTTTTTTTTTTTTGCTACAGTGTTCAGCTTATAAATTTTTAACACTTGTGTGCATAAAAGTAGATTCACTGATAATTGCTTCAAAAATTTTTTTTTGTGTAAAATTATGTTTTTCTTCAGGTAAATCTTATTTTTCTTATCAAGCATCTTATTATACCCGTATGACTATATAGTCAAAAAGTATAATAAATTTGCCATTACGTTTGTGGCGCAGAGAAGGAGAGTAGGGGGGTAGATATAGACTCAAGTGTATGGAAGCTGGGTGTCTGAATTTTTGCCAACAATTGTTTAGTGTAATGGCCAAAGTTTCTGTAAAATTTGGTTGGTCTGCTGCAGAGGGTTCGAGTAGCTGCCATACAACTCCTTATTTTATATGAGCATTACTCTCCACCTAATGAAGCTGGGTGTCTGAATTTTTGCCAAAAATTGTTTACTGTAATGGCCAAAGTTTCTGCAAAATTTGGTTGGTCTACGACAGAGGGTTCGAGTAGCTGCCATATAACTCTTTATTTTATATGAGTATTCCACTACACTTATTAAAGCCAAAAGTAATTACCCGGATGATATAATGTATATGTTACGGTCATACGGGTATCCCAGAGTTGACACAGTCTACTCTACTACACTCTTCCTCGTTTTTTTACAAAATTCCATTTTTCTTAAGAGAAAGCATTTTTGCAATTTTTTAATGAATTTTTTTTGGAAGCCTAGAGTTACCGAATTTTAAAAATTTTTTCGTTTATTATCCAAAAAGTGCAATGAAATAATTCCTCCAAAAATAAAGGATTAAGTACTTTTTTGGAAGATGCTTAATTAGGATGAATTCTACAATAGGTTACAAAATTAGCACTTCTCCTTTTCTGAAATATTTATATTGGAGCGGTAGATAATTTCTTTTCTTAAATTTTGTTTCACGAAATCACGCTTTTTCAAAATTTCGTTTAAATTTTACTATACTTGTTTAGTAAAAATATTATTAGGTTGGATTTTAAAGAATTGAAAATACAATTTTAATTTGCAAAATAAGATTTAGATAAATAAGACTTTGAAAAATAAAATTTATAATAATCAGACCCAACCCAATGTAGACAATGTAAACTTTAAAGATACATTGCTTTAAGGAGGTAGGGCCATTTGAAGGCTACGATATTTTAAAAATAAAAAATTCATTAAATAAATGAGATCCAAAGTAATTAAGTTTTTAAAAATGTTAATATAAAATACAGAAGAAATATAATATATATATATATATCTTTATAAACTCTTGGTGGTTTATTTAATTTATCCAACTGTTGTTTAATTAACTCCACATCGCACTGAATTTCCTTCTGTCTATGATTGGGTATTTGTTAATCAGAACCCAAAGCATAAAGGGATACGTTCATGCGATTTAAGTCGTCCTTCATTAGATCCACCATAATAAGCCTGTCTATACCATAGGTACATGTTGGGACAAGGGGTCATTCCATGGAATTTTTTGCACACCAGTGAATTTTGTTGGATAACTATGAATTATATTTTTGAGATGTAAGAATATCCTGAAGTATGTGTTTGTAAATATATAGAATAAATTTATTATGTTAACTTCTTATATATACAACAAAAGCCTGTTTTTCTTAGATTTACTTCGTATTATTGTAAGTCAACAGGCTTTATAGTCAAAATAACGAAACTGATTGACAAAAAAACCATTCAAAGAAAATCTCTTCAAAATTAAACGTAAGAAAAGATTTCTTTTGTTCTTTTATTTTTTTTTTATTATATTATTGTTATTATTTTAATGTTGTTATATACATTTACAAATAAATATATACCCATAGCTCATCATAAAAGTTTTCTATTGTATCAAACAAATATCTAATTCCTTAAATTTTATTTACTTTCCCTTTTCTTATATCTTTAAATAAAAGAATACAGGATGTCCCAAAATTAGCAGTTTCGCTATGTATGTCTGTCTACAGTTTGATTGAAAAGTACATTCCTGTACATATATGGAAGTTAAACTGAGAGTTTTCTGATTTCCAAGATAAAAGATTTGACTTCTAACTTTAGATCAAGACTTCGTACGGCAACTCTAGAATATAGGTATATAATATTTGAAATTTAAAAAAACTTATTTTACAGGTGTCTTTAAGCGACTAGTAATTTTAAATTTAGAAATCCAAATATTTGAAACGATAGAAGGTGGTAACATCAATATATACTTTTTTCAAAGAAAACTTCCTAAGCTTTTCTATGTATTTTACAGAATTTTTACATGCAGTCCAAAACCGAAGTAAAATGATAATTTCTAAAAACTAAAAACAAGTTAAAAATTTTATTTAAGTCCAAATATACTGGGAACTAGAAGAGCCTCAGCTTATGCTGTGGTATATAGCAGTTAAATTAATTAGGAAATACCCTGTATATCTATGTAGTTACATTATGACGTTAAATAGAATATTCTCAAAAAATGAACAGATTTTTACATTCTTAAAATTCTTCAAGTTTTTAAATATAATTTAACAGAACTACGAGGTCTAGTAACTTAGTTAGTCGTCAATTTATTGAAACTTAAAGGAATTGGAAGCCAGTAATTGGTTCAGACTAGCTTCCATATAAAAGAATACCAGTTAATAGGACTCAATCGAGTAGAACATAATAGGGCAGGAAATAACGGCACACCCTGTATAAACATTGGTAAATGTTATCTTTTATTTCTTTTCTTTAACTTCCATTAATATCATTCTTAAAATCTGTTAATTTTTTCCTCTAATATATGTAATTTCTAATGTTCATTATCATCTTTTTTTAAAAAGTATTTTTGGGTATATCTGGGGACTGTATTTAAAGCTGAACATTTTCAATAAAATATTTAACATTTGCATTTGTTGTAGCAAACATATTGTATATTAGAGATTTACTAGTAGTCGTAGAACTGGAATTTTCTTTTAATTAAGCATTGTAAGTTCTTTTATCAAAGTTGTAGCATTCTCCCATAAGTATGAAGAATTACAATTCGCTAGTCCATATGCGATATCTGCCAATGAAAGGACCCATTACCGGTATTTTGGTCACATTAACTTTTTAAAGCTTAACTTGTTTTAGTTCATCTCTTGCATATAATATTGTGCATTATACAATAGCTACCATAATTCACTTCTTCAAAAACATGTGTTTTACATAATGATTAATTGAGGGGGAATCAACCTGTGCACATTAAATCCAATTGAACTTCACATCGATTAAACAATTAAAATAATGTTAGTTGGAAAAACTTTAAAAAACATGATATAATCTATATATATAAAAGCGAAAGTTTGTTTATTTGTTTGTTTGTTTGTTTGTTTGTTTGTTTGTAGCGAATAGACTCCTAAACTGCCCAGCCGATTTTCATGAAAATTTGTATATAGGGTTTTTTGGGTACGGAAAGAAATCGTGGCCCAAAAATTTTGCTCTAACGGACCGCCAAGTTGGGGCTGTGGTGCAAGTATTTAAACTTCTTTGTTCTAAAATGAAAACGGTTTGACCGATTGACTTCAAATTTTGTATACGTGATGCTCTTTGAGAATTGTGTAGACACTATTAACAGTTTTGGAATTTCTTAACCCATGGCGGGCCGACGGGTGGTCAAAAAAAATGTTGGGTCCAAATTTTGTCCGATTTTACGAAATTCAGCTTCGGCTTAAAAGAAAGCCCCAAAAAAAATTTTGTTGAGTTCCATTAACCCATTGCGGCCCAACAGCTTTTTATAGGTTTTTTCAATACTTTACTCTAAATTCGAAACGGTTTGACCAATTGACTTCAAATTTTGTATACGTGATGCTCCTTGAGAATTGAGTTGATACAATTAACAGTTTTGGAATTTGTTAACCCATGGCGGGCCGACGGGTGGTCAAAAAAAAATTTTGAGTCGAAATTTTGTCCGATTTTACGAAATTCTGCTTTGGCTTTAAAGAAAACCCCTAAAAAAATTTTGTTGAGTTCTATTAACCCATTGGGGTCCAAAAGCTTTTTATAGGTATTTTCAATACTTTACTCTAAATTCGAAACGGTTTGACCAATTGACTTCAAATTTTGTATACGTGATTCTCCTTGAGAATTGAGTTGACACTATTAACAGTTTTGGAATTTGTTAACACATAGCGTAATAGAAAAATCGTTTTAAAAAGATTGCTTTCATACATTTTAAAATGTACATGTGTAAACCGTGTGTAATTTTTGTGTTAATTTTTTGCAGTAACATCAACTTCAATTAAACCTTCATTGAGAGGCTCAGCAACGCGCACGCGGGTATTAACTAGTATAATATAATTATTAAATTTAAATATTAAGTTCTTATCTGATTATTAAAAGTTTTGAAAAGAATAATATAATAATAAACTTATTCAAATAGAAATTCAATATATTTCCAACATCGTAGAACCGCCGCAAAGCATGCAATTTTTATTCAAAATATTTGTGAAACTTATTATTAAGAGTATCAGCGTTGTAGCCTATCTACAATGATGATCTCGTTTTGCTCTCGTTTTGCTCTCATTGAATATTCAAAAAAGGAGTTACCGTTCCACAATGAAATGTACATGACATGGTTTTGTTTATACATTTCTTGAATTAAAAAATATTCAGTTTAAAGTTTATTGTATAGCTATTTTGAATCATGGTTTAATATTATTTAACCGAAGATAGAAAAAAAATTAATAACTTTACAATTTATTTATTCTGATAATATTTTTTTTTTATTTTTCAATAAAGAAAATTTTTCAAAGTTTAATTATTTGACATTTGAATTTGAAAAAGTTAAAAGATAAAAAACTTGTTTAATGAGTGCGTAATGGCTGCGACATGGTTGCGTCTATTAGACACTTTCATATAATTAAATACTTAGTTTGATAGATAGCTAGGTGGAGAGAACGAAACGAGAGCGCTCATTGTACACAGGCTATTAATTATAAAGTCTGTTTCCGAATATAAGCATTTTTACTCCAATCAATATTTGTACAAGGAAGCAAAAACCAAGAGAATATATAATTTTATGATAAAATTCTTCAGATATCATTATGATTATGCATTAAAAGCTCCAGAAAATGGTTTAATATTAAATATATTTTACCATAATGAGGAGTACATTAAGAAGACTCTGCTCACATGTTTTATAGCTTATGAGCCTTTTATCCTCGTAGACAAATATGGCTGTATTCAAAATCAAGATCATGTCTTCTATACTATTTCATTATACTAGACGGGGTACATGCAAAAAAATCGAATATGTCCAAGGACATGTCCACATCTAAAGTCGATAAAGTAATAATTAAGGATTATTGGTGGTTAAATAGATCTTGATATATTTTCTAAAAACATTTGTGTTATTTTATAATTAAGATTAATTTAAGTTTAGGCTAAGTTAGGTTAAGTTATTTAAGTTGACATTCTAATCAATTTCATATATTGTAGGTCTAAAAACCTTTTTTGAACTAACATTATTACTTAACTAACATACCAACTCTTAGCTAAAAGCTTGTAATTCATGAAAAAGTTCAATGCTTATAAAAATATTTCTCATATGATTACTTACAGTTTCGATTGTACGGTTTAAATTAGGGAATTTCAATACGACATTCTAAACTGACAATAAACTACTTAATAATAATATTCTAAAAACAAAGTTAGAAAAAAACACTTTAGGCATTTTATGGAAAAGTCACAATTTAATATTGCAAAAGTATATTTATACACATCTGAGTTCAAAATCATTCTATAAAATATTTTGACAAGTTCAAAAATTGGTTTTTCAGGTTTATCTTTTGTTGAATTTATTATTATCATAATCCATAATGATTTTGTCTTAAGGAAAAATGAGAAGAAAAGAGAGTGAAAACAATAGAATAAAACTTCAAGATTTTAGAATTGTTTCAAATTCTTCAGGAGAAGGTACTCAAATTTAGAAAATGGACGTAAACTTGTAACCATATACATACAGAAATTATGTACATACATACAAAAATTATGAAAAAACAAAGGAAAAATGGCAAACATTTAGAAAGAAAGAGAAAGCAATAACAGAAAAGAAATAAAGGACAAAAGATTATTAAATAAATAGAAAATTGTATATATTTGAGTTTGCGACTGCTTTTTTCTTTTCTTTTTCAGAACAATTAAACAAACATCATAAAAAAAGTTGTTTTTAATTCAACAGGTAGAAAAAAGGTATAAATACTTTGTAATTTTGAAAATAGTATAAAAGTGACTTTAAATAGGACACTAAATTTTATAATTTGCAAAATTCAGATTAAGTTAATTATAATCAATCATCATGTTATATATAAAACACAAGAGTTGGCAAGACCTTACCAACATGTAAAATAAATATTTCATATATTCTCGAATTATAAATAATAATGAGTCTAAATAATAACGGCAATACTCATACCTTTAAATTAGTTTTTTCCATGATTAAAGAATTGAAAAGAAATATGTTTATACTGTTGAAATTGTTTTCTTTTTATTTATTAACCGAATTTCGAAAATTAAAAATTACTTTGATTCGTTTATATGAATATTTTTATACCCGTATGACTATATAGTCAAAGGGTATAATAAATTTGCCATTACGTTTGTGACGCAGAGAAGGAGGGGGGGTAGATATAGACTCAAGTGTATGGATCGGTTCAGAATCGAAAAAAAAATCGATTTAGCTATGTATGTCCGTCCGTCCGTCCGCACGATAACTCAAAAACTAAAGGAGCTAGGATCTTGAAATTTCCGCAAATTCGTTTTTTTGCAATAGCCGTCATCGCTATTTAAATCCAGCCATTTTGGTCCATGGGTTCGGGTAGCTGCCATACAACTTCTTTTTTTATATGAGTATTTCTCTGTACCTATTACAGCTACGTGTCTGAAATTTTGGCAAAAGTAGTTTAGTTTTATGGCCAAGGTTTCTACAAAATTTGGTTGGTCTGTTGCAGTGAGTTCAAGTAGCTGCCATACAACTCCTTCTTTTATATGAGCATTACTCTATACCTATAACAGCTGCATGTCTGAAATTTTGCCAAAAGTAGTTTAGTTTCATGGCCAAAGTTTCTGCAAAATTTGGTTGGTTTACTGCACAGGGTTCGAGTAGCTGCCATACAACTTCTTATTTTATATGAGCATTAATCTACACCTAATGAAGCTGGGTGTCTGAAGTCTTGCCAAAAATAGTTTAGTGTAATGGCCAAAGTTACTGCAAAATTTGGTTGGTCTACTGCAGAGGGTTCGAGTAGCTGCCATACAACTCCTTCTTTTATAAGAGCATTATACTACACCTAAAAAACCTGGTATGTTTGAAATTTTGCCAAAAGTAATTATTGTTTATAATAATAATGATATAATGTTTATATAACAGTCATACGGGTATCCCAGAGTTGACACAGTCTACTCTACCACACTCTTCCTCGTTTACATTAAAAACGTGTTAAAATTTATTTACCTACAACCTACAAGACTTTCGCTCAATCCTAATATTTGAAATCAATTCCCTCTAAAGGCTCTGCCTAGAGGTTGTAAATTTAATTTCATAAGAGTAACAAATTGAATAATGGAAAATATAACATTATTTATAATCAACTAAAGAATTAATTAAATTTTTATAAAAAACGATAAAGAGTGTAGACGGCGCCGTGAAATAATGCCATATGAAATAAAGTCATAATGGCTTTATTTCGCTATTGAATGAGAAAATAAAGCCATATCGAACATTTTTTCAGGTATGGCTTTATTTCCAATTCAAATGCGAAATAAAACCGTATCATTTTCTAAAATTTTACGAAATAAAACCATGTAGTAAAATTGATACAAATTCTAGTTTTATAGTAAACAAAGTGAAAATTGTATATAAATATTCTGGAAAAATGTAGTAAAATCGGAGTTTCAATAATTTGTTTTTTGGGGTTTAACGACAACAGCTCCTGCTATCTTAAAAACTTTGAAGCAAAAATATTTATATAAGAATAATAATTCGAAGAGATTTTAGAGTTGGTTTCAAAATCAAAGAATCCCATTTTTCCGGAATATTTATATATTATATATTTTTATAAGAAAATGGAAATTATGGAGGATTTTAGTGTTCGATTCAAAAGCAGGGGAATACGCCTTTTACAAAATACTTTTAAAAAGCGTGATATATGAAATTCTGTATATTTTTTTATGTCAGATTCTCAATTTGGGGGGTTTTTGGAGTTGGATTCAAAATTTGGGATTGCCCACTTTTTCCAGAATATTTATACCTATATATTAAATTTTAAAAGAGTTTTTTTTTAGAATTTTAATTTTGTTTGGGAATTTTTATTTATAATTTGTTTGAAAAATTAAATTGCTGTTATTTTCACAAACAAAATTACATTTTTAAAAAGGAAATAAAGCTATATATAGCTTTTTATTTACATATTTTTAAACTATGGATTTATTTCGTATGGCGTTATTTCACGGCACCGGAGTAGACTGTGTCAACTCAACCGGTATTATCGTAATATAGACATTATATCATCCGGTTAATTACTTTCGGTAAAATTTTAAATGTACAAAAATAAAAGTTGAAAGGTAACTCTTTGATCCTCTTCCACTACCACGAACATTAGGTATGTAAAGTAAAAGGCATATAAGAGATGAAGTTATATATGGCAGCTTTCTATATTCAAGGATATCAATAGGCTACTCATTAATTTCAATCCACTATGAACAGATATAATTTGTCATTAAACAGAGATCATTTGTGAAAGAGTATTGTATATACATACATCTCTATATACATTACATATAGCTATACAAGAGTTGCTTTAAATCTCGAAGAAATTTTTAATAAGAGTGAAGGACAAATGGACTTAGGACTAATTAAGGATAATAATACTTTTACAACATTAATATACTTAAAAATGTTTCGAATATATTATATCATATTAGAGTAAGTTCAGCTATTTATATTAATTGCTGGTTCACATAGGCGAAATTTAAAGCCGAGACTTTCGACTTTTAACTGGATTAAAAGTTCTAATAGGATACTGAGCCAGATATATTATATTCAAGCTTAATGAAAAATCTTATAAAATGCAAGTGAAATGCTAAGCATCCCTATCAAATGCTTATACACAAATTCTATTAGCAAACTTAATAATTTTAACTTTAATTAAAATTGGTGATGGCTTTTCAAATACCCGAACGCATTTTTTTTGTCTATTAAAGACAGCTAAACCTAACTCACTTAAAATAAGATATAACTGTATTTATATATATATACATATATACAGGGTGTCCGGGACTCAAGTACGCGCACTACACTAAGTGATTGAGGCATAAAAGCAAACAAAAAATTGTACTGGAGGGGAGGTTCTATTTTTGACCCTTTTCGAGATATGAGGGATTAAAGATTTAAGGAGACTAGAGAGATAAAAAAAATCGATTTTGTAGAGTAAGTTGTCAGTTTTAATTTTTGTGGAATAATGATCCCCATATACCCAACAGTTACAAAGCTATGAAGGTTCAAAATGATTGAACAAATGAGGATTTTTTTTTATCTCTCTACAGGAAGCTGTTCAAAAGTTATTGTTTTTTTTATGAAAAGTCTCCTTAAATCTTTAATCCCTCATATCTCGAGAAGGGTCCACAATAGACCCCCCCACCCCCCAGTCAAATTTTTTGTTTTTTGTAATGCCCCAAATCACTAAGTGTAGTGCGCGTACTTGAATCCCGGACACCCTGTATATTAATTTATAGACAATTTTACATTTTATGAATTATTTAAGCTTTTTCTAAAATTATTAATTCGTTTAAGTTAAGGTATGTAGACCTTTTGTATAGACCTCAGTTGGAGTATGTCAATTAAGTTTGTAGAGTATCTTGATTACTTTGTTTATTTATATTATGTATATAACTCAGCAACTTTGCTGTATATAACACATTATGGTTATATTAAAGCTTTTAATCATTATTAAGATTTCCAACTTAGATAATAATTTTTCATTTAATGTCTTACAATTAAATTTTATTTCAGATTTTCAAATCTTATATTGTAGAAACAGCATTTAAATAGCGAAAAATAGAAATAATTATTCCATCAGAAAACTTTATCTGTATAATAGAAAGAACAAACAAATCGTATACTTAGAATAGTTAATTTCTTCGAGTAGTTTAGTTATTCGTTATTTATCCCTGAATCATTTAATTTAGGAATTCGTTATTTATATCTTATTTTAATTGAACCACTTTTTACACTTATTACATGATATTTTATTTTATAAAAAGATCTGAAAATATTAAAGTGATAGAAAAAGTTTTTAAGAACAAAACAGAAGCTATGAGTCAGTTGTAGCTCTTGAGCTTCCTAATTTTATATATATATAATATATATATATATATATATTTGTATTTATATAAAAGAGAACAACAATTTAGTTTAAAGAAATTCTCTGCAAATACAGTTTCAGATTATAATGCATTACAGGGTTAATTCTTGGAAATATGGCCAGGGTTCTGAAGTTAAAAGTTCCCAGCGGACTTAGAACTTAAAAAATAAGTCAAAAGTTCCCGAGAGATTATAACTGCAATTAGTGAGAGGAACTTTTGTAATATATCGTTGTAATTTTTCGTTGCAAATCATCACTTGTTGAGATCTTTTTATCATAATCTTATTATTATTATTTTAAAAGCAGCTACATTAAAGTTGGTTCGGTCGAGTGAAATAAAATGATTAGTTACAGCACGTTCTTAAATCTAAAACTTTTTAATTCAATAAAACAATTTCTAAATATTTAATTCAATAAGAAAGCTATGACTAGGACGTATTCTACTATAATTTATATCCAATAAACTGATAAAAAGGACCTGTCTTAACTTTTCACAAAAACCCCACCTTAAATTCAAGGATACTTTATTAAAAAATTAAGAAATAATAATTAATGTCTTGCATAATGCCTTTCATTCTCATTTCTTAAAAGTTTTTAAAAGTCACGAAAGATTAAGATGACTTAAGAAGTATCCATATATGTTAGCAGAGTCAAATTTTCAAGAATTGGGTTTAAATTAACATAAAACTCTAATTTTGTAATTGTAACAAAATTGTAATTTGTAAATGTTATTTAATTACAATTTAATGATAATTTTAAATTACATTTTTAATTTCATATAATCTTAATCTATGAGATAAATAATGGTGATTATAAAAATTAAACTTATACACCAGAGCCTCGAGTTTCGTCGGTAATTGCGTTCCAGAGAAACACAACGCATCTCAAAAAGGATACAACTCGAAATTATTTTTTTTAATAGGTACTGTTTTCTAATTCAAATCTATTTTAATTTTTTTTTTTTTTTTTTCCTAAGGGAGGAAAAAACCTTCAAAAGGCACCTGGTAACCTAATCCCCCAGGTAGTGTGAGATTTTTACTACACTAAAACAACCTCCCCCCGTAGCCAAAATAAAGGGATAAGCACGCTAGCTGCTTGCGCAGTATTATGGCTGAAAAGTTACTACTAGTCATAAATATAAATGACTTTTACGGGTTGAATGGGCAACCCAGGAGGTATAAGTTGACATTCTTCTTGAATTTTTGCGGTTTAAATGAATTGGGAAACACATATGGGGGTAATGAGTTCCACAATTTGGAGGTGCGACTCAGAAAAGAGTTCCTAAATTTCAGAGTTCTGTTCAACTGTATATGAATGTGATTGAGCTGCTAACCGTGTGTTACGGCGGTAGGGTTTGATTTTAGGCATCATTTTTCTTTTGAAGTATTGCCTAGAGGAGATAATATGTATGTATTTTTCTGTAAAAAAAATATGACCTCTTGTCATAATTTTAGATTTTACTTCAATTTTGGGAATTACGTTCAAAAAATACAAGGCAATTCATAATGATGGTGTTAAAATTTATAACGACGCAACTCGAAACTCTAGTGTGTTTTAGATCGATTACTGAATTTTATGTTAATAATAATATCTTTATTTAATTAAAAAATAATTTGTAAACTGTATATAATTATAATAAAAGTAAAGAAAATATAACCATTAAATAAGTGATATCTAAGAAATTCCTTAGAGGTAAAACTTTTTTTAAAAACTCTGAAAGAGACAAAAATTTTAATTTAATATTTGCATAGTAATTTTATTTTATTTTCATTTTTTCTTTAAAAGTTCTGACTTTTCAAGATAAATTACAATTACTTTGTAGTTATTCTGTACTTCAATATAACACAAATACAATGTGAAACGGATGTTGCACAAGTAAAGAAAACTTTTAAACGTTCTGTTAGTTGTTCATAGTTTTTGTTTCCCTTAATAATTTGATTCCTTTCAATTTCAAAGACATCGTGTTGAAAGTTACATAAATTTTATATATAAATACTTTTTAAATGAGGAAGAGTGTTGTAGAGAAGACTGTGCCAAGTCTGGGATACCCGTATGACCGTTATATATACCATCCGGTTAATTACTTTTGGCAAAATTTCAAACATACAGTTTTATTAGGTGTACTGCAAGGCTCACATAAAAGAAGGACTTGTATGGAAGCTACTCAAACCTTCTGCAGTAGAAGAATCAAATTTTGCAAAAACTTTGGTCATTACACTAAACTATTTTTAGTTTATTTAAGTTTTAAAATCATTAATATTTTACGTTTTATTCTGAGTCTGGTAATAAGTTGTTTCAAAATTTAGATTTCCTTTTAAAGTTTTTATTTCCATTTGATTATTTTGTTGAAATTTTCAGGATTCCTAAGAATTACATTGGAATTCAAGGAATAAATTCACTTTGTTTTATAACTATGTAGTTAAAATCAATGATCGGTAACAACGCCCCAGAAAACAAATTCGGCTATATTTCTCTCCCAATACGAAATTAAGAACGAAATCAGTTCGAAAAGAAATTAAAGTCAGGTAATCTTGCGCTGCGATTTTTTGATATTGAGAAGAACGAATTTGGTGGGTATTATTTCCTTTTTGAACAGAGTATATTTTCCCTTTTAGTAGAACAAATTTATAAATACCCTGGAACAAGAGACAATCCTTAATTTGAAACCAAAGCATTTAAACAAATGAAATTGATACATTCCCAATACAAATAATAAATGTTTTGTAAATAACTTTTTAAGGAAAAATTATTCAATTTTATTATTAATAACTAGCTGTTGGCCCGCCATAGAATGACGTAGTTCATTATATTAAATTAGAATTTATTTTCAAAAATATATAAGTTTTTGGAATTTCGGAATAATGTATAATTTGCACTTTGCACCAAATAATGGTGTAAAGAAAAAGAAAAAAGGGAATTTTTTGTAATTTATATGCATTTAAAAATATATCCTTCCATCCGAAACGAATCTGCGTGTCAACATTTCGGAGTCAGACACTCTAAAAATGTATACTAATAAGAAGAAAAGAAAAACTGTATTTTAATTAGCTGTATTTTGTAATTAGTTTATAAAACTTAAGTAAATTTATTTTAGTCTGCATAATTACAAAATGTGTGTTTATATATTATTTTTTTAAAAGTTTTTCCAAAACAAATTGGAAGATTCATATTATTTCATTTGAGTATTTTATATTATTGATTTATTTCTTAGCCTGTTTTTAGTTGATTTTTAAATTTTTAGCTGATATTATTATTTGTTAGTGTTTTGTGATTAGGGTTTTTCTTATATATTATTGCTTTCTTAGTTTTTTAATTTATATATAGTATTAGATAATTAATTGGCTTTTTATTTTAGATGTTGTTTGTTAGAGTTTTTTTTTTAATTTGGTTGTGTTACAAATTATATATATATCTTTTTTAACTATTTATCTAAATTTTTCCAATAAAAAATATCTATTATAACAACGACCAATATATCGGTTTTCTATTAATTGATTAAATTTTAAACTCCGGGAAGAACCGAAACTGGGAATTTTGAAATTTACCGAAATTAAAATTTTTAAGTCGAAAAAAATTGCATTTAATTTAGTTATTTTTTAATAAAAATTCAATTTAACGTATAAAAATTAGAATTTCTTGTTTTTTTTTAATTTTTACCCTCTTTAGTATTTTTCTATAAAAATAATAAAAAAAAAAGTTTTATATATTTTTTCCTTTATATGAAAACTTAATTTAGATATTTAAAAAAAATTACTTAGAAAACAATTCATAAATAATTAAAATAGATATTTTTGGCGTACTTATGATAATTTATGATATTTCACTTTTTATAATAGAATACATCCAAGAAAACCAATTTAATTCAATACACCATTTAGTAAACTATACATTAGAAGTAAATAGGCTGGGTGGTTAAGACGGTGGTGACTAAATTATTATTAAATGAGTTATTATTAAATGAATTATTAAATGAGATGATTTCTAAATTATTAAATTTGGGTGTTAGGTTCAATTTCAATCCAGGGGAAAATTTTTTAAAATTTTTTTTTTAATGCAATTAAATTAATTTTTAAAAGAGATTCACGTCTCATATGTAAATATCGTGAAATTATGAAATCTATTTGGCAAAATAGGCTATCAAATTCTTTAAAATAGGCTCTAAATCTTTTATAGCAATATACAACAATTTTTAATAAACATTTACCATTTTTTCATCCAAATTAAACATTTCATCATATTTATTATATCAAAAAATGTTTAATTTGGATGAAAAAATGTTGAATGTTTATGAAAAATTGTTGTATATTGCTGTAAAACAGTATATAAACAAAAATTTTTTTTTTTTTGGTACCTGTGAAATCGAAAAAAAAAGTTAGGGAAAATTTGAAATTGCTTTGGTTGCTTTGCTTGGTTATTTGCTTTCAAAGCAAAGCAAGCAGAGCACCAAAGCACATATTTGGCCTACACTATTAATTCAGTATTTCACTGAAATTAATGAAGACTTAAAACAGGAATGATCCTGTAAATCATAGTCTCGATTTTAAATGCAAAATGTTTTACTATTTATTTAAATTTTCACAAAAATCTTCTGTGATTTTTAAAACTGAAATAAACTATTTCATATAAATTTAAGTTCATAAAAATGTTTTTTTTTTTATTAAAAATTAATAAAATATTTTTTGGCCTGCTTATGATAGTTTTGGATATTTTATTTTCTAAAATAAAACACATCCAACAAAACATTAATATTTTATTTTTTTATAATTGAACACATCCAACAAAACACATTTAATTGAATGCGTTTGTTACACCTCATTCTAGACAAATATATTAATAATAATTATTAACTCCGCCAATGCCGGTCCTAAGCCCGGATGAGAAAGGAGAAAGGAGAGGAGTACCAACCTCGTTAAAAAATCTAGGTTCAGCTGGCCCGGCTGATAGCACCTTGAGAGGGCTCCTGGCGAGGATACACGTGAAAACTGGTCAACGGCTTCGGAGGCGGATGAGATGAAAATCCAACGGCGAAGAAGGCGGATGAGCCACCCATATGGGTTGCGCAGGGTTTGTAGCCCGGCCGTAAAAATTAATTTACACATGAAACGGAATCAAGCCTCGGAAATTTAACAGATTCTTCGGTAACGACTTTTGGCTTTCGTAAAAGGATAAGATTTGCAACATGGAATGTTCCAACGCTCACGGAACCATCAAAACTTGCGCAAGTATGCCGGGAAATGGACCGTTATTGTCTCGAAATATTAGGATTAAGTGAAATGAGATGGAAGGGACAGGGAAGCTTTCAAGCACAATCCGGAAACTACCTCATGTATAGTAGAAATAACATCTCCCATGTAAACGGGGTGGGAATTTTAATAACACGAAGAATGAAAAGGGCGCTAATGGAATTTAAACCTATATCCGACCGTATCATCACGGCACGTTTTCATTCCAAACTCCGAAACATCGCTGTTATTCAGTGCTACGCCCCCACTGAACCCGATGAAGACGAGAACAAAGAAAACTTTTATAGTCAGCTAGAAGCTGCGTTAAATGACACGAGGGAAGGCGACATCAAAATCATCCTTGGCGATTTTAATGCCAAGGTAGGTAGCAACAATTCCAATCTCCAAAGAGCAATGGGTTGTCATGGACTCGGGTCTATACGGAACAATAATGGAGAAAGATTGGTCGACTAGTGCGCCGCACATAATTTCTTCATTGGAGGCACTAGATTTCCGCATCGCGACATTCATAAATATACATGGCAGTCTCCAGATGGATCGACGCGAAATCAAATTGATCATATCCTGATAAGTAGAACATATCACAGTTCCCTACTAGATGTCAGAGCTTGTAGAGGCGCTGATATTTACAGCGACCAAACCTACTACTAGGAGAAATTAGATTACGCCCAACTGCGGTTCGTCAACGTCATAATCGTAGAACTAAATATGATGTTTCAAAACTTCAAGATTCGGGTAAGATGGAGGAATATAAAGAATCAGTAAACAATATACTGCACAACATGGATGAAACGAGCACCTGGAACAATATTGAAAGTGCTTGTAAAACAGCTGCCCAAAGAACCCTTGGCACTCAACAACACCAGAAAAAGCCTTGGATAGAAGCGGATACGTGGAAGCTAATAGAAAAACGTCGCAAAACCCCAGCTTGGTCAAGCTCGATTGCCAGCGGAGAAACAACGACTAAAAGGGGTATATAACAATATCGAACGTCAAATAAAAGTTTCAGCGAGAAAAGATCGGGAGCGTTTTGTGAATACCATCGGCTCAGAGGCGGAAAGAGCTGCATACCGCAACAACCTACGCGACATCTACTCTGCTATAAACAAACTTTCAAGAAATAGAGTCGAAGCACCTCCACTTAAAGATTGCAACGGAAATATTCTCACAACAGAGGAAAAACAACTGAATCGTTGGAAGGAATTTTTCGAAGACTCTACTGAATTGAGGGGGAAAAGCAGTTTGCCAGTTGAAATCACAGGAAGACGCAATCCCAGACGTAATATCTCTACAGCACAACCAAGCAGAGAGAAAATCGCAAATGCCATTGCAAAATTAAAGATCAACTAATCTCCGGGACCTGATGATTTTCCAGCAGAGCTGTTGAAAAGCGGTCCCGAGATACTAACCACATCCCTGGTTCCAATTATCCGGGAAACATGGACAACTGGAAGAATCCCAAGAAGCTGGAAAGAAGGGATCATTGTACCAATTACAAAAAAAGGCAACCTTAGGAACTGCAGTAGCTGGCGAGGAATTAAGCTTTTAAATTCTGTCGAGAAATTACTGGCATTCATCATTTTAGACCGTATTTCTCCAACCGTCAACAACTTACTGCTTCGCGAGCAAGCGGGATTCAGACCAAAGAGATCTTGTGTTGATCACATAAATACCCTAAGAATCATCATCGAACAGTCGGCTGAATGGCAATCTCCATTGTTCCTTCTCTTCGTCGATTTTAACGTGCATTCGACACCGTTTCAAGAAATGCCATTTGGGAAGCGCTAAGAGTTCTGGGAATCCCTGATAAGTTAACAGAACTAATAAAAGAACTTTATAGGGATACCGCTTGTACAGTACGATTTAAAGGGAAAACAAGCGCTGAATTTGCAATAAATAACGGAGTTTATCAAGGTTGCGTAATCTCCCCCATACTGTTTCTGATAGTTTTAGACAGTGTAATCAGAAAAACCGACGCCGAATCATCTGATGGAATACAGTGGCGCCCATTTGAAAAATTAGGTAAACTTGATTGCCTCATGTCGCACAGTTTACCATCTATTAGCTCAAAATTAGAAAAACTTATTATTAATGCTAAAAATGTTGGATTAAAAATAAACTTTAGCAAAACGAAGCTAATGCGACTAGAAACAAGTATCCAGACACCCCTGACAATTGGTATTAACAACAAATCTATAAAAATCGACGAGGTTGATGAATTTTGCTACTTGGGAAGCATGATAACAAAGAGCGGTGGCGCGGAGGAGGACATATCGTCCCGGATAAAAAAGGCCAGACATGCTTATCATAAACTCAGTAACGTTTGGCGCTGTGGAAACGTTAGTAGAAAAACCAAAGTACAAATTTTTAACTCGAGCGTTAAACCAGTTCTACTATACACTTGCGAAACCTGGAAAGTCACAGAGAACATATCCAGAAAACTACAGACTTTTGTTAATAGGTGTCTGAGGAGAATATGCAGGATATTTTGGCCTAATACAATTTCAAACCAGGATCTTCTAAAACTTACTGCCAGTAAACCAATAGCAACAGAAATCCTATGTAGAAAATAGCGGTGGATAGGCCACACCCTGTGGAAGCCGGACGATGATATTGGCAAGCAGGCATTTCAATGGAATCCTCAGGGAAAACGAAGACGCGGAAGACCACGCAACACTTGGGTCAGAACGGTCTTAGCAGAATTCTGGCAGCAGAGTTGGGCACAAGTCAGGCGAATAGCGCAAGATCGAGATAGATGGAAGGAGTTTGATCCGCCCTATGCTCCGACAGGAGTGGCATTTATTGAAAATACGTGTATTGTAGAGTTTATAGTTGCATCTGTAATTTTACTTCTACTTGTTAAATGTAATCTCTAATTATTATTCGTGTTTTGAAATAAATGTAAAGGAAGAAAAAAAAAAAAAAACTAAAAACTATATTTTAAAAAGATCTTTTAGCCTCCAAATGAATTCTTAGTTTTTAAAAATATTTTAAATTAAATTTAAACTTTCTGAATTTTAATAATTTAATTTATTAAAGTAATTACAATGTTAATATGCATAACATATAGCTAATTTAATTTTTATATAAATATTAATAAAAATATTAACCCATTTTCTACGATTGTACTTAATATAGTACAGCAAATTACATATCCCATATTCAGTTGTTTGATTAAACTCTTGTAAAATTTGTAACTTTAATTATACCAAAATAAAGTTAGAAAACTCATACATAATAAGTACTTAGTACGAGGAATACTAATTCTTCATTAAAGTGCGATTTTTGACGACTAAAAAGTACAATTATTCGTTATCAAAAAATTATTAATAAGAAGAATAATTATAAAAAAAAAACACTCTTGTACTAAATTTGAATGTTCTATATCTATTGGTTTCGGGGATATGCAGGTTTTCAATCTCTGCGGTACTTATATCACTAGTAACTTAAGGTATAAATTTCGTCAATATAGCATAATTATTTTTTTAATTCGTACTAACGGACGGACAGATATCGCTAAATCGATTCAGACTGTTAAAAAATTGTCGAATTTACACAGCGAGAACTGGTAGCCGGAGAGAATGGGTTAAGATATTTAAATAATTGTTATATTCTGCTAATAATTTTATTAAATACTAGCTAATACCCAGTGCGCTTTGCTGCGCCTCTCAATGGAGGTTTAATTTAAGGTGAAGTTACTGCAAAAAGCTAACACAAAAATTACACACGGTGTAAATGTAAATTTTAAAATGTATGAAAGCAATTTTCTTAAAACGATTTTTCTAGGATTATTCTAGTAATTTTCGAAACTTTCTGTAATTCAAAGCAGTACAAACTACTTTCCAAAATTTGACATAATTTACTTCCAAAAAAATATTTTTGACCAATCATAGGACCGACTGTTAACAGGCTCAACTCCATTTTCAAGTTGCTTCGTGCATATAAAATTTGGAGTCAACCGATCAAATCGTTTCTAATTTAAGTAACTGTTTATACCCGTGCATACATATGACATCGGGTATATTAGATTTGCTCCTCCGTTTGTAACGCATCGATCTAGACGAGCTAGATATAGTGTCAAGGGTACGTATCGGCTCAGAATCGAAAAATGAGTCGATCTAGCTATGTGTGTCTGTCCGTCCGTCCGTCCGTCCGTCTGTGTGTCAGCACGATAACTCAAAAACTAAAAGAGCTACAGTTTTGAAATTTTCACAAAATATTTTTCAATCAATTTCTAGGTTCCCTATTTTTTTGGTTAAGATCGGACTAAAACTTCGGGTAGCTCTCGAACAACTAACTTTTTCAACTCCAACATTTTCATACAAAAATTTGAAATTTAGCTATGCACCTTGTATATGAAATTATATGAAATTATATGAATTTTGTTTATTTGTTTTTTTGTTTTTTGTTTTTTTGTTTTTTGTTTTTTATGTCGATAATGATTTCGAGTTAGAATTTCATACGATTTAAATAATGCGTAGTTTATTTAAGATAACCAAAAAAGAAGACAAAGATTTTTTTTAAGTAAATGGCTTATTGATATTGATAGATTGATAGATTATGGATATGATGATTATTATATGAATATGATCATATGAAGTTGATTTTGCTTAAGTTTAATATATTGGTGAATTAAAAATTAATTATAAGAGATAGAATTGAAAAATTAGAGCAAGAGTTTTGAAAATCAGACAAAACATTTTTTGGACATTTTTGAGGTTCCCTATTCTTTTTGTTTAAGACCAGATTAAGGTTTTGGGGAGCTGCCACACAACTTCTTTGCACCAATAAGAATTTCTTAGAAACTGATTATACTACGAGGATGAAAATTACACACTGTTAGTTATATAATGGATCGAGCACTTATATGAAGTTTCAAAATGTTACGGCCCCATTTTCGGGGGGCTGCTATACAACTTCTTTGCACCAATATGAATTTCTTGGAAACTGATTATACTACGAGGATGAAAATTACACACTGTTAGTTATATAATGAATCGAGCATTTATATGAAGTTTCAAAATGTTACGGACCCGTTTTCGGGCAGCTGCCATACAAAGTAATCAATTCGATAACTGTGAATCTAATGAAGCTACGAGGTTAAAATCAAAACTGAGCAGATAAAGTAATAGGACAAGTTAGTTGGCAAAGTTGGACATCACTCGGACCAACTTTTAGGGTGGGCTATATTTTTTTTTTTTTTATGGGATAATAAATTAATCAAAAATTATGGGATACCTAATAAGTTAAATTTTTTTTAAACTATTTTACTTTCTTATATTTTTTTTGTAATATTTATAATAGCATAGGGGAAATAAATAACGGTTAGTGGGTATGCACGGGTATCTAAAAGTTGACAAGGGCAACTATAATCTTCCTCGTTATAATTTAGAGTAAAATAACCAAAAAATTTATAAAAAGCTGTTGGGCCGCAATGGATTAATGGAACTCAACAAAATTTTTTTTGAGGCTTTCTTTTTATCCAAAACAGTACTTCGGTTCCAAAATTTTATAATCTTTTTATCCAAAGCAATTTTAGCTTCCAAAATTATTTTGACCAACCGTCGGGCCGACATGGGTTAACAAATTCCAAATATGTTAATAGTGTCAACTCACAAGGGAGCACGTATACAAAATATGAAGAAAATCGGTCCAACCGATTCTAATTTAGAGTAAAGTATTGAAAAAAACTATAAAAAGCTGTTGGGCCGCAATGGGTTAATGGAACTCAATAAAAATTTTTTTGGGGCTTTATTTTTACCCAAAGCAGTATTTCGCAAAATCGGACAATATTTGGACCAAAATTTTTTTTGACCAACCTTCGGCCGATATGGGTTAACAAATTCCAAAACTGTTAATACTGTCAACTCAATTCTCAAGCAGCATCACTTATACAAAATTTGAAGTCAACCGGTCAAACCGTTTACATTTTAGAACAAAAAAGTTTAAATACTTGCACGACAGCCCCAACTTGGCGGTCCGTTACAGCAAAATTTTTGTGCCACGATTTCTTTCCGTACCCAAAAACCTCTATATACAAATTTTCATGAAAATCGGCCGGGCAGTTTAGGAGTCTATTCGCTACAGACAAACAAACAAACTTCCGCTTTTATATATATAGAAGATTAATTTTTTTCTTTTGTATCAGGATTGCATCAATGGAAAATTCATTAGATTAACTTGATATAACTGGAATTTTTTTTTGATTTTTTAATCATTTTTAATTGGTTAAATTAAAAAAAAAACAAATATCAATTAAATTCATCAATAAATTTTTAATATAAGTAATTAACTTTTAACTAATATTATAAATCATTTAACACAAATAGTAATAATTTTTATACCCGTATGACTATATAGTCCAAGGGTATAATAAATTTGCCATTACGTTTGTGACGCAGAGAAGGAGGGGGGGTAGATATAGACTCAAGTGTATGGATCGGATCAGAATCGAAAAATAAATCGATTTAGCTATGTATGTCCGTCCGTCCGTCCGTCCGTCTGTCCGTCCGTCTGTCCGTCCGTCACCACGATAACTCAAAAACTAAAGGAGCTAGGATCTTGATATTTTCGCAAATTCGTTTTTTTGCAATAGCCGTCATCGCTATTTAAATCCAGCCATTTTGGTCCATGGGTTCGGGTAGCTGCCATACAACTTCTTTTTTTATATGAGTATTACTCTGTACCTATAACAGCTACGTGTCTGAAATTTTCTAAAAAGCAGTTTAGTTTTATGGCCAAAGTTTTTGCAAAATTTGGTTGGTCTACTGCAGTGGGTTCGACAACTTCTTATTTTATATGAGCATTACTCTACACCTAATGAAGCTGGGTGTCTGAAATTTTGCCAAAAACAATTTAGTGCAATGGCCAAAGTTACTGCAAAATTTGGTTGGTCTACTGCAGAGGGTTCGAGTAGCTGCCATACAACTCCTTCTTTTATATGAGCATTACACTACACCTAATAAAGCTGGTATGTTTGAAATTTTGCCAAAAGTAATTAATGTTTATAATAATAATTATATAATGTTTATATAACGGTCATACGGGTATCCCAGAGTTGACAAAGCCTACTCTACCACACTCTTCCTCGTTTTTTTTATTGATTTTAATTATAAAAATCTTATAATGGATTTATATTAAAAAAAAAAATTCTCATATATGAATAATAATAATTAAATTATTTTTAATAAATACTTAAATTAATTTGAATTTTTGACGGACTCGGAACAGATTTATTTTCTCCCTGCAATATCATTTGCTTGATTTTCAAGTTGGGTTTCTTTGAAAATTTGGATTAAAATTGATCTGATGAAGAATATAATATAATTTACTTGTTTGAGAATTAATTAAATGATGGTGTTTGATGAAATCAAATTTAGTCATCAATCTTTCATTCAAAAGAAGTCGGTTAAAAATCCTGATTAAGAATAATTTCACGTAATATTTTAATTAATAAAAAAACGAGGAAGAGTGGAGTAGAGTAAACTGTGTTAACTCTGGTTTACCCGTATGACCGTATCATATACATTATATCATCCGGTTAATTACTTTTGTCAAAATTTCAAACATACAGCTTTATTAAGTGTAGTGGAATACTCAAAAACAAGAAGGAATTGTATGGCAGCTACTCGAACCCTTTGCAGTAGACCAACCAAATTTAGCTGTAACTTTTGCCATTACACTAAACTATTTTTGGCAAAATTTCAGACACCCACCTTCATTATGTATGGCAGCTACTCGAACCCTCTACAGTAGAAAAACCAAATTTTGCAGAAACTTTGGCTATCACACTTTTTAGCAAAATTTCAGACACGCAGCTTAATTAGGTGGAGAGTAGTGCTCATATAAAATAAGAAGTTGTATGGCAGCTACCCGAACCCATGGACTAAAATGGCTGGATTTAAATAGCGATGACGGCTATTGCAAAAAAACTAATTTGCGAAAATTTCAAGATCCTAGCTCTTTCAGTTTTTGAGTTATTGTACGGACGGGCGGACGAACATACATAGCTAAATCGATTTGTTTTTTCGATTCTGATCCGATCCATACACTTGAGTCTATATCTACCTGATTTAATTTTTATACCCGTGCATACATATATGACATCGGGTATATTAAAATTGCTCCTCTGTTTGTAACGCATCGATCTAGATGAGCTAGATATAGTGTCAAGGGTATGTGTCGGCTCAGAACCGAAAAATGAGTCGATCTAGCTAAGTGTGTCTGTCCGTCTGTGTTTCAGCACGATAACTCAAAAACTAAAAGAGCTACAGTTTTGAAATTTTCACAAAATATTTTTCAATCAATTTCTAGGTTCCCTATTTTTTTTGGTTAAGATCGGACCAAAACTGCGGGTAGCTCTCGAACAACTAACTTTTTTAACTCCAATATTTTCATATAAAAATTTGAAATTTTGCTATGCATCTTGTATTTAACATGAAATTATATGAATTTTGTTTTTTATACCCGTATGACTATATAGTCAAAGGGTATAATAAATTTGCCATTACGTTTGTGACGCAGAGAAGGAGGGGGGGTAGATATAGACTCAAGTGTATGAATCGGATCAGAATCGAAAAATAAATCGATTTAGCTATGTATGTCCGTCCGTCTGTCCGTCCGCACGATAACTCAAAAACTAAAGGAGCTAGGATCTTGAAATTTTCGCAAATTCGTTTTTTTGCAATAGCCGTCATCGCTATTTAAATCCAGCCATTTTGGTCCATGGGTTCGGGTAGCTGCCATACAACTTATTTTTATACCCGTATGACTATATAGTCAAAGGGTATAATAAATTTGCCATTACGTTTGTGACGCAGAGAAGGAGGGGGGGTAGATATAGACTCAAGTGTATGGATCGGATCAGAATCGAAAAATAAATCGATTTAGCTATGTATGTCCGTCCGTCTGTCCGTCCGTCTGTCCGTCTGTCCGTCCGCACGATAACTCAAAAACTAAAGGAGCTAGGATCTTGAAATTTTCGCAAATTCGTTTTTTTGCAATAGCCGTCATCGCTATTTAAATCCAGCCATTTTGGTCCATGGGTTCGGGTAGCTGTCATACAAATTCTTTTTTTATATGAGCATTACTCTGTACCTATTACAGCTGCGTATTTGAAATTTTGCCAAAAGTAGTTTAGTTTTATGGCCAAAGTTTCTGCAAAATTTGGTTGGTCTAGTGGAGTGGGTTCGGGTAGCTGCCATACAACTTCTTATTTTATATGAGCATTACTCTCCACCTAATGAAGCTGGGTGTCTGAATTTTTACCAACAATTGTTTAGTGTAATGGCCAAAGTTTCTGCAAAATTTGGTTGGTCTGCTGCAGAGGGTTCGAGTAGCTGTCATACAACTCCTTATTTTATATGAGCATTACTCTCCACCTAATGAAGCTGGGTGTCTGAATTTTTGCTAAAAATTTTTTAGTGTAATGGCCAAAGTTTCTGCAAAATTTGGTTGGTCTACGACAGAGGGTTCGAGTAGCTGCCATACAACTCTTTATTTTATATGAGTATTCCACTACACTTAATAAAGCCAAAACTAATTAACCGGATGATATAATGTATATGTTACGGTCATACGGGTATCCCTGAGTTGACACAGTCTACTCTACTACACTCTTCCTCGTTTTTTACTAAAGAGTATATTTTAATAAATTATGATTAGTTAATTGATAAACCGATTATAACTATTAATGAATTGGATCCAACTTGAAAATTGTCAAATTAAATATTGTATTTAATAATTTTATATACTAAATAATTCTGTAAAAAAATTGAATTAAAACTAAAAAGGATAAAATAAAATAAAATAAAAAGTTCAATATATACTTTTATTAAAGCAGTACTAGCCCCCTGAAATGTAGAAAATAAAAAATTTAAGATAGATCTTGGGAGTTTGTTACTGTGTTAATATAAAAATAAAATGCTGATATAAGAAACAGTTCTTTTAATGTTTGAAAACTTTTAAGCTTAAAATTTTTAAAATTTTCACTAGCCAAAAAAAGTAAACTGCTGAAATGAAAGATAGTTCTTCTTTTTCTTAAAATTAATCCAGCAATTTACTTTTATATTTTATATTAAAACACTTTTAAATGCAAAAGATCTACCATAAACTTTGGTTAACAAAAATTTTCAATATTTTAATCTTAAAAGTTTTCAAACATTAAAATAACTGTTTCTTATACCAGCAATTTACTTTTATATTAAAACAGTAACAAACTCCCAAGATCTACCTTCAATTTTTTATTTTCTACCTTTTAGGGGGCTAATACTACTTTAATAAAAGTATATATTGAAAAAAATATTTCTTTTTATTTTATTTTTTTTATCCCTTATGTTATAACTTATATTACAAAAAAATATAAAAAAGTAAAATAGCTTAAAAAAAATTAACTCATCGTACCCCAAAAAGAAAAAAATTGGCCCACAAATAGGGCCGTAACATTTTGAAACTTTATATAGTGGCTGGTTCTATTGTATAACTAACCATGTGTAATTTTCATCTCGGACGGACGGCCGGACAGACACATATAGCTAGATCGATTTACTTTTTGATGCTGATCCAATACGTACCCTAGACACTATATCCAGCTCGTCTAGATCCATGCGTTAGAAACGGAGGAGCAATTTTAATATACCCGATGTCATATATGTATGCACGGGTATAAAAATTATGCCAATTGTAGCAATCTACATCTATGAATTACAACTTTTATTTAAATTATACCCTATTTTTAAAAGCGTAAAATTAAATTGAATCTTAGGATACGAAAATCCCGATACCTAAATCTATGATTTGATTATAATGATGCAACTGCTGCGAAAGATTTGCAATGAAACATTTATGATTTAATTTAAGAATTAATAGTATTGACAACTACAAATAAATAAAAATAAATCAGTTCAAGTAGACACGAATTCAAATCGAAATTTAACAAACCAAAGGAGTAGTATAGCTTTGACAGTACTAGCGCAATTTCCCAATTTCCCAACTACAATTTTCTAAAATTTTCTTTTCTTATCTCAGACATAACCATATCCCAATTTTAAAATTTTTTTAAAATTTAAAAAAATTTACTCTTTTCACTTTTTTTACGTTTTTAAGATTACGTTTGAAATGAAAGTAAAATAAAATTAAATGTCAAGAATAATGAAATATAAAATTAAAGAGACACAACCGATATGTTCGTTCGAGTATAAATACCACGTATAAACACATCGATTATAACGAACAAATTCCAGACACAATTTTCATTCAAACAGAAAATTTTTGTATTGTTAAGAAAAACCAAGGGAGAAGTTGAAGGAAGTTATAGATAGAATACATCTAATAATATTTACAAAAAAATTTATAAGATTTAAGATATTGTATGGCAACTCTATACATGCAGACGATATATTTTTATTTAGCTTATGAAATCAGCAGCTGTTTTCTACCGTTTTCAGATTGAAAATATACCTTATAGAATTCGTGCTATAACAACTTAAATATAGGACTATTTCGAAATTTAGGGGGCTGTAGATCCTTCACTCTTCAAAATTAAGAAAAACCATTGATATATGTTGAAATATAGTGTTGGAGCCTTAAATTTGATATAGTTCTAAAAAAAATAAAGCAAAATTTCAGTTTTCGACTTGTAACAGCTCCTAAACAAGAGGCGTGACAGAAAACTTTTTTTAACCAACTCCTACCAAGTTCTGAGGAACTAAGTTTTCCTTAGATCCTCAGAAATTAGTAGGAGATTTGAATTTCAAATCTCTATCTTCAGCCATTTAGAAAATGTGAGTGGCCAAACAATTTGCAAAAACTGAGCTTCATATAACCGCAAATTTTAGTACCGTAACACTGTAAATTTTAAACCATTTTAAAAAATAAGACTTTGGGGAATAAGCCTTATATTCTTATTCCGACTATTCCGAACAAGTCCGACTACAGAAAAAAGTTCTTCCATGAATTTATTTTTTTTTGCAAGAAAGAGTAGCTTCTTAGTAGAAAAATTCTTCTTTTTTTTCAATTTTTGTAAAAGTTTTTGTAAGCATGCAGATGAGCAGACGGACCGACTAACCGACAGCAGAGCAAACTGATAGACGGACGGGCAGACGGACAGACGCACGGACGAAAAGGACAGAGTGAATCTGTATAGACACAATTTCACAAAATTTTTTCAAAATATGCTAAAAATCAACAAACAACGCCAGTGTAAGTTTTATTTTATTACAGGTTCTTCTTTTTAGCACATTTTCAAAAAATTTTGTAAAAATGTGCCTATATAGTTTCACTCTGTCCGTCCGTCCGTCTGTCCGTCTTTCCGTATGTTTACAAAATTTTTATATCGTTTTAAATAGAGAAAAGAAATTTTAATCACAGGTAAATATTACAAGAAATATAATTTCGTAGAAGAATTTTTTTCTGTAGCCCCACCCGTTATGGACCTTAAGCCCCCCAAAGTTGGCAAAAGCCCTCTATTTAAATTGTCATAACAAGAGTTCTATTAGGTGTATTTTCAATCTGGAAACGCAAAATATAGCTGGTTTTATACTTTATAAATTTTTAAAAGACAAATGTTTAGGGTTGCCATACGGTACTAAAATTTACTATTATGCAAAACTCAATTTGGCAAAATTTTTGGCCACTTATATCTTCTAAGACGGGCCAAGCTAGGGTCTTGAAATTTTGGGAGTAGTTAGATCCTCAGAAATAAGTAGAAGTCGGTTAACAAATTTTTTTTATCACGTCCCCTCTTTTACAGCTATAAGGGCCCGAAAATTGAAGTTTTCCTATTTTTAAACACCTGTAACTTGAATACCTGTTAAAATTTTTTTTGTTAATATATAAAATTTGTCCAACATTATATTTTAACATACGTTAAAAGATTTTTTTAAATTTAAATGCGGTTCTTTTAATTGAAGAAAATTTAATCAGTTTTGCTTAAATAGGAAAATTCTAAGTAAAATTCCAAATTTTGGTAGAATTCACAATTTAATTCCTTGAACCTAAAAAAGTTGGGGAAGGGGAGTAGTGAGGATTAGATCTTTAAGAAATTGGGCAACTTTGCCAATAGAGGGGCTATTAGGACTTAAAAATTCAAAAATTTACTGTTTCTATAAGTAAGTAGTAACTTAGTCACCAACGTATATATTTCTTAAATTAAACGTTAACATTGAAGTTTAAATATTATATTCCGATAAAATACTCAGTATGAAACACTATATTATTTTGAAAATGTGCTTTTTTAAAAACCCTTGGTTTTTTACATCACTTGTTTAAATTTAATATTTCTGCATCATTTGATAACGAAATTTTTCTACCATTTTAAAAAATCAGTAAATGTCATCTGGATAACTCGCTGTTTAATATTATTTCTTAACGAATTCCAACAACAGAATGGAGCAAATTGGAAAACCAACAGAAAATTACAAGTGATTTTTGACTTTTGCTACCCACTTTGTAAAATTTTTTAAAGGTAACCCATAAAATTTCTGATTTTCCTCCCTCTTTTAAAAAAGTTCCATTTTGCGGCATTATAAATTTCTGACATCACCCCTACATTGGTAAATAAAACAAGGGGAATTTAGGGTAAATAAATCTTTTATTTTTGCTTAGTTCGTAGAAAATATGAAAAAAATTGATTGAAGATTTATTAATACCTTAACCTTGAAAAATTTTTAAATAAAATTCCTCAGATTTATTAACATCTAAATTGTGGTTATCGTTTATTACCGTTTTGATCCCTTCAATAATAATGTAATTTGCATAACAAAATGCTGATTGCATTTTTTTTTATATACTTTTTTCTACAATATTTGGGTCTGTAACTAAATGTTGAAAACTAAAATGGAAAATGACAAAATAATTAAAGTCTTAAAAGAAAATATCTTGAATTAGGCTTTTGATATATAGAAATGTTCGCGTCACAGTTTACCAAAATATTCAGTTAAGAGTAACCACACCTAACCAAAACATTTTAATATATAATAATCCGAATGCCAGCTTATAAAGCAAAGTTTAAAAGTTTTGTTTTTTAATTTGGCAAAGAACTTTTAAAAATAGATTTGCTCCCTTCTCAACCAACCCCCTTTTATCCTTTCGTTGTTACACCTAAATTATAGGGAATCAAAAACTTTGTAACCATTAATAGGATACAAGTGAGGTGTGGAAAAGTATACATATTTTTGAACAGTGACAACTGCTGAGTCGACTTAGTGATATCCAAGTCTTCCCGTTCATCCTATATTGATGAAATCAGGTACTTCCCCAGTCCCTTCCGACATGTTTTCTTTATGTTTCTAAAATTGTTGTTTAATAAAAGTGGTTGTTTGGGCACCTCCACATACCAAACACTCAAAATCCAACAAGCATATAACTTCAAATTTAATAAAGATAGAAACGTCATGACAATGGGTCTCATCTGTATTCATTATATTTTCGAATTTCAAAATAAATCGAAGTGATGGATGTATATATGACGGTTCGGTAGATAGAGATAGAAACTTTAAATTTGGTACAAGAGTATTTCCTTCTATAATTAAGGTTTTAGACGGCTGGCACAAGTCTCCCTCACTCTAACTAGCATATCTTCGTAATTAATGAAGCTAGAAAATTGAAATTACACATGGTACAAGATCTCTATTTTCTTATTTTTAATTTTACTTTTTCAGATTTTGCTTTTCGTAATATTGTTTTATGCTCCCTATAATTTTATTTCGGATTATTATGCGCTTATTTTGATTTTTGACATTGTTATTTTTTAAATTACGATCGTATATTTTTTGTTGTGTATATCTTTTAATATAAATCAGGTTTATTAGGTTTTTGTTTAAAATATAAACATATTTTTTTCCAAACTTTATTACATTTTTGTTGCTTCTTTGATAGAAACACTGAACAAAAAAGAAATAGAATGAAATATTATATTGTTTTCAATATTCAAATATCAGCATTGCAGGTGAATAGGTAATTTCCTCATACAATAGAAAAACAATTGTGCTTACTATAATAATAGTAAAGAAAAATATTGTGAAAACGTTTTTAAATTATAAAAAATCAAATATATCAGTTATAGAACCTTAATAGAATAAACGAAAAATGACTTAAAAAAAGTACATTTGTATTAATGAAAAAAAAGAAAAGAGAAAGGAACATAGAATTTGAAATTTTACAATTGAAAACATTTGCACCTGTCGATTTGTATCCTTTGTATTTAGTACATTTTCAAAAGATTTTATAAAACATTTTTCTATATAGTTTTACTTTGTCCCTCCGTCCGCCTTTTGTTGAAATATTATTAGTTAAAAGCAATTCTTCTGCCCATTAACCTTAGTCCAGCAATTTACCTTTATATTAAAACACTTTTAAATGCAAAAGATCTACCATCAATTTATGGTTAGTAAAAATTTTAAGCTTAAAGGTTTTCAAACATTAAAAGAACTGTTTCTGATACCAGGAATTTGCTTTCATATTAAAACAGTAATAAATTTCGAAGATCTACCATAAAATTTTTTATTTTCTATGTTTTAGGGGGCTGGTAATACTTAAATAATATTTATATTGAAAAAAATATTTATTTTTATTTTATTTTATTTTAAATATGAAAACGGTAAAAGACAACTAATTTTAAAAGTTTTATAAATTTTTGAAATGTAAATTCATAGGGTTGCCATACGGTAGTAAAATTTATTTTTAAACATCTGTAACTTAAATATTCGTCCAAAGTTTTTTTCAGCATTTTCAGCAACTCCAACATTATATTTTAACATGTATTAAAAGTTTACTTTAAATTTAAAAGGGTCCTCAAAGTTTAAACAATTTTTGCTTAGATAATAAAACTCTTAAAAAAATCAAGATTTCAGAGAAAGTCTTAAGTGAATTCCTAAAACCTCAAAATTTTGAGCGAGGGAAGGTGGAGTTATATTCTCGAGAATCACCATAAGCTTACTTAGTAAAAATTTGGAAAGTTTCTCTATTGAAAGGGCTATTAGGATTTAAAAATTTTCAATTTTTATAAATCAGTAACTTAATTACGAACATATATTTTCCTAAAATTAAACTCAGTCTGAAACACTATATCATTTTGAAAATATAGCTTTTAAAAACCCTGTGTTTTTTTCATCTCTTGTTATATTACTATTTTTATTAAATGCTCTTATCTATAATATATTGTTTTGGGGATGTACAGTTCTAAAATTTTAAAAATTTTTAAAATATATCTGAAAAATGTCATTATATTAAAGAAAACGTACACATTTTACAATTTATTAAAAACCAATATTATATGATATATATTACAACGTTGTATTTATTTTAATACATAAATTAAACATAAGAATATTCGCACTTAAATATTGTGGTTAAAATGATTAGTTTCAAAAAATAAGCATTAATATGTAATAGATATAGGTACATATAAAAACGTTACTTGTTTCACAGAGTGTTTTGGAATCTCATTGCATGTAAAAATTTAATAATTAAAATTACAGCTATCATTTGAATAACACTTATACTTAAAATTTTTTTGAACCTAATATTCTAGAAGAAATATTGTAACATTTACTGACATTTTTTTAATATCCACTTAAATTTAGTAAAAACGTCAAATAAATTTGTTAGACATTTTTGACGGTGGAAAAGGGCTGACTTTCTTTAAATATATTTTTCGACTAAAAACATTATTGTATACTATGTAATTTTGTATAAGTCTATCTATAAGTTGGTTATATCCTTATAAAAGAAGCCATATTTAATGTTATTAGTAGTATTACAGTAATTCGAGTAATGTTTAAAATTCCCAACTCTCATAGTCTCGGCGTTAAAAAAATCACCACAGCCAAAGAATGAAAGATTTTGAGATAGAAGCAAAAAAAAATTTGAATGTAACTTGAATGTGTGGAAAGTTTGTTAAATCTCTTCTTGATATTTTTATACCCGTATGACTATATAGTCAAAGGGTATAATAAATTTGCCATTACGTTTGTGACGCAAAGAAGGAGGGGGGGGTAGATATAGACTCAAGTATATGGATCGGATCAGAATCGAAAAAAAAATCGATTTAGCTATGTATGTCCGTCCGTCCGTGCGTCCGTCTGTCCGTCTGTCCGTCCGTCCGTCCGTCCGTCCGTCCGCACCATAACTCAAAAACTAAAAGAGCTAGGATCTTGAAATTTTCGCAAATTCATTTTTTTGCAATAGCCGTCATCGCTATTTAAATCCAGCCATTTTGGTCCATGGGTTCGGGTGGCTACCATACAACTTCTTTTTTTATATGAGTATTTCTCTGTACCTATTACAGCTACGTGTCTGAAATTTTGGCAAAAGTAGTTTAGTTTTATGGCCAAAGTTTTTGCAAAATTTGGTTGGTCTGTTGCAGTGAGTTCGAATAGCTGCCATACAACTCCTTCTTTTTTATGAGCATTACTCTATACCTATTAAAGCTGGGTGTCTGAAATTTTGCCAAAAATAGTTTAGTGTAATGGCCAAAGTTACTGCAAGATTTGGTTGGTCTACTGCAAAGGGTTCGAGTAGCTGCCATACAACTCTTTCTTTTATATGAGCATATTACTCTATACCTATTAAAGCTGGGTGTCTGAAATTTTGCCAAAAATAGTTTAGTGTAATGGCCAAAGTTACTGCAAAATTTGGTTGGTCTACTGCCAATGGTTTATATGAGCATTTTATTTCACCTAATAAAGCTGGTATGTTTGAAATTTTGCCAAAAGTAATTAATGTTTATAATAATATTGATATAAATCTTATATAACGGTCATACGGGTATCCCAGAGTTGACACAGTCTACTCTACTACACTCTTCCTCGTTTTATATGAGAATGCCAACTGTTTAAATGTTAGGCGAATAACCCTGTATTTACCATAGGTACATGCTGCAAAAGGAGAACATATTATTTTCTTATTATTATACCCGTATGACTACATAGTCAAAGGGTATAATAAATTTGCCATTACGTTTGTGACGCAGAGAAGGAGGGGGGGTAGATATAGAGTCAAGTGTATGGATCGGATCAGAATCGAAAAATAAATCGATTTAGCTATGTATGTCCGTCCGTCTGTCCGTCCGTCCGTCCGCACGATAACTCAAAAACTAAAGGAGCTAGGATCTTGAAATTTTCGCAAATTCGTTTTTTTGCGATAGCCGTCATCGCTATTTAAATCCATGGGTTCGGGTAGCTGCCATACAACTTCTTATTTTATATGAGCATTACTCTCCACCTAATGAAGCTGGGTGTATGAAATTTTGCCAAAAATAGTTTAGTATAATGGCCAAAGTTTCTGCAAAATTTGGTTGGTTTGCTGCAGAGGGTTCGAGTAGCTGCCATACAACTCCTTCTTTTATATGAGCATTACACTACACCTAATGAAGCTGGGTGTCTGAAATTTTGCTAAAAATAGTTTAGTGTAATGGCCAAAGTTACAGCAAAATTTGGCTGGTCTACGGCAGAGGGTTCGAGTAGCTGCCATACAACTCCTTCTTTTATATGAGCATTCAACTACACTTAATAAAGCTGTATGTTTGAAATTTGGCCAAAAGTAATTAACCGGATAATATAATGTATATGTTACGGTCATGCGGTCATACAGAGTTGACACAGTCTACTCTACTACACTCTTCCTCGTTATATATTGTAATTATCATTATTATTTTTTTTTATTAATATCTTTGTCTAGAATGAGGTGTAACAAACGCATTCAATTAAATGAAAAGTTCAATTATAAAAAAACAAAATATTAATGTTTCGTTGGATGTGTTTTATTTTAGAAAATAAAATATCCAAAATTATCATAAGCAGGCCAAAAAATATTTTATTTAATAAAGTTTTTTTTTGATTGTAAATCAATTTAAATGTCTATGAATTAGTTCATTTCAGTTTTAAAAATCACAGAAGATTATTGGGAAATTTTAAATAAATAGTAAAACATTTCGTTATTAAAAATCGTGACTATGCTTCACATAATAAGTTCTGTAGTAAGTCTTCATTACTTTCAGTGGAAATCTGAATTGAAGGTAATGGCACAATGTACGGTTTGGTGCTTTGCTTGCTTTGATTTGAAAAGTAATAAAAGTAATTTCAAATGTTCCTTGAAACGTAGTCTGCAAAATTTACTTTTTTGGCTTTATTTGAATTTTATAATTAAATAAAAATATTTTTTATATTTTTGTTTTAAGGTTTTGAAATCAATTATAATATACCTTTAAATTATTTTTTTCTGTGTATATATATATTTTTTAAACAAAAATTAATTTAAAATAGTGGAACTGCAGTAGTGCCGTTCCCAAACTCCCCGCTAAACAAATTATAGAAACTGTGATTGTGATTTGTGAAAACGACTCACATGTTTTAATAATTATAATTATGGAGAAGAAAACTATCTTACAACTGTTAAAAATTTATATTAAATTTTACTTTGATGAAATATATTTCATGATATTTGTATATGAAAATACGAATTTATTTTATAAAATTGAATTTAGTTGCATTTAAAAAAAAAAATTTGAAAAAAAATGTTGCCTTGGATTTAGTTAAATTCCTTGCCTTGATTCATTGAACACAATCTACGCCTTTAAGTTTAAAATGTAAGAAGGCTAAATACCATAAAAACAAAGTTTTAAAAAATATCAGACAATATTATATACAAAAAATTCTCTTTTTCTTTACTCCATTATTTTAAAAAGTACAAATTATACATTATTCAGAAATTTCAAGAACTAATGTTTTTCAAAATAAAATCTATTTTAATATATTAATGAATTCCGTCATTCTATGGCGGGCAAACAGCTAATAATTATATATTTGATTATAAAGTATTTCTATATCTGTGAGTTACATTAAATGAAATTATTTCTTTATGTTTTTAATTAATTATTTAATTTATTCCAACCAGCTTTATACCATTAATTCCATGTAATAAGAAGAACATTCGTGCAAAATTTCAAGTGAATCGGTCAAACCGTTTCGACTCGACATCAAAAAAACGAAAAAGCTTAAAACGGCTCTGGAGCCGCAACCTGCTGACTTATAAAAATGCGACGTAGCCTATGTCACCCCCCGGACTCCCAAAATTATTCCTCTAAAATTTGGTGTCAATCGGACCAGTGGTTTTCACGTGAATCCTGGACAAACAAACAAACAAACAAACAAACAAATAAACAAACAAATTTTCTTCTTTATATATTAGATTTATTATACGCAGAAATTATATTAATTTATTTTTTTATCAGACTATCATAAAACCAATATGAATATTATAAAATTGAACTAAGACAATGAAAAATATTCTAAAATATTTAAATAAAAAAACATTATATTTTACATGATTTTAGTACTGTACATGACGCTACAAATAAAATTATAATAAAGAATCTTCAATTTCCAAAATTTTTATTAGTTTTTAATGTAATTTTATTTTTATGGTAATAAATTTTGATTTCAATCCAAAAACAAAAATGTTCTGAATAAGCAAAAATTGGTATAATAAATATTTTTCAATAAGAAAGAAACAATTTTGCATTTAATATTCTTAAATCTAAAGAGAACATAAATTTCCTTAAGTTCATTATTAATTTAAAACTGAGTTTCTACCGTTACTTCAATAGAAACTATTTTAAAACTTTATGAACAAGGTGAAAATATATAAATTAATTATACAGTAATGAGAAATACTTTATGCACTTACGTATGGTGCAAAACATAGACGAACTTATATCTATATCTGAAAACCTATAACAGATATCTGATTGCATGATAACTCAAATAATAAAAATGACATCTACTAATTATTAAGTAGATTTCTCATGACGGATGCAGGAATGCAAAATGGGTGATATCTGATCATGGGTTTCGGAATCAAAAATTAAGGAATGGTTTGGGTATCTCTCACAAGTTTCCGATAATATAACAGGCATATCGTCGAAAGTAAAACATGGAAACTTTCGAACTTAAAGTTCGGATAAAAAGCATATCTTCGAATAAAAGAAATATAAAAAAATTGGAATGGTATAGAAGGGCTTTCAATCAAGTTTTCTCTCATTCTTTAAATTCAAAAGGTAGCTCACTTCGGTGGCACTCGACTCACAGCCAAACAATCATATCTGCTAAATGGAATTGATTATAAATGGTGATTAGGGTAACTATACTACAGGTCTCCTAAACAATAAATGTGAACAATAAATGTCTGTGACTAATTCAGATAGAAATTTTTAATTTGGAGGACGGATTTTTGAAGAAATCTCTTTTCCTTAAGTTGTTGAAATTTAAAATAAATTAAAATTCAGGCAAATTAAGCAAATGTGTTACCACTCTTCTTTGAATCCCAAACAAGTATATTTTAGAAATGAGCATGATATTTAGTGCTCAAGTATTTTATTAAGAATTCTGACTGACATCTCTCTAAATAAAAGCCACAAAACTTAAAGTACAACTGGTTTGTAATTGTTTTTCCCATTTAAAATTCTATTACAGAGTCGGTGACTAGGTTTCTAAAGCAATATTGCTCTGGTTTTTAGGATACTGTCTTTTGTTTTCGGAGTTCTTAAAAATAAAAACTTGCAGTTAAAATCAAAATCTAGTACTCAAAACCCGAAACTTGCAGTAGAAAAAAGCATTGCACTAAAAGGGAAAGTTCTATTACTCAAAGATCAAGAATCAAACCTATAGATACCTAAAGTTCTTTCTTCCGATAGGTTTAATAAACCTCTGTAAAATTAAAAAAATAATGATAAAAGAACTTAATAATAATAATAAAAGAACCCATTCATAACTTTCCGGTATTTAGTACTTTTATTTATTTGATTTTTTTTTGTTTCATAATATTTTTTGGTATTAAAGTTTTCCCATTTGTTCTGCATCAATTATGATAGTCTCAGAAATATAAATTTTGTTCAGTTTTTTTCTGTACAAATATTTGAAAATTATTATTTTACTTTAAGGAATCAGAAAATATGGTATTTTATGGTACTTTTTAATCAAAAAAAAAAAACAAAAACTAATATAAAAGAAAGTTTTTGAAGGGAAGTAAATATTGAAAAATCAAACTTAAAAAATATTTTTACACAATAGAATCTTTAATTTAGCTTACTATTGAAATTTTACAATAACATCTACAACATAAAATTCAATTTTTAAAATTTTTTTTTGGAAAATGTTTTCAGTAGCATTTGGTTTCAATTTGGAAAAGAAAAATATAAAAGTTTTTTGAAAAATTTTGCAGAATATTTATATAAATATTGTGTAATATTTTTGATTTTTCCATGGTTAAAATTTTTTTAATATTAAAGATATACCATCTGAATGGGAAAAGTAAGCGATGCTCTTGCTGTATTTCAATAATTTGTTTTTTGTCAATCGAAAGATCATTCACTTAGAAACTTAACGGATATTATTTATAAATGCGCCATTTACTTTTATTCCTTTATTTTCTACAGCAATTGATTCTGAAATGTTTTTTCTGAAGATATATTAAATAAGCAATGGAGACAAAATGCATCCTTGTCGTACTCCTCTGTGAATCCTTAAATCTGTTGTAGTAATGCATTAAAATTTTACTGTAGCAGTTTGACGTCAATTTATTATATTTTTGATGCAATGTATATCTTTTATATCTATAGTTGATATCATAACCTTTATAAAATATATATAAAATAAATTAATAAATTTAATATTATAAATTATATTATAAAGAAAATTCTTAGCATTAAAATCAAAGCACGCCACTGACATTCAAAAATTATGTTTGTAAATGGTTTGAAATTTTATTGCGTACATATTTTATGAGCGTTCATAAGAAACTTTAAAATTCAATAAAATTGAATACAATAGAAAACGGAAATAATGCCTAACAATATGCAATCTGTACATGATTATTATTTTAAAAGAAAAAATTTGATTTGGAATTTGTAGCGATTCTGAATTAAAATATTTATCTATATAAAAATTTAAAATGCATTTAATTAGAAAACTTAAATATTCAGTCAGAATTTTTATAAAAATGTCATTATAGTGGTAGCTAAAGGTGTTAACAATATTGTGTAAAATATTGATGGAATATAAATAAACAAATATAAAAAAATTTTGTTATTCCAACTGTTGAAAATTTTTGAAAAAACATTAATTTGGCATTTTATTGCCATTTTTCTCATCACCTAGAGGTAAGACAAAAGGTGCGTTTTTTTTAAACAGGTTTTCTTAGTAAGCCTAGTCCTCAATGTTATTTTAAAAGCCTAATTTTTGAATGCAAAAAGTGTTACAAAAAAACTCCGTTATAAACTTAATTTTCCATCACTGTTCCTTCTGAGGTTTGTTTCAGGTTGGATTCTGATAAATGTTTATTTCAAAAACTTGTAGAATACAAATTACAGAATTTTTTATCTAGAAAAATAAAATAAGAACAAAAACGAAAAAAAAATTAATTTTACTAAAAATTACAATTAAAAACCATACAGTTGGAAAAAATTAAAAACAATTTTAATATTATTATTTAATAAAAGTAAATATATATGCCTATTTTTACAATAAAATAACATTTTAGTAGAATTACCAGAAATTCTATAAAATTTTCTTGGAAAAAATCAAAAATTTAGACGAGAAATTCGAGATGGGTCTTAAGTTTTTGTTTAAAATTTTCCTAGGAATAAATTCGTTTTTTTGCTATTGAAATTCAGCCATTTTGGTCGACGGGTTCGTGTAACTGCCATACAACTTCTTTTTTTATAAGTATGAGTATTACTCTGTACCTATTA
Organism: Dolichopus griseipennis; assembly: GCA_963082915.1. Taxonomy (NCBI): domain Eukaryota; kingdom Metazoa; phylum Arthropoda; class Insecta; order Diptera; family Dolichopodidae; genus Dolichopus; species Dolichopus griseipennis. The sequence continues at coordinate 316,136,419 of OY720441.1, read as the reverse complement.
CAGCTGAGTGTCTGAAATTTGGCCAAAAGCAGTTTAGTTTTATGGCCAAACTATTTGCAAAATTTGGTTAGTCTACTGCAGTGGGTTCGAGTAGCTGCCATACAACTTCTTATTTTATATAAGCATTACTCTATACCTACTGAAGCTGGATGTTTGAAATTTTGGCAAAAACTAGTTTAGTATAATGGCCAAAGTTTCTGCAAAATTTGGTTGGTCTACTGCAGAGGGTTCGAGTAGCTGCCATACAACTCCTTCTTTTATATGAACATTACACTACACGTAATGAAGGTGGGTGTCTGAAATTTTGCCAAAAATAGTTTAGTGTAATGGCAAAAGTTACAGCAAAATTTGGTTGTTCTACTGCAGATGGTTCGAGTAGCTGCCATACAACCCCTTCTTTTAAAGGAGCATTACACTACACTTAATAAAGCTATATGTTTGAAATTTTGCCAAAAGTAATTAACCGGATGATAATATGTTACGGTCATACGGGTTTCCCAGAATTGACACAGTCTACTCTACTACACTACTTCCTCGTTTTTTTTGTATTTTTTTTTAAGGATATTACTTAGGTGTGTTTGCAAACTTATTTTGCCTTTAATAATATTCTTTAGATATAACGTCAAGGACTCACATTGAATTCGCAATTGTTTCGTATTAATTTTCATTAAATAAAAGAAATTAGAAGAGGAGAAGAGAAAACAATTATGAACAATTCGTTGCTATTTGTATAGATTTGTGCCGCCAACGGTCATAATATTATTATTTATATAGTTATATATAGTTACGTTTTTATTTAATATCATTGTTTTAGCGGTAGGTGATTTTAATAGGAAATATAAAACATCTTCCTACCATAGACTTATTGTTATACATTCAATGACATTTTATTTTAGAAAATGCTATCAATTTATTTTATTACGAAAATATTGGGGAAAATAGAAGAGTAAACTGTGTCAAAATGGGAAATGAAACAGCACATACAGGAAGTTTACGAAAAAACGGTATCCTTGTTAGGGGTGTACAGGATGTTTCACGATTAAACGGCATTCTTGTAATGGTTGACGGAAGAGATAAAAACAAGCAAAATACATAAAGTTAAGTCAGGCCTATTCGTGAAGGTTCCCTAGATATCCGGACTTTAAGATTAACTCTTCTCTAAAATTCTTTAATCAAGTTATTTTGTTTATAATTTAAGAACCAACAAACTTAAGATCAACTTGAATACCATTTTCGGAAACATATTAAAATAGCTGTTTAACGCAACATGAAAAAAAATACCGGGTACTTTTCAATTAAAAGTTATACAGGTTTTAATTTAAGTATTTTTGAATTTGCTTTTCGAAAAATATCATTTAAAACGTTTTTCTAAAAAAATAACAGTACCAAGCCAACGGTTTTATGATAAAAAATTATTCTCTGTTTTTTTGCTGAACACAAGAAGTATAATAGCAACCCTGTAGCTTAAAAATTGAAAAAGTTATAAATAAAGGAAAAATTTAAGATTTTCATGGAAAACCCCTAATATTGTAATGTCATATAAAATTACATTAATATTGTGTTGTTGAAAATTTTATTTTATATGAGACTTTGGAGAAAGCCTTCTGCATGACCAATAGTCAAATAATCAGAAATGAGTCCCATGTCGCATTGAATTTCAACACTGAAACAAAGGTCCAATAGGAGCATTCATTGGAGTGAGTCAAAATTTACGTTGAGAGTTATGACCATTAAGACTTCTGACATGTCATCGTTACTCTTTAAACATCAAATAATTTTCAATTAATTTATATGTCAAATGCCAATTATTAAAACCTGGAAAATGAAACTACTTGCTTGATTTGTATAGCTAAATGTTTGAAACTAACAATTGGTAACCCTTGGGTGAAGTGAGAATTTTCTTGGTATAATTTCAAAAGAATTCTGTAACTAAGCCATCTTTTCTGATCAACTAGTAAGGATTTAATATATTTAAAGTTAACTTAAAACCATTTATTATTTGAATTTAATTTTTAAACGATGTACATAATCCAATAACTTTTAATGTTTTAAAATGGGCACCATCAAAACCCCGAATCTTAGATTTTAACTTATATTTGAATATGCTTTATATAAATAAAATGAGAGTTTTCGCTAAAAAAAGGATTTTTTAAGATTAAACACTCAAGAGAATAATAAAATACAAAGCAATGACATATTAAAAAATAAATTTGAAACCATAATGACATTAAATTAAACCAAGAAGAAAAAGACTAGACCTCTAGATATCCTTGCTGCTCTGTTTAAGAAATATATTTAAAAAAGAAAACAAAAAATAAAAACAAAATCGCCATGGGTTTGGGATTTGATGTATTTCGTAAAATGAGAAAATGTAACACTTTTTTCAAACCCCTCCGAGCAAAACGAAACAATAAATTAGAATCGAATACATTTTTCAGTACCAACCCATTTGATCATTCTATTTTGCCTATATTAACCACATAATTTCAATTGAAATGAGTAGACAAAGTTTTAAATTCAAGTAAGAAATATTGTAATGTAGTGATGCAGGGTTAAAAACTAATTGAATGTAAATTGGATATAAATAACTATTAACTGGGTTAGACGTATTTAAAGTTTCCTCAAATACCGTAAAAAGACAATGTTCACAAAATTCATATCAAAATATGAAATACATGGCATATTAATTTCCAACTAGTTTTTCATAAGAGATTTCATTTGGGTTTGTATTATTGTTTTGCGAAAAAGAAGCTGACTTCAAATATAGTGTATACAGCTCAAAACTTTGGACTAGTAGGGCATCTTAACTTTTTTTAGTTACCGTCAAGGGGTTGATTTTGAGTTATGGTACTTTCAATAGATGATTCTGTCCTACAATTAATTCTTACTCCACTAAACACTCTTGCAAATATTAATTTGATTTATGTGTTTTATAGATAACATGTAGGTAATGACACTTGCTCCATTAAACTTAAGTCATTTATTAGTAAGATTAGAGTGGCTGCAAGTCCTAATTTATACACTGTGGAAATTATTGAGTTTTCAGGGTTATTTCCAGCATAACCCGATATTCTCCTATAATATCATTTTTTCTCCCACTTCCAGTCAAACCTACGTATGAGCCTATGAGTCTGTTATAAATAAACTTATTTGAAGTTTTTAGTTAGAAAGAAAGATAGAGTCCGAATATTAATGATCGAAACTGAAATTAAGAGAAGCAATTCTTTGACAAATTTATTAAAGTCTTTCAAGACATAACTCTACAACGGAATTCTATGAACAAGCCGCCTCATAAGCCGACTTAAATAATCAGTCAGCAGTTGAACATTCTTAACCCGAAGAGTCGTTGCTTTTGTACATATTGTTGCATAAATAAACTTCTTCGGACTTTTAATCCTGCTGCAAGGAATATTTACTTAAAATAAATTTAAATTTTGTGGATTTTATATTCGAATTTTAAAGTTATTTAATAATACTTTTGTTTTCAATTTTTCTAAGGGTTCTTGTACAAGTTTATTTAAATTGGTATTTAAAATTATATAATACATTAAAAAAAATGACTCTAAAAATAGAATAACTTTTATCATTTTTATTCAAAGAGGAAACAAAACGTTTTGTTTTTAAAATAAAAGTCCATTAAAGTCTCATTATAGACGGTAATAAAAGAAAAATTAAAATAAAAAACAAAAACCCCAAATGTATAGATCCTAAGATTATTCCGAATATTTTTCAAAAAAAAAAAAGAAAAACATGAAATAGGACCTAAAGTATCTTAAGAATTTAGTTTTATAAATGCGTTTTTTTTTTGTATATTAAAACAAAGCCAAAAAAATTTTAACTTTAAGATCAAGACAACAAACGATTTTATCACTTTACGAATACTTATGAAGGAAATTTTTACCCAAAAAAAGTTTTTCTTATTCCTGAGTCCTTAGACTTTTTTCTCAAATATTCGCGGTTTCTTTTCTCCTATCTTCGAATATTTACTTTTTAATAAAACTTATGCAAAAATTTAAGCAATACGACAACAAGTTACCCAAAAAACCAAAGGTTTTAAAAAAAGTCTGTTTTCCAAACAAAACTCCGAAATTTTTCTGAGCATACTCAGCATAAATTATTTAAGGATCTAAATTTCGAACTTCTGCCGCTTATAAGAAACGAGAGGTAAAAATAGAATGAGTTTCGCAAACCTGTTAATTAAAGAATGGCAACCCTATATTTATTTATTTAACAGCTTTTACCGTTACCAGATTGTTACCAGATTGAAAATATACCGTAAAGAACTCTAGTTACAAAACAATTTGAGGGAATTTTAGGCTCTGCAGCTTCATAATGGGTAAGGTTAAAGAAAACAGTTTTTACATTTAATAAAACTTTTTTTGATATCAATTCGACCAGTTAAATTTTTAGTTTTTTATTTAAAATGGTGTATATGTTTTGCCAACACGTGGACGGACGGACGGTCAGAGTGAAACTATATATTATATAATCACATTTTTTCAAAATTTTTTGAAAATCTGCTAAGAAAATCTTTTAATCTGTTTTTGTATTTTAAAGAATAATAAAACGGGTCTAGACACTTTACTGAAAAAACAAATTGCTTCCGAATGAAAAATCCCGAATGTTTTAAAATTTTGAAAAAATAAATCCGGAAAATATCAAAATCTCGAATGATTTAAAATCTACAAAAAAGAATCCCAAATTACGAAGCATTATTTAGGTTGGATATGAAGTTCCAAAAAAAACTTCCACTTATATATTTAGTAAAAGGCTGCAGCATTCCTGATTTTGTACCCAACTCTGAAATTCTTCCTAACTCTATTTATTAAAATTAAGTTAACAACAAAGCATTTTGCCACTTTCTGTTTCAGTATTTTGTTTTCTGGATTATAGAACATTCGGGATCTTAGAATTGAAGTTCAAGATTATTTCTTTTCGAGATATTTTTTTCGGAATTTTTTTTTTCAGTAAAATATCTTGCACCCTAGTTTTTCAAATATTTTAAACGAGGGGGTTTCCCTTTCATATATTTTCTTGACATTCTTTAAATATTTTCTATTAATAATAAAAATAATAAAAATTATTAATAAGTTAGCGATTTTAATATTATGAGATTTTATAATTATTCTTTGCCCCAAAACTCATAAAAACTCTTAATTACATAACTTAATTCGTTAATTCTTTTGTTTGCTGGAACACAGAAGACATAAATAAAAGAACAATGTTTTTTATGTAAAAGAGTTAAATAATAACTTTATACCCAACAAAGCCAACTTTAATAAGACCTTCTAAGTTTTCAAAAAAAAATTGGAATCAAAAAAATTATCACAATTGAAATATTTTTTATGAGAGGTGAAATAAAACTTGGAGAAATAATAACCTAATAGCCTTTAATTCTTTTTGGAATGAGAAATTAAATCGTAAACTTCCGGGAATGGGCGGAATTTTCCATTTTAAATGAAAAAAGGTCTATTTTTAAAATAATGGGCGTATGACCTATTTCAAATTATTTTTTTTCAATAAAAAGATTATTTTAATGTATAAAGCGGCAGCGCTGATTTCGTAACCGACAATAAAATCTATAAAAATATATTCATATTTTGACAGACTTTTATTTTTTAATGAACCATACTTAAACTCAGTGATCGCGGATATAGACGAGAATTAAGCCACATTCAGATAGGCACCAATTTAATCCATTCGTTTATTTCTAATACGAAATCAAGCCCATTGAGAAATAATAATTGCAGCCTATTTATGCATAAGCTTTTATACCTATTGCTCTATAGATCTTATTTCTCCCCGCTTAATATTTTATATTACACATAATACTTTTTTTTGTGCACTACACCTGAATGAGGCCCAACTTTACATGATTGTTTATTTAATAACTCTTAAAAGATTGATCCCATATTCTATAGTTGTCGAATATTAATTTGCTTCAGTATAACAATAATTTCTGACCGAATCAAATGTTTACAGTTGGAAATAACATAATTTCAAGTTTGAAGAAATTCTAAAAAATTCAAAGTTTTAATACCTTTTTATAAAAGTCTCTCATTTTATTATCTCTGGGTTTCGGGAGGTGTTAGGGAGGGATAGCTGAACCATCGCTCTAGTTCATCTCAATATTAAACAGAAAAGAATCACCTTTAACCATAATTGAAGGTTCTATCATTATTGGTTTTGATGCTCGTTTGCTCTTGGCTTCTTTGGATCCTTTTAGGATATGAATCTGCATGATCCCATTTCCCATTTACATTATAATTTCCGCCTTCTTCGTTATTAGTAACCTACAATACATTAGCATTATTAGTTTTTTAGTTATCACCCGGTACTCACTGACGGAAATTCGGGCAGATGGTCTAACGAACCCCACTACATAGTTCTTTAGTTAAAATATCCCTACATACCTTTTTTGGGTGTAGGGTATATAAAAAGGAAAAGAAAAAATAAATAATAACAAAATTGACTCGTTATTCTTAGCTAAAAAGAAAATAAACACCTAAACTGGTTTCATTGTTTTTCAATTTTTCACACTTATTAAATCCGGTGAACATAAGTCTTGTTGGGTGGTTTGTTAAAAGGGTATCTAATCAACCCTTACAATTCCATGAAAAATTGAATTTTTTTTATGTATAACATTAAATGACATTTTTTTGGTTTCTTATCTTGTCTCTCATTTCTTTCATCATTTGTGTTTTTTGTCTTTTTCATTCATCTTTTGTTTTTAAATCAATTTTATTTTATTTTTTTATTATTTCTAAAAAAACACGAAATTTTCTTTTTAAAATAATGAAAAAACTTTTAATGAGTATAAAATAATATATAGGGGTGTTTTCTTTTTTTTAGAAAGTTTGTTTATTTGAAGTTGAATGAACTAAATTTGAAGATGGTATTGATTTAATTTTCTAAGAAAATTTATTTTCTCCAAACGCTTGAATGGAACATAACAAACGGTTATATAGATATTGTTAACTACGCAGATATTGTTAACTATGCAGCTTCATCAAGGTGCATTGTCGGGCCTTACTTTGTTGAAGAAGACGGTGTTACTGTTACGGTCACTAGAGACCTTTACTTAAATGTGTTGGGTGAGTTTTTCTATCCAGAACCACGCCGGAAGAGAATGCCTCTCGACTCTGTTTGGTACCAACAAGATGGTGCAACTGCACACATGCGAACTACTGCACCTAATTTTTTCTTATGGGGTTATTGCAAACAAGAAATTTACAAAACAAAACCAACAAATTTGAACGCTTTAAAACAATCAATTCGAACGGTAGTTGAGGCAATACTCTACAAGTAGTGAGGCCGCTAATACTCTACAAGCAGTAAAGAACACCTTTTTCATAAGATGTAGTACTTGCATCACTGAACGTGAAGGCCATTTAAATTCAATAATATCCAAAACCAATTAAAATAACTTAATAAAAATGTTTGATTTTTAAAATCAATAAAGAACCATTTAATTTCATGGAGTTAATAAAAAGTTATTTGAGTTTCTTAATGTAGCAATATTCATCAGCCACCCTATATAATATTTTTGCCTGCCAGAATAAGCAACAAAGTTCTATGAAGAATTACGGGAGTAAAATTCATAATGAGGCAATAACGAAAGAAAAAATGGAGCTGGATAGGCCATAATCTAGGAACAAGTCACAAAAACATAAGCGCATGACCTTGGAATGGAACCCCCAAGGAAGCAGAAGACGCGAGCGTCCAAACAATACCTGGGTATGCAGAGTACTACATTTACTTATTACGAAAGTAACAACTCATTGGAAAATGTACAAACAGAAGCGCGTGTTAGATGGAGATGCCTAATGAAAGCCCTATGCTCCCTCGCGGAAGAATATGAAAAACAAAATTATAAATTGGTGTATTAAGATATAATGATTATCAATATTTTAAAATCTCTTATTATATGAATGATATTTTGGAGAATAAATAATTAAACAAATAAAATCTCCTATTTCCAATATAAACTAAAATCAATTGATATTATAATTAGAATTCTATACTTTATTTTATTGTATAATTTTTCTAATTAAAATAAAGTAATAAAAAAATTCACCCGAAATCATTTTATAACGCTCTAATTTCTGTTATATTAAAATAGCACGTATTGCATTTATTTTTATTATTATATTCGTAATATCTAATTTCATTGTAGAAAATATTTAAATAATTGATTTGTTTAAAAAATATAATAAATTTTGTTCAAAATATAATAAATTTGTTAAAAACAACTTTTAAACTTCATTCAACAGTGATTCATTAATGCTTTAAACAAAAAACCACATCCTATTCTCTATTCACTAAAATTTTATAAAAAAGTTTTATTAAAACAAAATTAAACCAAAGTTTTTTTTTAAAATAAAAAGGTTAAAAAAATTAAAATTATATTCGAAAATAAAAACAAAAACGTTTTAAACAAATTAACGTAATTAACAAAATAAAATGTTATGAATACGTTTTAAATTCTGGTTACTATTAGCTATGTATTATATTTATTTTTACTCGGAGCACCGAAAGCTTCGAAAGCCAACAATTTGAGCTGTGCGTGGTTCCTATTAGTAGTGAGCAAGTTTTACACATCAAACCCACAGCAAGCCTTTTTGAACCATACTTTAAGAAGGAACCTATGTTACAAACGTACAGTTTGTTTCCGAGAATAAAACTGTGAATGGATTATAAGGAATAATTTTTTTGAAAAAGTATTCTGGGATTATGAGGGATGGTGAAATGGTGGATGAATGATAGGATGTTAATGTCATCTTTAAATTTATTCGTTAGACTATATATTAAAAATATTTTGCCTAAAAATGGAAAAAACATTTTACATTTCAAACTAACAACTTTCATATATAATTAAAAAAAAATTAAATAGTTTTTTTCAATATTTACTTTTATTAAAGTAAAACTAGCCCCTTAAAATTATTTAATTTATTATAAAATAATTAACATACTGTTCGAATATAAAAGTTAATTGCTGGATTAAGGTTAATAGAAAAAATAAATGTTTCTAACTTCAGCAATTTATTTTTATTGTCAAATTTATTAAACAAAGAACAAAAAAAAGTTTTGGGCAATTTAATAAGCAATTCTATTTTTGTTTATTTTTTGCTCAATTAATTGTTTTCTCCCGCTCTCTTCAATTCAACAGGTACAAAACAAAATGGTCAGTATGAGATATTAATATCTAAGTTTGAAAATAGTGTAAAAGTATAACTAAATATTAGACCATTTTTAAGGTTACACCTCCTTGCATAATTTAGAAGTAAAAATTGAAAAAAATAAAAGAAAATCCAAAACTGTTTTTATTATGTACTTTTAATTGAACTTGCCTTTGTCTATGGCTTTATTTTTCATTCTGTCAGTTAGTGATACATTTATATTAGAAAACTGACCATAAATTTATAAGAATTGTATGGCTCAGTGGTTAGCAAAGTGGCTGACAGTGTAAATAGGTCTGAGTTCGATCCTCCTTCAAAGATAAACATTTTTTTGTTTTTTTTTTAAATTCAACAGAAATAATAAACAAGTAAAGAAACAGTCAGTCGGTGCAACCGACTTAGAAATACCCTACACCTATTTGGTTCAAATTTAAGGACATATCCATAAGTCATTTTAACACCATAAAAGCTGTTATTAATTTGATCGTAAGACATAGCTAACCAAATTAACTTTTAAAAACATTTTCTAATTACACTATCTATTAAAAAATATTACAAAATCTTACTAATTTATCTATTTATAAATATTAAAAAATAAACAAACTTGAAATAAATGAAAATATATTTATTCCAATTCAATTACAAAATGAAAAAATTCTAATTATTAAATTTTGTGATAAAAAGATAATGAAAGCAAAAATAATATATTTAATAATCCAAATTTTTAAAAATTGCAATTATTTTAAATGGTTAGTTTATATACCTAATAGAAAAGCTTATAAACGCAAAATATGCAATAAATGTACTTCTAAAATACAATTACAAATTTTGAATTTTTCATATAATTCATTTAAAAATTCAAATAAATTTTACATAAATGCAGCAAGTACCTTTGAACATAGCTGAACCACTACAATTTAGTCTAGATTTCGGAGACACATAGGACATAGGAAATATATTCTTTGGCTTTGAAATTAAACTCGACCAGAACCAATTCGCATGGTACTTTCATTACTAGTAACCTAGAGTTTAAATTTCATCAAAATACCGGCATTATTTTTTGAGTTATGGTGTTTTTAAGATATATGTTTGCTAGTCCTTGCACTTGTCAAGGGTTCCAGAACCCGAAACCATGGTACGATTTTGCCCATATGCAGTCCCGTCATACTTTCAATACTCGTTAACCCTTGTATACAATTGGAACGTTCTATCTTAATTTTAAGTTACTAGTTTTATTAATTTCGATGATAAGCTTTTACACATTTGGGGGTCTAAGAGAGGTCCTGAACCACCACTCCAAATGATCCCAAATTAGGGGGGCACGGAAAAAATAATAAAGAACACCCTGGGCCAAATTTGAAGCTTCTACATTTGTTTCGAGTTACTATTTTTATTAATTTCGAAAATATGCTTTAAGGTCCTCGGATCTGAGTGGCTGGTCCCCGACCCACTAGTCCAATGGGGCCCAAATTTCAAAGACACTTACGCAATAGGAAGGGACACCCTGATACCAAATTTGGAGGTTATATCTTCATTGGTTTCGGAATTACGCTAGTTTGGCCTAAATTCGATCAAAAAGTTCTCAGTTCCGAACCCATTGTCCAATCCTCACCGAACGTAGTCGCCGCCGTAGTTTCATTACCAATAACCTACAGCACAAATTTCATGAAGATAAACTCATTAGTTGTTGAGTTATCGTGATTTTTAATATATGTTCGTTATCCCTGCCACCGACTAAAAGGTCCGGAATCCGAACCGTTGGGCTGATTTTGCCCTTATACAGCCCGCACTGTACTTATAGTACTAGTTAACCCTTGTACACAATTTGAACGGTCTATCTTAATTTTAAGTAACTATTTTTAATAATTTCGATTATAAGCTTTTAATACTTGGGAGGTCTGAGAGGGGTACTGAACCACCTCTCCAATTGATCACAAATTAAGGGAACACGCAAGAGATAGTAAAGAACACCCTTGTGGCAAATTGGAAGCTTCTACATTTTTTCAAGTTGTGATCTTTATTAATTTTAAAGATATGCTTTAAGGTCTTCGGAAATGTGTGGCTGGTCCCCGATCCACTACTCCAGTGGGGCCCAAATTCCCAAGACACTTAGGAAATAGGAAGGGACACCCTGATACCAAATTTGGAGGTTTCATCTTCATTGGTTTCGGAATTATGCTCGTTTGGCCTAAATTCGATCAAAAAGTTCTAGGTTCCGAACCCATGGTCCAATCCCGACCTTACGCAATTCCCGAAGTAGTTTCATTACTAGTAACCTACAGCACAAATTTGATGAAGATAGCGTCATTAGTTGTTGAGTTATCGTGATTTTTTATATATGTTCGTTAGCCCTTCGATCGATTAAAAGGTCCAAAATCCGAACCCATGGGCCGATTTCGCCCATATGCAATCCCCGCCGTACTTTCAGTCCTAGTAACCTACAGTTAAAATTTCATCAAGATAGCTCCATTATTTTTTGAGTTATCGTGCCTACGGACGGACGGACGGACGGACGGACGGACATGGCTATATCGACTAAGGTGGTCACGCTGATCACAAATATATATACTTTTCCATATCTAGCTCGCTTCCTTTAGGTGGTTACAAACACCATACCAAAGTTAATATACCCCTTTACCTATTCTATAGGTGTAGGGTATAAAAAAATTAGAAATAAAATTAATTTATTAATTTAAAAACTTGTAACTTTAAGAACTAAAATACTTCACTTTGATAATATAAAAACATAGACCAAATAATTATGTAGACGATCAGTTTCATATAAAAAATTTTTAGGGTTTTTTATACCCTACACCTATAGAATAGGTAAAGGGGTATATTAACTTTGGTATGGTGTTTGTAACCACCTAAAGGAAGCGAGCTAGATATGGAAAAGTATATATATTTGTGATCAGCGTGACCGCCTTAGTCGATATAGCCATGTCCGTCCGTCCGTCCGTAGGCACAATAACTCAAAAAATAATCGAGCTATCTTGATGAAATTTTAACTGTAGGTTACTAGGACTGAAAGTACGGCGGGGATTGCATATGGGCGAAATCGGCCCGTGGGTTCGGATTCTGGACCTTTTAATCACTTTCAGGGCTAACGAACATATATAAAAAATCACGATAACTCAACAACCAATGACGCTATCTTCGTCAAATTTGTGCTGTAGGTTACTAGTAATGAAACTACTTCGGGAATTGGGTAAGGTCGGGATTGGACCATGGGTTTGGAACCTAGAACTTCTTGATCGAATTTAGGCCAAACGAGCATAATTCCGAACCCAATGAAGATAGAACCTCCAAATTTGGTATCAGGGTGTCCCTTCCTATTTCCTAAATGTCTTGTGAATTTGGGCCCCATTGGAGTAGTGGGTCGAGGACCAGCCACACAGTTCCGAAGACCTTAAAGCATATCTTTAAAATTAAAAAAGATAACAACTTAAAACAATGTAGAAGCTTCCAATTTGCCACAAGGGTGTTCTTTACTATCTCTTGCGTGTTCCCCTAATTTGGGATCAGTTGGAGTGGTGGTTCTGTACTCCTCTCAGACTTCCCAAGTTTTAAAGGCTTTTAATCGAAATTACTAAAAATAGTTACTTAAAATTAAGATAGGCAGTTCAAATTGTGTACAAGGGTTAACTAGTACTATAGTACAGCGCGGACTATATAAGGGCGAAATCAGCCCAACGGTTCGGATTCCGGACCTTTTAGTCGGTGTCAGGGCTAACGAGCATATATAAAAAATCACTATAACTCAACAACTAATGAGGCTATCTTCATGAAATTTGTGCTGAAGGGTATTGGTAATGAAACTACTGCGGTGATTACGTACGGTGAGGATTGGACAATGGGTTCGGAACTTAGAACTTTTTGATCGAATTTAGGCCAAACGAGCATAATTCCGAAACCTATAAAAATAGAACCTCCAAATTTGGTATCAGGGTGTCCCTTCCTATTTCGTAAGTGTCATTGAATTTTGGGCCCCATTGGAGTAGTGGGTCGGGGACCAGCCACTCAGTTCCGAGGACCTTAAAGCATATTTTCGAAATTAATAAAGATAGTAACTTGAAACAAATGTAGAAGCTTCAATTTTGGTTCAGAACCTCTCTTAGACCCCCCCAATGTGTAAAAGCTTATCATCGAAATTATTAAAACAATTAACATAAAATTAAGCTAGAACGTTCCAATTGTGTACAAGGGTTAACGAGTATTGAAAGTATGACGGGACTGCATATGGGCGAAATCGTACCATGGTTTCGGGTTCTGGAACCCTTGGAAAGTTCAAGGACTAGCAAACATATATCTTAAAAACACCATAACTCAAAAAATAATGCCGGTATTTTGATGAAATTTAACACTAAGTTACTAGGAAAGAAAGTACCATGGGAATTGGTTCTGGTCGAGTTTAATTTCGAAGCCAAAGAATATATTTCCTATTTCCTATGTGTCCCCGAAATTTAGACTTAATTGTAGTGGTTTAGTTATGTTCAAAGGTACTTGCTGCATTTATGTAAAATTTATTTTTATATTTAAATGAATTATATGAAAAGATCCAAATTTTGTAATTGTATTTTAGAAATACATTTATTGCATATTTTGCGTTTATAAGCTTTTCTATTAGGTATATAAACTAACCATTTAAAATAATTGCAATTTTTAAAAATTTGGATTATTAAATATATTATGCTTTGATTATCTTTTTATCACAAAATTTAATAATTAGAATTTTTTCATTTTGTAATTGAATTGGAATAAATATATTTTCATTTATTTCAAGTTTGTTTGTTTTTTAATATTTTTAAATAGATAAATTAGTAAGAATTTGTAATATTTTTTAATAGATAGTGTAATTAGAAAATGTTTTTAGTATTATAAAGTTAATTTGGTTCTCAATGTCTTACGATCAAATTAATAGCAGCTTTTATGGTGTTAAAATGACTTATGAATATGTCCTTAAATTTGAACCAAATAGGTGTAGGGTATTTCTAAGTCGGTTGCACCGACTGACTGTTGCTTTACTTGTTTTTATGTCAGTCCGTACATTTTTGGTTCATTAATTTAAAATTTATACAAGTAGGTAGGTACTTAAATAAAACAAAAAATTTAGATTAAAATTAAAAAAAAAATTTCACCATTAATATTTCGAATTAGATTTTCAACCATGTTATTCTTACATTATTATGAGCATATGTATATATATGTATGCAGAAAAATTATAAAAGACCATAAACAAAGAACTAGGTATTTACAAACATACATATATATGTACAATGTGCAAAAATACTGTTTAAACATACAAAACTGTTTCTTATACCAGCAATTTATTTTTATATTAACACAGTAACGAATTCCCAAGATCTAACATAAATTTTTTATTTTCTACATTTAAGGGGGCTAGTACTACTTTAATAAAAGTATAAATTGAAAACAATATTTTTTTTTATTTTATTTTATTTTTTAAATAATTTGGTTTCATTTTCTAATACAAATAGTTTGAAATTTTCAAAATAAATTGATCTTTTTTTGATCAGCCCTGTTTCTTGTGATCCACCAGTCGGATCAACCTATTGGAAAAACGTTCTCAGAGATTTTATAGTAGAATCCAAATACAGCAAGAGAAATTGAAAATATTAGACGCTTGTGCCCACCCTAAGAAATAGCGCACAAAAATTTTGGTACCACTTTTTAGAACTTGCCTTAATTTTTTTCGAACTTTAAATGTGTAAAACGATTCTGTACTTTCGGGAACTAGATTCTTAAAATCAAGACTTCTGGGTCCCAAGATACGAGGGGATTTTTAAAAAAAATAACCAATAAATTGATTTGTAGAATTATCAATTTAATTTGAAAATTTGTGATCAATTTAATTTGAAAAAAAAAACCAAATTGAATGGAAAACAGATATATTTCTTGTGAAAAAGGACCAAATTCACGTGAAAAGAGTATAACTAAAATGATTTGTACTTATAACATTGATATGATTTTATGTATTAATATAAATCGAGTACAAGCGCTGAAGAAATCCGTATATTGCAGATAGATGAAATACTTGTATTTCCAAATATAAAAAAAAAAAATTTGTGGAATTAGCCCCACTCCGTAGGTTTTCGGTACAGCCTTCAAAATTCGGAAAAATTCCTATTCTTAAACAGTTTAAACAACAGTTCTAGAACTTATACTTTCAATCCGAAAACGTCAAAAAACAGCTGCTTTATATATATATTTCTCTATTAAATGAATTATACGTCTATTAAATGTATATAATTACCATAAGGTACTAAAATTAACCGTTATACAGAACTTAATTTTTGCAAAATTTTTGAACCTTGATTTTAAATTTTCTTGATTTTATTTTGGGTTGTGTGATCGAAGGCGTGCTCACTTTTAAAAGCTTTTTTTCAATGGAAATACACATACAAATAGATCAATAATAATTAATAATTAAATACCAGTACATTATAATATAACTTTTGTACATCTCATAGTGTTTTGAATGGCAGGGAGAATTTTCGACAAAATCATTTTTAAAAATTAAAAATTCTAAAAAAAATTAATGTTCATATTAAATAAATTTTCGAGAAGAGCTTTTGATAAGAGGTTTTCCAACATTTCCAATTCCAGCTTCACAAACAGTATGGCAAATTTAGTATACCTTTTAAACAAGCATTTAATCGGGTAATAATTTATGGTTTTCGTATTTTAAGAAATATTCCGGTGTTTAAGTTTTGGATGGCGATAATTTGGAAAGGAAATCAATTGGAATAAGTTATTTAAATAAATAAAAGAAACTGATTCGATAGGCTACATTTTATAATAATTGATTTTAACGTTTATTTCACACTTAAATTTCCCTTGATTTCATATTACGTGTGATGAACAGCTTTTGAGTATATAAAGGCACAAATAGTGAAATTAAATATCAGTTTAAATTTATATTTTTGATTAAGTGTCTTTAAAACAAAATGCAGTCAAATTGCTTAAAACTTTCAACTATTTTATTAATATTGAAATTTTCAATCGGTTGTGACGTTTCATTTGAACAGTTAAAAACGTGCAACGTCATGGAAGTTGGTAAAGAAAATTTTCAAAATTCTAGAAATGTAAAACTAAACAGTTTAATTAATGAGAAAAAATCGGATAATGAGCTGTATAATTTAAGATTTTATGTACAAACTGGAAGTTATATAACTATTATCATGAATCAACTTGATGACATGGATAAACGTACCTGCAACTTCGTGCTCATATGTAATAAAATGTCTTTAACATTTGTCAATTTTTTAAATAAATATTGAATTATTCTTATTAGATGTCTCAAAAAACTCAACAAAAACTACCAGGAAAGAAGGAGTATATATAGAAAGTCCCTTTCCAGACTCTTGTCACAAGAGAATAGTTAGGAATGTAACTTATAGACCTATTGATTTAAATGAATATATTCCTTTACCAGTTCGAATTATTATAACTAAAGGTAATGATTTTTATCGATCTATTATGAAAATAAATGAATAATAAATTAATCAAAAAATTATTTTAGATGATAAATACACCGTGTATATTTCTAATGAAGAATCTGTAAGCTACGTTTTTCCGAAACTTCCAACTCCGACTACGCTTAATTTTAGACAATACCATGATCCAAAAGGTAGAGCAAAATTGTTTTACAATTGCACGTTTAAGGAATAGAACTCATAAAAATGATAGGTATTATAATATACCACATGATCCAGAAGACAAAATATAATTCATAATCAAATTTCCTTTAAATTGGATTTCACATTGTAATTTAAAAAATTAAATTAAATTAAATAAAAAAATAAATAAATTTTTTTTTAATATACACTTTTATTAAAGTATTACTAGACCTCTAAAATGTAGAAAATAAAAAATTTAAGATAGATCTTGGGAATTTGTTACTGTTTTAATATAAAATTAAATTCCTGAAATGAAAGACAGTTCTATTTTCAATTAATCTTAATCCAGCAATTTACTTTTATATTAAAACAGTAACAAACACCAAAGATTTATCTTAAATATTTTAGGGGGTTAGTAATACTTTAATAAAAGTACCTATATATTGAAAAAAATATTTTTTTTTTATTTTATTTTTTTTTTTTGTTTCCTTCGTTTCCCCATAATTTGCGTTAATCCATTGTAGCTTTGGGGTGAAATTTAAATAAACATTTAATTTTAAAAAACAAAAGGACCAAAAGCAAACTGTGGAATCACCATAAATCCAAAAATAAACAATGTTAATGGATTAAACTTAAAAAATACCAATAAGAAGGCTAAATATAAAGTTGATTCTTTGAATATTAATGGTGATTTATTAATTTTAAAAGATGTTGTTATTGTGTTTTTATGTCCTAGTTAATAATTCAGTTTAGAATCAACTTTTTCAGCTTAACTGGCAAGTCTCTCACTTATTTATTTGAAGTTATAGTAATAGTACCTATACTAAATTCCATATCTTCTGTAGTGTTTGTTATTTATTACAAGATTTCCTTTCGAGTAGTTCATATAAGTTTCACTTTGTTGGTAGCAAGCTTTGGTTTTATTTGGATTAAAAAATTAAAAATTTATGTAGTTTCGCTCCCCATTTTTCAATTTTCTTTTAGGATATGATTTGAACAATTTATGTAAAGGTAATTAGGCTTAAATTCACAATATGATTGATAAATAAAAAGGTAACTAATTTTCCATGATTCCATATGAGACGTCCCATATTGCATAGATTTAACATAAATTTAGAATTAACTTAAATTTCATGAAATACTGATAATATTTTGGATCTTCTTCTCCTTCTATGACCGTTCTACAGTCCGTCATCAAACCTAGGCCTCCTTAATCATTTTCTTACATTTCACTCGATCTTCGATTCAACCCATCGATTTCTCGGCTTCCTAATCTTTCCAATCCTTCGAGTTAACTCTTATGTTTCATCGTTCACATTTATATTTTGGACCTATTTCACATAATTTAGGAAATTCCCCTAATCCACAAATTCTTTCTCAGCATAGAAAAACAACTTAATTATATTCAAATAAGTTATTTACTCTTATACTAAAATATAATACTAATAAAAAATTGAAGGTAGATCTTGGGAATTTGTTACTGTTTTAATATTAAAGTAAATTACTGGTATAAGAAACAGTTCTTTTAATGTTTGAAAATTTTTAAGCTTAAAATGTTGAAATTTTTCAATAACCAAAAGTTAATGGTAGATCTTTTGCATTTAAAAGTGTTTGTTAAAATAAATTTTATTTGTAATTTTTTTTATTATTTCTGTTGAATTTAAAAAAAAAAAAAAAAAATTTTATCTTTTAAGTAGGATCGAACTCAGATCTATTTACACCCCAAGCCACTGAACCATACAAATCTTATAAATTTATGTTCAGATTCCTAATATAAATATATCACTCACTGACAGAATGAAAAATAAAGCCATAGACACAGGCAAGTTCATTTAAAAGTATATAATAAGTTTGTACTGAGTTATTTGAATTCTGATACTTTAATTCCTTTTTAAGTTTACAACCCCTGAGGCCTGACTTAAACATTTTTATTGAAAAATTTAATACAAACTATTTTTTTAAGGAAGCGTAAATGTATGGGAAAGAATACACACACACAAATAAATTCATCCAAATTCGTTCATTTCATGTTGTGGTATACAAAACCACTTGAAATTAAGAATAGATTGCTATGCTGTATTCGAACATTTTCTGGTTATGCATTATCTAAGGATTATATTCTTAAAATATATTTTAACAATTTCTGAATTGATTTAGGGATTAAATTGATTTAGTGTCTTTTGTATCTTCTATTACTTAGTAAACTATTGGAAAATTTTGAAATGAGAGGAGTACCTATGAAAATTATAAAATTTGTTAGCCTTTTATGCACGTTTTTATACCCGTGCATACATATATGAACATCGGGTATATTAAAATTACTCCTCCGTTTGTAACGCATCGATCTAGACGAGCTAGATATAGTGTCAAGGGTACGTATCGGCTCAGAATCGAAAAATTAGTCGATCTAGCTATGTGTGTCTGTCCGTCCGTCCGTCCCTCCGTCCGACCGTCCGTCCATCCGTGTGTCAGCACGATAACTCAAAAACTAAAAGGGCTAGAGTCTTGAAATTCACACAAAGTGATTTTTAGACAATTTCTAGGTTCCCTATTGTTTTTGGTTAAAATCGGACCAAGGCTTCGGGGAGCTGCCATACGACTTTTTTGCACCAATATGAATTTCTTCAAAATTAATTATACTACGGGGATGAAAATTACACACGGTTAGTTTTATAATGACTCCGGCACTTATATGAAGTTTCAAAATGTTAGGGCTCCAATTTCGGGGGGCTGCCATACAACTTCTTTGCACCAATATGAATTTCTTCAAAACTAATTATACTACGCGGATGGAAATTACACACGGTTAGTTATATAAATGAATCGAGCACTTATATAAAGTTTCAAAATGTTAGGGCCCCATTTTCGGGGGGCTGCCAAACAACTTCTTTGCACCAATATGAATTTATTTAAAACTAATTATACTACGAGGCTGAAAATTACCCACGGTTAGTTATATAATGAATCGAGCACTTATATGAAGTTTCAAAATGTTAGGGCCCCATTTTCGGGGGGCTGCCATACAACTTACTTGCACCACTATGAATTTCTTCAAAACTAATTATACTACGACGATAAAAATTACACACGGTTATTTATATAATGAATCGGGCATTTATATGAAATTTGAAAATGTTACGGCCCCATTTTGGGGGACTGCCATACAAACTTTGCGATTCAATAACTGTGAATCTAATGAAGCTACAAGGTTAAAATTAAAATTGGGCAGGTAAAGTAATAGGGCAAGTTAGTTGGCAAAGTTGGACATCACTCGGACCATCGGAATTTTTGGGTGGGCCATTTTTTTTTTTATTTTTGTTTTTTTTTTGTTTTTTTTTTTTTTTGTTTTTTAAGCTAAAGTTATGGGACAATGAATGAAAATTTTGTTTTTTGTTTTGTGATTTTTTTTTTTTTTTTTTTTACAAAATTATGGAGTAATGAGTAAATTACGGTTTATTTTATGCACCATAGTGGGTATGCACGGGTATCTAAAAGTTGACAAGGGCAACTATAATCTTCCTCGTTTTTTTATTAATATTTATGAATTATTCAGGAATTAAATGAAAGATTTTGGTAAAGTAAAGTAATTTGTTAAAATATTATTGTAATTCAATAGATACATTCTATAATATGATGGATAATATTAATTTTATAGAATATTAATTTTATTTGATTGATCCTATTTAGAAACATCCTATAATATATTTTGATAAATGAGTTAATGAACATAATATGAACTTGTTCAAATGCAAATTTTTAATTAATTTAATTTAGTTTTAGGTGACTTTATTTATAGTTCGAAAAAAAGCTTGGCTTAACTCAATGAAAGAAGAGAGTTGACAAACTTGTAGACAAAGATATTAATTCTTTATTATGTATGACATACTTTATGCCCCACAACAATGTTTTCTAAGGCTTTCTATTTAAAAAGCAAGTAATAAAAGAAAAGTAAGCAATGCCCTTTACCTGAAAAATTCAATTGCCAATTATAAGCACACCAACTTTAATTCGTCTTTGATTTCGAAAACATCAAGCAAATATGACAAAGCTGCGTTTTACACACTTTTAATTTTGTAACTTAATTATTTCCGAGGACATATTTTTCAGATATTAAGAGGTGTGTGGAAGGTACTTGAACCACCGCCCCAATTCATCCCAAATTTGGGGGATATAATGAAAATATCGCAGTAGAACACGGTTATAGTTATTTGAAAGCTCCTATCAATATTTATTTTGAAGATGTTCCTGTTAGATCCTGGCAAGTGCATTGAAGGTAACTGAAAAACCATTACAATTTAACTTAATTCTAAGGGACTTATTATAAGCATGTTAGATGAAGTTAGGTCCTTGAGAAATTTGGCAACTTTCACTATTGAAGGGCTATTAAAACTTTAAAATAAAAAATTGACTGTTTTTATAAGTAAGCAGTAACTTAGTCACCAACGTATATATTTCCTTTATTAAACGTTAATATTGAAGCTTCAACATTATATTCCGATAAAATACTTAGTATGAAACACTATATTATTTTGAAAATTATTTTATTTTAAAATCCCTTGGTTTTTTTTCATCACTTGTTTCAAGTAAGATCAAAACTCAAAGGATAAAATTTACATGAAAACATACATACAACCGTTTTACATATTACTAATGACCAGTTATTTTGCAAATCCTAATAATAAACAATCTAGTAGGTATTAGAAATTACAATTTGTTTTGACATTTTTTTTAAATGAGATATAGGGACTGCATAAAATTGTATTAAACTAATTAAAATAGGGTTTTGCTCAAAGGCAATAAATGAATGACAAAAGATACTCTAATACCGACATACAATAGAAGTTCATTAAGGAATAACACAAAGGTGGTTTATTTTGATAAAGTAAAACAAGGTTAATTCAAAGAGCATCTGTAAAAGCATCACCAATTTTGTGCTTATTTTTTATTTTACTTTTGAAGAAACTAGCAGGGAGTATTTTAAATATGTTCTAATTGCATATTTGTTATCTTGGTAAAAAATCGATTATCTGTCCAAATCGAATTTGATTTGACATTCATTGATTAATTAACAAGAGTTTATTTTAGAAAAAAGTAATCATTAAAAGCTTATCAAAATTAACTATCGCAATAGCGCAATAAATAGGATAATTCCAGTCTGGACTCTCAAATTTGCATTCCTTATCCCATAGTTCTTAGAAAGATTCAAACCCGTTCTTTATAAGTTATATGGAAAGGTTTAATTTTAAATTTTAGTTTAAAAAGCGTTCGGTTTTGATTCGCAAAAGCTCAATGCTTCCTAGGAAAATCTAGTGCAGCTACTGTAGATTTTGTTTTCGAATGTTAATAAAATTAAGACTGATAGTACCTATATTTTAAACTTGCTTGATTTTTTTCTATAATGTGGCATTCTCCTTACTGCACATGATTAGTTCCAAATTAAATTTAAAAGAATGCAAAAGTTTTATAGCAACTTCCTATATATCCTTGTTTACGTTCATACGTATGTTTTTTGTTTGACTTTTACGTTGGACAGTAATAATCATTAGTATTCTAAGTTTGGAAATACCTTAGGTATGCGTTTGTTCTACTTCCGAGGTTGTCGTACATTTTTCAATTAAAATTCCATTCACCAAGTCTATTTAAACTAGGCTTCAGTTTCTTGAATCTTTATATTCACTAAAAGCTATTGATTCTTCGGCTGTAAGATTGTAAGACTATGAATACGCAAATGTTAATTTTGTGCGCCATCTATTATCGTACACAAGAGTTATTTATATCCTTTTATAAAATATTATTTTAAATTATGATATAAACTATTACCATATAATTATACAATTTTACGATTACAATAATAATTATAAATTGTTGTGAAATATTTAAAATTTTACATGCATGTATTTATATTAATTGGATAGTTGATGCTTTCCACCGTGGGCTCACTTAAATCTCCAAATTTATACTATTGCTTTATTTAAACTTACTAAACTTACATGTTCTTTTTAAGAGCTTCAAATTCCTATTTTTTAACCATACACTGTTTGAAAATTATTTTTTAATTGAGGAATCTGTATTACTCGGATATTGCGTCCAGGGGAATGGCATAAACTCGCTAAAAATCAAAATCCATAACAGCGAAATCCTCACTATGGCAAGATCCCTAAAGCCTTTTAGAAGCTATTTATATAAATAAGTACAAATGAAAGATTCTAAATTAGGAGATATCATCCGGTTTTTGGGGATTTTACTTTTGAGGATTTTTGTTTTAAAAATTTTTTTTTGGGGATTTTACTTTTGAGGATTTTGGTTTTAAAAATTTTGGTTCTGGGTATTTCGTCTTTGGATTTTTTCTTGGGATTTTGTATTTAACCCTGAATTTACCGTTATCTTTTTCGTTTATTTTTTTACAACCGTAGTTGTGATTGAGATTCAATATTTATAATAATTTGATATCAGAATTTTTTTAACTTACGTTTGTAATAAGAGTCTTAACAAAACATCTTTGAATTTTTACACCCCACTGTACTTACACCACAGTTGAATTGAAACTTTAATTAATTATTAAGATTACTCACGTATCTATATAATACATGAATTTTCATTTAGTGTCTTGCAATCAAATTTTGCTCTATATATTTTTCCTCGTTCTATATAATCTTAGATTCAAGTTGAAGCACCATATGGTAACGGAAAATGAAAAATAGACTTTAAACTTTATTTAAATTGCGAAGAAGATAGAAGAATGGAAAATCAGAAAACTTTAAGATGAACAATGGAAAAAATAAACAACTCGTATTTAATAAAAGGGGAATCAAGAGATCCACTTTTATTCATAATTAAACTTCTAAGAATATTTAAGTTCTTCGTTAATTAGGTTGGTGTTTCTGAATCATTTCATTTAAGAATTCATTATTTATATCTTATATAATTTCACCACTTCACTTTGTTATACAAAAAGACATATCTGTATATAATGATAATGCTTATTTCCATTCTAACTATTTTCTTATTATATTTTTTTACTATAAAATAGTTGTGGGGAACATTAGGGTATAGTTAGAATTATACAAATAACATCTGCGCCTTCAAATGTTTACAATATGGTTAGAAATGAGAAAAATGATTAATCTTGATTTATTAATATTTATTTTAGAAAAATATTTTCAACTATTAATATTATTTTTATGAATATATATTCAGGAGCGGATCATAATCCGGCACTCCAAAATCAGCCCGCGACAAAATCTTGTTTTGTATCTTGCATTAGAAAGTCCATCTTTCTAAAATCCTGGACAATAATTTGCAGGATATTTTTTAAAGATTTTTAAAGTTTGTATTAAATAGTTATGAAGGCTATTAGATTTGAATTCAAAATTATGGGGTTAATCGTCTTTAGAGTTGGATTCAACAGTAGTTTCCACTTTTTCCATAGTATTTACAATATATGTCAATCATATTTATATGACATATAAACCCAAATTAGTATTAGTATTGTTTTATTTGTTCTGCTCTTGAAATGTATATTTCATCATAGTCTTATAATTTCAAACATTAAAAATTTACCTAAGTAGTTTGTACTGCTCAAGATGTAATACGAAAAATTTCACCATATATTTATTAATGTTGGCACTATAAGGACCTTCGTTCACCGATGTTTAAGGAACCGTGAACCATGCCTTTTAATCCACTATCTGTTATGGCAATCATCTTCACTAGCCGTAATTATTGAACCTTAAAGAATAACTGATTACTAATCATTGATTGGTAGTTAATAAATAAAAATAAAACTTAGAAAGCATTCATACTAAATTTCATTATAATCTGTTGATTTATTTTCAATTTAATAATAAAACTTAATTTCGAAATGGATATCAGATTCTATTTGCAACAATGTTATAAAATTTAATAGTTTTTAATTTAAAATCATTTTGAAAACTGAAAATTAAAATGTTTGTAAGTGCAAAAAGAAACGAGGAATAGTGTAGTAGAGTAGACTATGTGAACTCTGGGATACCTATATAACCGTTAAATAGACATTATATCATTCGATTAATTACTTTTGGCAAAATTTCAAACATTCAGTTTTATTATGTATAAGGTAATAATCATGTGAAATATGAAGTTGTATGGAAACAACTTGAGTCCCTGCTGTAGACCAACCGAATTTTGCAGAAACTTCTGCCATAAAAATAAACTAAAATTATTTTTGGTAAAATAACAGACACCCAGCTTCATTAGGTGCTGAGTAATTCTCATATAAAAGATGGAGTTGAATGGCAGCTACTCAAACTGGATTTAAATAGCGATGGCGGTTTCGGCAAAAAAACGAATTTGTAAAAATTTTAAATTCCTCAGCTCCTCTTTTATATATATACCTAAATGGATTTACTTTTCGATTCTGATCCAATCCATACACTTGAGTCTTTATCTACCCGCCCACACCCTCCTTCTCTGCGTCAAAAACGTATTGGCAAATTTATTATGCCCTTTGACATATAGTCATATAAAAACTAAACATTTTCTAAGATGCTACTACACGTACACTCAAGTAAATGATATCTTGAAAGAACCTCAGAAAGGAAACACTTTTCAATTACTATCACCTTAAATAGCGAATTTCACATTTAATATTTACATAAGTACCTTTACTTTGTTTTACCCTTTTTTTGTTTTAAAAGTTCTACCTTTATCTTGATATTACAATTAGTTTGTAGTTTTCTTAACTTCAATATAACAAATACAATAAAGAGTGAAACGGATGTTTTACAAGATAAAAATAAACTTTTTAAACCTTTCGTAAGTTTTTCATTGTGTTTTTTCTTTCAATTTCCTTACTTTCAATTTAAAGGACACTGTGAAGAAAGTTAGAAGACATTTTAAATACAAACTATCTAAGAAGTTTCTCTGAAGTTTTTATTTTAAATTCATTAGATGGTTTTTTGATAATTTTGAACCAATGGAATTTTCTGTCCAAACATTCGGCCGGTTTTCTTAAAATAATTTTATTTATTTATTTAGAAGCAATCCCCTACCTTCAAAGCGAGTGATTCACTCTTTCCTTCTCAACTTCGGCAAAAATTATTAGATATAATTCCAGGGTTTGAACTCGAGACCTTTCAATTAAAGGCCGAATTTCTAACCACTCGCCTCTAGTCGGATTTACCCTAGTCAGAATACAAATAAATAGAATTGTAATTATTTTCAGTAAATATACTAGATATTAATGTTAGAAAGGTATTAGTTAGTACTAAGTAGGAATAGTAAATTGATGAACGGCTTATTAGATCATTAATACTTGCAATGTTCCTGTATTGTGATTTGCCTGCGCTGTATTTGTCTGGCATTATATATATAAATAAAAATTGGTAGGGGTTTTATATAAAATCAAGGTTCCTAAAATCATTTTAGCGTAGGCTTGCACGTTGCAGTCCCCATTATTTTAAATGATTTGTTGCTGACATATTATTATGTAATAAAAAAAACATAACAAGAGCTCTAAAAATACAGGCAAATAAATAAACTCAAATAAATTACAGACCACGTGAAAGTAACTTGTTAAAAACTTTAATAAACATATCTAATATCTGCCTGCACCTCCAAATTCAGGGAAGAAGGATGATTAATCGATATGTACCTATATATATTTTTTCACTATCGAAAATTCAAATTGGAAAATTATGAATGAAAATTGGAATAATTCGGAAAATTTTCTATAAATTTTATTTATTTATTTATTTATTCGAATATTACGCATTGCAATAACTACGCAATATTGGTTATATAAATTTTTAAAATTCACTTATTAAATATTATTCAAATAACAACAAATTGCATACTTTTAGGCGCTGATTATGTATTTTCTTCTTTATGATTATTATTTACTTGGGTAACTGTTTTTCCGCGACAATATTTAAAAAATTGTACTGTTTTTATATTTTTGTATAAATATATTTTTAATTATATACAAGAAACTTTCATATTTTTTTTTAATTTAATTGTAGTTATGACCAAAAAAAATTCGTTGGAAAAAACTGATATCCCGAAGTTGAATACAGAATAATTAGCTTTGAATTGCTTATGGGAGATGAAGATGAAGAAGGGAAAGAAATTAAATTCATAAAAGTATAAAAAATATTTTTCAGAAAAGTTTACGGTTGCACAGAAAATAAAAACATAAAAGCAATAAGAAGAAAACAAAAATGAAAGTGCAAGAAAAGAAAACATTAATTTATGAATTTTTAACTATCTTTAATTGGAAAGAGATAATTGAATACTTTTTTAGCTTCTTTATACAGAAAAAATTTCATTCGAAAACTTGAGATTAGTTTTTAAAAGATTTTTTTTATGTTGGAAAAATTTTACATTGTATCGAACAAAGAATGTCGGAATTAAACAAAAGGGTTACTCTTAAATTATAAACTTTTCACATCAATTAATCTGGACTCAAAAATAGAATTGTAAGTATTTATAAAATAATTAAAAAAATTTTAAAATTTTATACTATTATTAATTTAACCTAATTTCTTTAATTAATTTTTTAAATACTAGAAAAGAGCATTTAAAATTAAAGTTCAACTTTTTTCAATTATTGTTAACGGTATGTTCAAGGTGTCGTTATTCACGGTCAAACGTTAAGCGCCAATTATTTTGTATACAACAATAAAACCGATGTTTGAACGATACCAAAGACCCAAATTTGTTGTATCGTGTATTTCAACAACGGCTGGCTCCATATGAAACGGTAAAATTCTTTTATCACAAAACCGCTGTTGGTTTGGACCGCTTATATTAAAATTTCATAAAGAGTGGCAAAAGTGTGATGCTTTTAGTCACATTTTCAAAAAATTTTGAAAAAATGTGACTATATAGTTTCACTCTGGCTGGCCGTTCATCGTATGTATGTTTACAAAAACTTTTACACCATTTGAAATAGAGAGTAGAAATTTTAACTACGAATAGGTATTTCAAAAAATATAATTTCTCGGAAGAACTTTTTTCTGTAGCCCCAAATTGAGGTTACGGTGCTGCAGATCACCAAAGTCGAAAATCCCTTAATATAAATTGCTTTAACAAGAGTTCTATTTGGTTTATATTCAATCTGAAAACGGTTAAAGACAGCTTCTATCATAAGCTATATAAAGCAATTTTATAGAGTTGCCATACAGTACTAAAATTTACCGTTTCGCGATACTATATTTTTGCAAAATTTTTTACGCTCTGCAAAATTATTTGCCCTCTCAGCTAAAATATTGTGGCAAATGATTGTAATATAAATATCAATTTTTCCAATAGTTCAACCGTAAATTTATATCAACTATATTCATAAGATTGATTTAAGGAAATTAAGTTAAATTAAGAAAACTCTACCTAGAGGAGTTTCGCCAATCTTCTTCTTTGAAACTAAGATGAGTTAGTTTTTTGCAAAAAAAAAAAATTCATTTTTATGAGATTTAAGTTACGATTTAAGTATTTAGGTAATCTTCTTATTACTACTAGAGACAGATAAACTTATGGGTAGTGTTACATAAGTTTCAGTTTGTACTCAACATTTGTCGAATACATCAAGTACAAAACTGCAATATGGTTTTTTCTATCAGTTATATATGTAAAATAAAACAGTTATAAATTTCTAAAGATTTCCTAATGGGCATGCAACCCGATTTGTACATACGTAATGGTGAAACAATTAATGATAACCATTTTTCAAGGACAAAGAGCTTTTCTTATTGTTCGGAACTTACTTTAAAATTTATGTTTATAAAAATATCTAAAATTTTCAAAAAAAAATAGGTACAGAGTTAACATTTTTGAACCTCTATCTTAATTCATAAAATTAGAAAAATAAAATTTTACATATTGAACTTTCTCTAAGAATAAATTTAAGTTAATGCAGAATTGGAAATTCGAAAATTTTAAATAAATAATAGAAGCTAGAATGTCGGCCATTCAATCGAATCATCTGGAGTTCAAACCCTGGTAGGATCATTTCTAATAAAAACGAGGAAGAGTGTAGTAGAGTAGACTGTGTCAACTCTGGGATACCCGTATGACCGTAACATATACATTATATCATCCGGTTAATTACATTTGGCAAAATTTCAAACATTCAGCTTTATTAGGTGTAGAGTAATGCTCATATAAAAGAAGAAGTTGTATGGCAGCTACTCGAACCCTTTGCAGTAGACCAACCAAATTTTGCAGTAACCTTGGCCATTACACTAAACTATTTTTGGCAAAATTTCAGACACCCAGCTTCATTTGGTGTAGTGTAATCCTCATATAAAAGAAGGAGTTGTATGGCAGCTACTCGAACCCTCAGCAGTAGACCAACTAAATTTTGCAGTAACTTTGGCCATTATACTAAACTACTTTTGGCAAAATTTCAGACACACAGCTTCCATAGGTATAGAGCAATGCTCATATAAAATTAGAAGTTGTATGGCAGGTCCTCGAATCCGTGGACCAAAATGGCTGAATTTAAAACTCGATTCCGTTTTTTGCATAAAACGAATTTGTGAAAATTTCATAATCCTAGCTCCTTTACTTTTTGAGTTATCGTGATGACGGACGGACGGACGGACATACATAGCTAAATCGATTTATTTTTCGATTCTGATCCGATCCATACACTTGAGTCTATATCTACCCCCCCTCCTTTTCTGCGTCACAAACGTAATGGCAAATTTATTATACCCTTGGACTATATAGTCATACGGGTATAAAAATAAGATTTATAATTTAAATTATAATATGAAATATGTATACCTCCTTACCTGGGGGAAAGAAAGCTGAATCACTTGCTTATCACATATTGAATGTACTAGGAGATTATTTATAAATAAATAAATAAATTATTGAGACGTTTTCTGAGACAGAATTAATAAATCATTTTCATCAAATTGAATTGAATTTTTATCTGCTTTCCAATACAATCACAATCACAATGTCACCATTTTGATTTGAAAAAATTTAACAAATTAATGTAAAGATTTTAAATATTTTTTTATTTTATCTTATATAAACAAATTGAATAAAACGTATGTGATATCAGATTTAATATTTTGCATGAGTAACATTAAAAAAACAACAACACACATACGACGAGCACATCCCTCGCATTCCATTAAATTCAATAAAATATAATAAAATAAAAAAAATATAAAAAACGAGGAAGAGTGTAGTAGAGTAGACTGTGTCAACTCTGGGATACCCGTATGACCGTAACATATACATTATATCATCCGGTTAATTACTTTTGGCAAAATTTCAAACATTCAGCTTTATTAGGTGTAGCGAGTAATGCTCATATAAAAGAAGGAGTTGTATGGCAGCTACTCGAACCCTTTGCAGTAGACCAACCAAATTTTGCAGTAACTTTGGCCATTACACTAAACTATTTTTGGCAAAATTTCAGACACCCAGCTTCATTTGGTGTAGTGTAATCCTCATATAAAAGAAGGAGTTGTATGGCAGCTACTCGAACCCTCAGCAGTAGACCAACTAAATTTTGCAGTAACTTTGGCCATTATACTAAACTACTTTTGGCAAAATTTCAGACACACAGCTTCCATAGGTATAGAGCAATGCTCATATAAAATTAGAAGTTGTATGGCAGGTCCTCGAACCCGTGGACCAAAATGGCTGAATTTAAAACTCGATTCCGTTTTTTGCATAAAAACGAATTTGTGAAAATTTCATAATCCTAGCTCCTTTACTTTTTGAGTTATCGTGATGACGGACGGACGGACGGACATACATAGCTAAATCGATTTATTTTTCGATTCTGATCCGATCCATACACTTGAGTCTATATCTACCCCCCCTCCTTTTCTGCGTCACAAACGTAATGGCAAATTTATTATACCCTTGGACTATATAGTCATACGGGTATAAAAATAAGATTTATAATTTAAATTATAATATGAAATATGTATACCTCCTTACCTGGGGGAAAGAAAGCTGAATCACTTGCTTATCACATATTGAATGTACTAGGAGATGACGGACGGACGGACATACATAGCTAAATCGATTTATTTTTCGATTCTGATCCGATCCATACACTTGAGTCTATATCTACCCCCCCTCCTTCTCTGCGTCACAAACGTAATGGAAAATTTATTATACCCTTGGACTATATTTTAGTCATACGGGTATAAAAACAAACGGCAACACTGTAACTATATTATGAATAGGCACTTATTCTTTAAAAATATTATTTCCATTTCTCTCATTCTCTTTCTCTTATTCTTGTTTTGTTTGTGTGGTATTTTTTTAAAAAGTTTTTTTTTATAAAAAGTGAATTATTTGTTAAGACATATGCTTTGCGTGTGTGTGTGAATTTCTTTTCAAAATAAAAATGAATAATATTTTATTTGAATTTTTTATAATATATGTTAAGTGATAAGGATGTTTATTTGGTTTAAGAAAAAGCCATGTTTTTCTATGGAGATAAAAACCAAAATTTAATATTTCATTTAAAGAATTTTTTCTTTTTTCCTTTTAAATCCCACAATTCTTTTGTGGCGGTTTTCTTATGATTTTTAATATTATTAAAATAATATTAACCTAAATTTGGTTGAATTGAGTACAAGATTTAAAAAGAATAAAGTTTATTGTATTATATTTGGATCACTTTGTTGTTTATAAGAAACTTAAAGAAAATTATATTGAAAACGAGGAAGAGTGTAGTAGAGTAGACTGCGTCAACTCTGGGATACCCGTATGACCGTAACATATACATTATATCATCCGGTTAATTACTTTTGGCAAAATTTCAAACATTCAGCTTTATTAGGTGTAGAGTAATGCTCATAAAAAAGAAGGAGTTGTATGGCAGCTACTCGAACCCTTTGCAGTAGACCAACCAAATTTTGAAGTAACTTTGGCCATTATACTAAACTACTTTTGGCAAAATTTCAGACACGCAGCTTCCATAGGTATAGAGTAATGCTCATATAAAATTAGAAGTTGTATGGCAGGTACTCGAATCCGTGGACCAAAATGGCTGAATTTAAAACTCGATTCCGTTTTTTGCATAAAACGAATTTGTGAAAATTTCATAATCCTAGCTCCTTTACTTTTTGAGTTATCGTGATGACGGACGGACGGACGGACATACATAGCTAAATCGATTTATTTTTCGATTCTGATCCGATCCATACACTTGAGTCTATATCTACCCCCCCTCCTTCTCTGCGTTACAAACGTAATGGCAAATTTATTATACCCTTGGACTATATAGTCATACGGGTATAAAAAATCTTTAAAATATGCAATAATATTTTTTAATAAATTGAATAATAAATTGAGTAAAATAATCCAAAAATATATATTTACTCAGAGAGTTTAAGTGCCCTCAATGCAATAAAGAACTACTCAAATAAAGAACCTCTAGTAAAAGTTATTAAAAACCTTTTAAATCAAGTGGGAAGGGAATTTAAATTAATATGGGTCCCTAATATAGTTGCATGATTAAAAAAAATATTGTTAAATAATTATATTAAATTGTATATAGATTAGTTAAAAATCTAGAAAGTAGTCTCAAGATTGTAACTTAGAAAAGATAATACATTTAAATAAGTATGTTGATTAATTAAGATACCTAAGAAAATAGTTTTAAGATACAAATTTAGAAAAGATATACAAGATGTAAGTTAAATTAAAATTAGCTCACATTGGCCCTGGCAGCCGAGGACTTTACCAATATTGCGTAATTCAGTATCATTATTTTCCTAGTTTATGATTACTATATAGGTAATTGAAATTCAATTTCTTAATAATATATTTATAATTGATTTTTGATAATTATTTCAATCCAGTTGTAAAGTTTATTATTTATATAAACCGCAACACTCCTTA
Source organism: Dolichopus griseipennis (assembly GCA_963082915.1). Lineage (NCBI taxonomy): Eukaryota > Metazoa > Arthropoda > Insecta > Diptera > Dolichopodidae > Dolichopus > Dolichopus griseipennis. Next base: position 316,103,742 of record OY720441.1, on the reverse strand, counting down.
TTTAGAATATTTCAATAGAAACCATTTTTGTAAAGAGTCCTTGGCATTATTTCCACAAGAAACAATAGTGGAAAATTTGTTTTGGTACGCGGATTCCTTTATACATTTAAAGGTCTAGTCAATGGGAAAAAAATAAAATATGAAAGGGGAAATAGTGATAATTTTGTAAATGGACCTATAAAGATTTTTTTTTAATTTTGACTGAAGTGGACAAATTAAATAGAGTAATATTCCTTTTTAGAAATTCATACAGAAACCAGTTTTCAATCATCCCTGAAATTTTAAAGTACAGATAACCCACTCACAATGCGGTTGGTTGATTCCTAAAAAATGCCGCGTTGTAAAAAATCGCGTTGCAGGAGACATTATCGCCATACAAAAATCAGAGGTTGGTCGCAAAATTGGTTCTTATATGGTATCGCAAAATTGGTTCTTATATGGTATAAACTTAATATATTTTTGTATTTATTTATTGAATCATAACAACATAATTTGTCAACACTTCATTTATTTAAACAAAAATAAAACAAAATAAAAATGGAATTTCAAATACATTTAAGATATTGAAATTGAAAGATTTAATAAATTAAAACAAAAATAAAACCACAACTTTCTACAAATCCTACTCCTCATAGCTACTTAATAGCTATATTTATGATTTCAGTCTGTCTCAAACATTTTGTTCGTGGTTGTGCTAATTCTAAATCGGAGCTATCGACTATCAGATACGAATACTCTTTCAATGATTACTTGTTTTAAAAAATCTTTTATTGAAGGCTATATGCTCTTGCATCGTAAAACTTTATAAATTTCTTGATAGGAAAATAGGCTATTTTGAAAATCTTCCAAATATTTCTGCTCTATTTCTTAGAGGATCGTTCTCTAAAATATATTCTTCCAACTGCTTCGTCATATTTCAAAGTTTCTTGATATTTTTTCCTGATTCATTTATTTTCTACATCGTAAAGATCGTCAGAGCTATCTCCAATCGATAATATGTATTTCGTTTGTCATAAAAAATCGCGTTGTAGGAAGTAAGAGTACCGAGTTATGGGAAAAGTTCCGTATTTTGCGAACCGCGTTAAAGAAGTTCCCCGTTGTAGGAGGATTACCTGTATATGGTATAATAACTTGCAGCCTATCTTGCGAATTTGTATGTAAATTATTTTTTATCAAATTATTTTATTTCGTTTTTAGAAAATCTTTACTTAAGAAACTGTATACTTTAATTTTGTTATATGTGGGTAATAAATTCTTTCAATTTTTTTTTAGTTTTATAATATTAATGTTCTAACATAAGTTTTAGAGACTAAATAACGTTTTGCGTTGATTAACGTTTTTTGAAATACTAACCCCCGATTTTTTTGATTATTTGGCTCACAAGAGAATTCAGCAGAATTCTTAAATCCCAATTCAGGAAATTCATTATAAATTTCTAGGAAAAACAAAATTTAAAGAGACACATTTTAAGGCATGTGATAAAAAACACACCATTCAACGTCAATTGCTGTCACTCTAAACAAAAGTTAATACCGCCAAAGTCAAAAAGTTTTTTATTTAATTTGTCTTTGAATAAAAAATTTTATTAATTTCCATTTATCCTTAGGGTGGGAAAATTACTCTCATTTTCTGAGTTTTTTTTTTTTTTTCATCTTTTGGAAAATAAAAAATTTTATTTTTATTTATTGAATTATTGCAGAAACAAATCACATGGAAAATAATATTATTCATTTTTCATGAAGGATACCAGATCCAGGAAACGTGGACGTTTTGAGGTGAAAATTATTCCGATTTACAGGTTCAAAAATTAAGGGAATGTATGAATAAAAATTTTTACTGATACATAAAAAAAACAAGCGATGAAAAAATCAAGGGGTTTTTAAAGAGCACATTTTTTAAAGTAATCTTTACGTTGAGTATTTTGAAAAAATAAACAGACCCTTTTTACAATTTTAAGAAAAACCCTTTAGTAGAAAAAACTGTTATTGCACATACCGGGACTTTGGATATTCAAGTTGCAGGTTTTCAAAAATTAGATTCAAATTTTAATTTTGTAGTTCCAAAAAAAGAGGACTACACAAAAATGTTTTTAATCTTAAAAGACCTGTAATTATTTTGGAATTATTTAACCCCTCTCAAAACTTCAAGCTCGTAACTCAAACAGTCTTTAAGATAAAAAATTGTATTTCGCATAATTTTAAATTGAAGTACCATATACCAAGAATTTGTGTTAGATATATATTTAAAGCTTATTAGAACTTAACTGTTCAAAACATAGGTTATGGAACTTTTGCTATAATACTTTAAATATAGGACTTTGTGGAGTTGCAGCTCATTAAGGGGTATGGCTGCAGAAAAAATGTCTTCCATGATATTAGTTCTTTAGCAATACCTACACGAAGTTAAAGAATATTTGCTTTATTTCAAGCGATGTAAAAGTTTTATAAATACACGAACGAACAGATTCGCAAAGTGGAGTATCAATTTTTTCAAAATTTTTTTAAAATTCTGCTAAAAAGATATTTCAAAACTTTTTTAATACATTTTTTTGCAATTTTCATTAAAAAATATTTAATTATAGCACTCAGCGTGGTTTTTTTTTAAAGCAAATAATATATTAATTACTTGGAGCTTTTTTTTGTTTTCCATTTTCCAAAATTGTTTTTAAATTGGAAAAATGTTAAAAATTTAATAGGTACTCGATAATGACTAAAAATTGAGATTAAAAACGAGGAAGAGTGTACTAGAGTAAACTGTGTCAACTCTGGGATACCCGTATGAGCGTAATATAAACCTTATATCATCCGGTTAATTACTTTTGACAAAATTTCAAATATACAGCTTTATTAAGTGTAGTGTAATGCTTATATAAAAGAAGGAGTTGTATGGCAACTACTCGAACCCACTGCAGTAGACCAACCAAATTTTGCAGTAACTTTGATCATTACGTTTAACTATTTTTGGCAAAATTTCAGACACGCAGCTTCAATAGGTACAGAGAAATGCTCATATAAAAAAAGGAGTTGTATGGCAACTACCCGAACAAATAGACGAAAATGGCTGGATTTAAATAGCGATGACGGGTACTGCAAAAAAAGAATTTGCCAAAATTTCAAAATCTTTTAGTTTCTGAGGTATCGTGTGAACGAATGGACAGACGGACATACATAGCTAAATCGTTTTTTTTTTGAAATTCTGATCCGATCTATATACTTGAGTCTATATCTACCCCCCCCCCCCTATTTCTCTGCGTCACAAACGTAATGGCAAATTTATTATACTCTTTGACCTATAGTCATACGGGTATAATAGCCGATTTTTAACGTGATGTTTCTTTTGTTGGGAATTGTATAGCAATTATAATATCTACTTTTATAATTAGGTTTTTTTGTGAAAACTCATTACCATAATCTGAAATGCATCGATTAATGAGATTAACGAACATTTTTTGGTAGAAATCTGTTAAATTTTTTCAATCACATATAGGCATCCTCCGATTCGAAAATTGTGGCGAGAAGGAAGCTTCGCAGCCAAATATATTATAATTTGATCAAGTTAATTTTTTATTTAGCTCTAGTTCCAAGATGTTTAATGTATGCTGCTTTAAAGTTTCGCCTGCCTGAAATAATAATTTCGGAAAGAAGCTGTCAGTTTTAGCAAAACGAAATAGTATTAAAGTTTTTTGCCGTCGAAATCAACTCTGTTCACCTTTAATGAATTATACTGTTCATTTTACTAGACTATGCCTTAAAACTAAAGCTAATAACACATAATATCAAACTGGATCTGTAGCATTATAAATATTCAAAACCACAGCATTCACCTGGAGTGACATTTAGCTTTTCGTAAAGAAGTTCATTTGTCATCGCAAGTGCTTTGAACACTACTGTTCGAAAAAATAGCCAACCTCTCCGATCTAAAAAAGAAGTAACGAAAAGATAATTAAAGTTTCGTGGAGGTTTGTAAATGAAGGTTTAAGTGTTTTAAGGTATCATTGGACACAGTTATTTTTGTATTTCAAAGTTTTCCTCACCGTCCTGTGACCGTCTGAGTCTTTACAAAACATCGCTAAACGATAGCTGCTTTATTAAGTTTCAAAAACCTATGTATAACAAATATTTAGGGTTGCCATACGATATTTTATTTTGCATTACGCGAAACTAAATTTTTGCAAAATAGTTCATCCTTAATACTAAACGATTTCAGATTGAGACTTAAAATTTTGGATGTTAAATTCATATTTTTCCTCCCAATCATATATTGATCCCAAAGAAATCGAACTAATGAACAACAACCATCTCGAATGTAGAATGAACATTTACATTCCATGATGATGATGATTAGCAATTATACGCTATATCCATCTGTACACTTGATACATATATTTAATCTTAAAAGATGAAGGTGAAACATCAAAAAAAAACTTACTTTATTTTCTATCAAAATTAAATTGAACTGATCTGATAATAATATTATTGATGCTGCTCTCTATCTGTATATTGAAAGGATGACATTTTAAGTATTCGTTTATTTAATTTATTCGTTGCTTCCGATGTATAGCATTTTTTGTCAAGTTTTCATGTGATGAAGATGAATTAAGCTCTATAACTGCAGCAAAAAATCATCCAATAAAAGATAGAATGCATGCATGTTGAATATGTTATTCATAAAATTTGATATATATTTTCAATTTCTATTGAATTGAATCAGAAGATTGCTTTTAAAAATTTTCTGAATCCAATTTTTTTTATAATATGAAAAAATTTTTATAAAAAAAAAACTAAATTGAAAAATTTAAAAGTCAGATATTTTACAATTTATTAAACATTATCATAAGTTTTTATTTGATTTCAAATTTTAGTTATTCGATGTAAGTAAATACTACATTCTAATACAAATATGCACATTACAAATTGAATATTTTATTTGGATTGGAAAATTGGAAAATTTAAAATAATTTATTTTAAAGCAAATTTATCAATTTGAAATTAATATCGCATTTGGAAAACTAATCGTTTATGGTAAATTTAAATTTTAAGTAATTCAATTTTTTGTATAATGACGTAATTTGAAAAATTTTGAAAATGTTTATAATTATGTTCAAATTATTTTTATCATCTGATTGATCTAGTTTTCTCTTAAGAACACCAAATGTTTAAGGGAATAATAAAAAACCTAGGAATAGATTCAAGATAGATTGTAATTGTATAAGGTTTTCTTCTTGCATAATTGTGATTTCTATTGTAAAGTTTGTAAAGTCTGTTAATATTTCTTGTAAAATCTGGTTATTTTGGCCCATGGGTGAAGTCGTTTCTTCTTTAAAAAAAAAAAATTTCATATCAAATTTCATTAAAATCGGTTGAGATTATAATGAATAATTAGAGCTTTTCGAAACTCTTAAAATCTCTACACCCTATGATACCAAACAATTAAGCTTCTGTTATAATTTTGAAAGCTACTCTTCATTATTTTTCATGAATGGTCTATGTGCAAATGAACTGAATAGTCTATGTGCAAAATTTGAACTCATTTGAATAACGGTTAGAACTCGAAATTTCTCGAAAAGTACGGTGATTTTGTATGGGAGCCTCCGGATCGCGTGGTTCACCTGCGACGAAAAAAGCATTTATACCAGATTTCATCAAACTTTATTAAAATTTACGCAAGTTATCGTGTTCACAGACAGACCTTAGCACACATACACAAATACACACAAAGTTTTCGGACCTCCGCGCTTACAACAAAATGAAACAGAATGAATTATATTATTTCTCATATTTATACGATTATAGATAAACTACTTTTTCAATTCCCTTAAATTACGATTCAAAGTCGGCCTAATCCTTCCCAAATTTTAAGGACAGTGCAAACAGGACAAAACGCTGTTGTATCAAATTCCAAAATTTATATTTTTATTTATTTCGAAAATAAACCCTTTAGATATTGTGAGGTGTTTGGTATGCACTCGAACCACTACATCAATTCATATCAATTTTAGGCACAGAAGGGAAATGGGGAGCAATATTCCTGTACCATTTATGATGGTTTTTCTTTATTAGATTTGAAAATTTGTTCGTTCGCCCTTGGGTTTTTCGAAAGGTTCCAGAATCTAAACTCATGATCCGATTTAGTCTATGTGCAATGAAGATAGCATCATTATATTTTGTATATTTATCCATACGGACGGACGGACGTCGCATAATCAATGATTCAGAGAATATATATATTTCCATATTTCACTTTACGAACATAAAACATAGGATATAAACCAATTATAACAAATAAATCAATATCACAAAATATTTTTTAATTAAAATAAACTATAATTGAAATTCAATTGGTTAACTTGTTAAATGATTCTGCGGTTTTTATTGAATATTTTATTGGAATTAATTGAATTTGTCTTAAAAAGCAGAAAAATATTTCAATGCGGTTAAAAACAATAATATTTTTTGGACATATATTAATTACATCCTTCATATATAATAAACAAATCAATTGAATTATCCATTTTTTAATTGGAATAGTTATGTATTTCAGTAATATAAATCTATTAAATGTGGTAATGAAAAATGCATCAAAGACAAATTCTTGGAAATTAATACCTTCCTTTATACATAACTAGATTTGTTTTTAGATTTTTTATTATAGTTTAAAGTTTTCCTAATTATCATCAGAAGTAACAACCTTTTCCTACGATCCTATTTTTTGAGTAAAATAATGTTGAATCAAAGACTATTAATATAATAATCAATAAATATCTTTAGTCTTTGTTTGAATACAACTTAAAGTTCACAATTTTAAATCTTAATTTAAAAGTATTTCGAAAAGTGTTAATGAATAGACTAAGTTAGGGTTATAAGTTCAAGTTCAATTTACTATTTGTTAAAGAAAATTCATACCCAAAAAAATTTACAAAAAACGAGGAAGAGTGTAGTAGAGTAGACTGTGTCAACTCTGGGATACCCGTATGACCGTAACATATACATTATATCATCCGGTTAATTACTTTTGGCAAAATTTCAAACATTCAGCTTTTAAGTGTAGTAGAATACTCATATAAAAAAAGGAGTTGTATGGTAGCTACTCGAACCCTCTGCAGTGGACCAACCAAATTTTACTGTAACTTTGGCCATTACACTAAACTAATTTTGGCAAAATTTCAGACACCCAGCTTCATTAGGTGTGGTGTAATGCTCATATAAAAGAAGAAGTTGTATGGCAGCTACTCGAACCCTCTACAGTAGACCAACCAAATTTTGCAGAAACTTTGGCCATTACACTAAACTATTTTTAGCAAAATTTCAGATACCCAGCTTCATTAGGTGGAGAGTAATGCTTATATAAAATAAGAAGTTGTATGGCAGCTCCTCGAACCCACTGCCCTAGACCAACCAAACTTTGCAGAAACTTTGGCCATAAAACTAAACTACTTTTGGCAAAATTTCAGACACGCAGCTGTAATACGTACATAGTAATACTCATATAAAAAAAGAAGTTGTATGGCAGCTACTCGAACCCATGGTCCAAAATGGCTGGATTTAAATAGCGATAACGGCTATTGCAAAAAAATGAATTTGCGAAAATTTCAAGATCCTAGCTCCTTTAGTTTTTGAGTTATCGTGCGGACGGACGGACAGACGGACAGACGGACGGACGGACGGACATGCATAGCTAAATCGATTTATTTTTCGATTCTGATCCGATCCATACACTTGAGTCTATATCTACCCCCCCTCCTTCTCTGCGTCACAAACGTAATGGCAAATTTATTATACCCTTTGACTATATAGTCATACGGGTATAAAAAAGTTAAAAAACAATAGAAACTGTTGTTAAAGTTATAGTTCAAAAGGATATACTAAATTTGACAATACGGTTGTGACACAGAAGAGAAAGGGAGGTATATGTAGACTCAAAGGTATGGATCGGAACTGAATAAAAAAGTAAATCAATCTAGCTTTTTATGTCAGTCCGTCCTTCAGTCTGCACGATAATTCAAAAAAAAAGGAGCTAGGATTTTGAAATTTTCACAAATTTATTTTTACGTAATAGCCGTCATCGCTAAAATACACTTCCTACAACTTCTTTCTTCAAAAGTAATTTTCAAATGTTTTATCTAAATTTATTATAACTGTAGCATTTTATTTTGTAGAAAATACTAACCATATTATACTTTCTTATCTAACTATAATAAAAGACAAACTGCTGCTGATTAGCGTGCCCTATGTTATGTTAAGTGTTATTCAGACATGTAACATATTTCTAATTACAAACACTTACATACAAAAGAGAAAGAAAAAATGAAACTGATAAAATGTAAATTATGAACAGAAAGAAAAAAAATCAAAACGTATAAGAAATGTGTTAAAAGGTAAATATAGAAAATTATAATAAAAACGTATAAAGCTATTTTTTACATTTCAGTACGTATACTTTTATTTTATTATCACTTACAGAACTAAAACAAACTATTATAATGTTAACTTAATGTTCCCTAGGTAACGAATTTCCTTTTATTAATTCTGTAGCGCTATTGCGGGAGAAAAAATAGTGGGAGAAAAAAGTATATATATAAAAAGAGAGATTGAAATTATACCTGTCGTCCGACGGGCTTTTTTACTATCTCTTATAATATTTCATAAGAACATTATGTGCACTGCGTTCTTTATGAAAATTAAATTTCCCAGATATATTTTGAATTTATTTGAAATATAACTGTATTTCTCCAGATCCAAACCAGCAATATAATAATATTGGAAAAATGGGCGAAAACCAAACAGGTGCAAATGTTTTTAATCGTAAATATTGCAAATTTTTTTCAAAGTCAGAACTCCCAGGATTGTAAGTTCTTTAGGAACTTATGACTCATTTAGTAGGACATAAGTCTCTAGGGACATATGACTCACTTTAAAATTTTTACGACATAAGTCCCTTGACTAGTAGATCAGACAAGTCAACTATAAGCTTTGGTCTTAAATGAGAAATATGAAAGTTTAAATTTTTTGTAGCAGTTTAGTAAATTTTATTAGACTTTTTTAGGAGCTTAAGCTTAAGACTATCTTATCGTTGTGAATCATTCATTCATAAACAAGCGATAAAAAAAGTCTGTATATGACTAAATATTATGCTCAAATAAGTGTTTTAAATTTGAATCTGAAATATAAAGAAGTACAGCTATAACATTAAATAAAAAAATCATAAACTTTCGAAATTTAATATTTTGTTTTATTAAATAAATTGTACACAAAATTAAGCTCATATGTTTTATATTTAAATTTTTAACTAAGGTACATAAAAAATCAGTTCTGTGATAACAATTAAAATTTAATAAAAACTTTAAATGATTTAAAATTTTAATAAATACAAAACTTTAAATGAAGAATTATTTAATATTTAACTAAAACTTATCAAGTATCACAATAACAAATTGTTTCACAGATTATTTAAACAGCTTTCATTATACTGAATATTCATTTTAACTAAAAATTAAAATATTCTTCTAATATCATGATGTTTCAGTGGATCTTCCAAATGGTTCCTTTTGGATCCAGTTTATTAGGTCGTTTAACTCATCGTTCGAATAAAAACTTTATCTGTAAGTAAAAGATAGATAGTGTATTTGTAAAAAAAATTTATTAAATTAAATTTATGATAATTAAAAGGGAGTTTGGCATATGCTGGTACGTCATTTGCCGATAATATGACTTGTGTGTATTTCTTGCATTTTTATGTCTAAAGGTCAAACGTACATACTAAATTTGCCATTACGTTTGTGACGCAAAGTAGGAGAGTAAGTAGACATAGACTCAAAGGTATGGGTCGGATCATTATGGAAAAGTAAATCGAATTAGCTATGTATGTCCGTCCGCACGATAACTCAAAAAATTAGCAAAATTTGAATTTCACATAACGGTTAATATTAGTTCCGTATGGCAACTCTATATTTAGAGATAAATTAAATATTTAAACGATATATTTTGTAAAGCTTGTAAAAACTGCTGTCTTTTACCGTTTTTAGATTGAAAATAAACCTATAAAAACTCTTGTTATAATAATTTAGATATAAGGCTTTTTCCGGCTGTGAGGAACTGTAGCCCTATAACGGAGAAAAAATTTCTTCCATGAAAATATTGTTTGTGGAATATATACCCGTAGTTAAAATTTTTTTCTCTGTTTCAAACGGAGTGAAAGTTTTTGTAAGCATACGGATAGACAACGGATAGACAGACAGACAGACGGAAGGACGGATAGAGTGAAACTATATAGTTACATTTTTACAAAAACTTTTGAAAATGTGCTAAAAAAGGCTTTAGAGTTGAATACAAAATCCCAGTTCAACAATTTATTTGATGAGAATTTGAAGGCGACCGACCCTAATATTCAAAATAAAAAAAAACTTTGGAAAATTTACAAGTACAGGCAAATAAAGCACAGTCAAATGAAGTACAAACTAATTAAATTGAAAATTAGTTTTCTTTAGAAAATTAATACTCAACTATAAAATTTTAATTATACTGTTTATAAACTTATTTTATGAGATATCAAAAAACTTACCCATTTAGTTCTTTCGGAATATGAGGTGCTGCGTGCTGGTGATGCCACAAAACAACGTGTCCCACAAATCAAAATGATCTGATCGATACCAAAAGAAAGCAAAATTTTTTCAAAATATGTTTGCCACAATATTACAACAATAATCCAAAACATACACGACAACATTGTTTTTGTTATAGTACTATGTATTGTGCAATTCACTATTCATTAGCATGAGCGTCGACACATTACCAAAATTACAAATTTTCTTAAATTTATAGTTTATCACCTGCAATTATTCAAACGAATGAGTCTCATGTTGCCCTATTACGTGTAATCCAGTATTTTGCCTACTGACTTTTTCTTACATTCATAAGAGTGGCGTTACGGACGCTGATGCTCATTACAGAAAAATTATTAAAGATGACATTTCCAGCTCAAATACTGATAAGTTTCTATGTTACTAATTGCTTATATTGTATGCCACTTCTTTTATTCATATCCCCATTCTTATACTGCATAATCACTTTTATTCTTTTGATGTAGACTAGGTCTTCAGCAGTCTTATCAACGCCTATTTGGAAAATTATTTTGTTCATACCTCATGTTATTTTGCCGACTTTTTTGTTGCATTTTAGTTAATTCCAATTTACGGTCAGTAATAGCAACAAATGGTAATCCTCGCTTTTTTCCAATATCACCTATACCAACCATATGTGGTGCTTCAACACGATGAAATACAAATGAATTTGTTCTGGATAACAATTTATTATCATTATTATTATTAATATTGTAGTTATTTTGATCAATAAAAGATGGCAATGATGATATTGATGAAATATTATTCTTTGATGCTGTACTTAATAATGATCTACTTTTATCATCATTATTATGATCATTTGTTTTATTAAATTTAAATGAACTTTTGATATTTTTATTATTATCATGTATTTGAAAATTGCTATGTTCATCTGTTTTATATTCAATTAAATTTTTTTGAGATAATTCTATAGTCACATCATCATCCTCATCATATTCTTCATCACTATTATACTTGTTATTATTTACAGGTAACTTATGTGTATAATAAAACTTTTTTGTTGCTGAATTTATATCTGTTGGTAATGTGACTATTGCCGATTCTGTGCTAGTTGTTGGCTTTGTTGTTTTATTATATTTATCAATTGTAGAATTTTTATTATCCGTTTTGTAATTGTAGTTATTATTATTGTCATTATTATTAATATTATTATTATTTTTGAAATTAATATTTTGTGAACTTAAAATAGAATCATTCATATTTGGATCATCAAAATCAGAATTAGTATTTGGTGTATTTGGATTAGCTCGTTTTTCTTCAAATAAATCTTCAATTGTCCATTTTGGATACTTATCATGATTATGATGTATCCTTTTATGTTTTCTTTTCTTCATAATTGTTAACTTTGATAATAATGAAAAATATGGTTTAACTGTTGTTCGTTGTTTTGAATGTAATAATGAGATTGGTTTTGATGTTTGTTGAGCTGCTTGAATTGTTGAAATTGAATATTGCTGAGAAGATAATGATGATGGTGATATTGTACTTAAATGTAAGTCTTCCATTTGTGGTAAATCATGTGTCATATAATCATTTTGTTGTTGTTGTTTATGTTTATGTTGTTGATATTGTTTTTCTGTTGATGGTACTTCTTGCAGACGATGATGAGATTGTGACAAATTGGGCCATTTTTTTACATAATGCTTCATTTTATTATTATGATGATGATTACGATTATGAAGTTGATGATGTTTATGATGGTTATGATGTTGATTATTATGATTTTTTATATTATTATGATGATATTGATGGTGTTTGTGTAAATGTTGCGAATGATGTTGCTTCTGATTTAAAGAATTCAAATTATGATGATGATGATGTTGATTATGATGTTGATTAACATTATGACTTTTATTATTATGAAGTTTTTCTTTTTCTTTGTAATCTTGTGATTGATATTGATTATATGAGTCGGGTTGATTATTATTACTATGCATTGTAATTGAAATATCCTTTTCTTTGTTATTACTTTCCAAGTTTTTTAATTTCAGTGTTGTCTGTTTGAATTTAGATGTAGTATATACACTGTTATTATTTTTGTTTTTTTTAATACTATTTGTATTTCTGTCTTTTTTTTGATCTTTTTTATGTTTATGATTTTTGGATTGTACTGAAATGAAAAAAAAAAGAAAGAGAAAGAAATAGAGAGGAAGTAATTATTATTATTATTTTCATCATTTATTACCGTTATTATTTTTATCATGTATAGTAGATGGTATTGTGCTAGTGGATGACCATTGTTGCACTTTATTATGACGTTCATTTATTATATTATAATCTGGATAAAGATCTTCATTATTATTTATTAGTTTTTGTTGTTGTGCATCATATAAATTGTCAGTTAAAATTTCATCATCATTATTAACATTATTAAAATTTTTAATATTAAATATGTTTTTTGTATTGAAGCCGTTTTTGCTTTTGCTGTTTACTGAATCAAAAGATGATGTCGGTGGTTCACTCTTCTCAATTTCTGACGTTGAATCATAATCATTATAAATTTCTGAAAGTAAAATCCACCATTAATAATTAATATTATTTGGAGTTAAAACTTAACTGGCAGAAAATTTTATTGTTGAATTTTTGCTTTAAAAAATTTTGAATTAAAATAAATACTGAATAGGTACCAAAATGGTTGAATTTTTCTAAGACATTTTCTCAGATAGCAAAATCAATATTAGGAAATATACTGAAACAGGACTGAGAAAACTACTTTTATTCAGCACTGAAAAAGTGCTGAATTAAACTACTTCCATTCATCACTCAAAAAATTTTGAAATAATTCTTCCTTTCACCACTGGAAAAGTACTGAAAAAATGCTAAAAGGAAGTAGAAGAATTTTCAATGTGTAAGTGCAAAACTAATAATTTGTTCGAACTACTCATAATAAAATCAGTAAAAAAGAAGTACTGTCATTCAGTAGTGCAGAAGTTCTTGGAGTATTCTACTAGTGCTTATTCTACTTTGTAATTAGGTTTTTCTCTAAAGTCAGTCTATCTATAAATTAAGTTTTTACCAGGTGTGAATAATTTAGTATTAGTAACGAGTACTTATACTTTTACTAAAAGTTTTTACCAGAATCAGTACTAGTACTGGTATTCACTGGAGTTAAAAATCATACAGCTGTGTTAAACAATTTATATATCATCAAATAAAAGAAAGTTAATTATTTTTAAACAAATACTTTTGTTTCCTTGACTATTTGACCTAAAAAATGTTTTACTCTTATTAATTAAAGTTCAGCAGACTAAAAGTAAACTTTTAAAGTTTATAAGTCAAAAGTTTTCTAATAATTTATTATGTCTAAAAAAAACTTTAAAAACTAATAAAAGTTTGGAAGTTTTTTCATATATTATTAGTTCTTTGAAAAATACGATATACGTATTAGAATTCAATTAATTGAATATAAGTAAGATGAAGTCAATTTAGTGGTTGGTGAAAATAGAAAATAAACGTATATCAGTGACAAAGAGTCCATGGAAGCAAGGAAAGCAGTTCTCCATTTAAAATCTGAACTAAAAAATAAACGTTCATAAACACTTTTTTCACTCTTAATTAAATAAAATTTAATTAATTTAATTAAATTTTTTTTTTTCATTTTGTTTTGAAAGCTCGTTTTAAAATTCAATTTTCACTTTTAAAGAACTTACCTACTTATTCTATCTTTACTATTTTCTTTTCTTGTACTAATAAATTAATTAATTTTACTTTAACACTAGACAGTGCAAGTGTCGTCAAACGAACATTAGGTTATCGCACTAATATTCAAGTTCGATCAGCTTCTTATTGTATATTATTTTGACGAAGTTTAGTGTGTAAATTTAGTACAATTAGCTGTTGTTTAGTGCGGAGAGTAATAAAGTCGGAAGCGGCCTAACAACTTTTATTGGTAATAATTTCGTAAAATAAATTTATATAGAAAATAAAATTTGCTTCCCAATTGCAAATGTCTCGTCACTGATATATTATGTATATAAATTTTATGTGTAGAGGAAGTTTATCATTATTTGAAATAAAATTATAATAGTTATATTTAATTTTATTATGCTTCTAATCATAGATAGTTTATTTTGTTGATTGGTTTTATTTTAAATGATTGTATCAGTATCCATTTTTATTTAACCTATCCATTGTTCTGATCATATGATATAGGTCATATATTTAACAATATTGAGTTGAAAGTAACTATAAACAGGTTTGCCACAAGAGTTCATATTGCTAATTAACCTTACAAATTAAATTTAAGAATAATATTAAAATCTTTTCTTCAATATCTCTCAAAATTTTTCCTCAATTAATCCAATTCCCAAAACCTCCTCACAATCCCAAAATCCTTTCATATTCCCATCTCTGTAATGAACTATACATTTATATTTAAACAGATTTCTTCCTAAAGTTCGGTTTGGAAAAGGGTGTGGTTTTGGTGCGTTAAAGTTGCACACTACCCACAGTAAAAATGGGTGTCTTTCGAGCGTTTTGTTCCCTCTCAAAAAAAAACCGTGGGAATTGAATTTTTTTTCTGTCATCCTATATTTATACCCGTATGGCTATAAAGCCAAAGTGTATACTAAATTGGCCATTACGTTTGTGACGCAGAGAAGAAAGGGGGTAAATATAGACTCAAGTGTGTGAATCGGATCAGAATCGAAAAATAAATCTATTTATCTATGTATGCCCGTGCGTCCGTCATCACGATAACTCAAAAATGCAATAGCCATCATCGCTATTGAAATCAAGCCATTTTGGTCAACGGGTTCGAGTACCTGCCATACAACTTCTTTCTTTATATGAGCATTACTCTATACCTGTTGAAGCTGGGTATCTGAAATTTTGCCATAAGTAGTTTAGTTTTATGGCCAAATTTTGGCAAAATGTGAATGGTCTACAGCAGAGGGTCCGAGTAGATGCCATAAAACTCCTTCTTTTATGTGAACATTACTCTACACCTCTAATGCTGTATGTTTGAAATTTTGCCAAAGTAATGAACCGGTTGATATAATGTTTATATTACGGTCATACGGGTATCCCAGAGTTGACACAGTCTACTCTACTACACTCTTCCTCGTTTATCTCTAAAATCCTTGACCTTTTTCAATAACTTTCTTCGTAAAATGTTGTAAATCAGTCACACATTTACACATAAATGTAAGAGTATAGCTACTTCCTTTCAAAAGTAGGTATCCAACTTTTATAAAATAATGAAAAAAAGTAATAGATTATACAAATATATATTTGCAATAACAATAGAATCGACCATAATCCGGAAAAATTATAATCTCTTTTGTTTCATACACCCTAAACCAAGAACCATAAATTAAAACTTAATAACTTTACATTTTTTTTTCACTAGTTATATAAGGACATTAAAATTCAGTTAAATCCAAAAATTTTATTAATAATATATATACATATATATATATATATATATATATAAAAAAGGTTTAAAATCCGTTGCATATAACAGAAAATGGAAGCCTCGGAGAGGAAACCGTTTAAATTGAAAATTAAAATAAAAGGTTCTTTATAAAGTTTTATTACTCAAAAAAATTACAGGAATTAGTAGTTACGATTTACAGAAACCATTTAATGGCTTGCTAACTATAAACAAAGCAAAGCAATAATTTAGTAAAAAACATTTCAATTAAATAAAAATGAAGATTGTAAAACTGAAAAAAAGTAACAATATGAATAACCATTGTGTACTTATTTAAAAATTACGAAATACTTATTCTTATAGATTTAATTTACATGAAAAAGCGGGAAGCGCGAAATATTTTTGTAAAAGTACAAAAAAATTAAAAAATTATTTTACATTTTATATTTTTTTGGTTAACAATGCCATTATTTGAATACAGTTTAACTATAAAAATGTTTTCAAAATATAAAAGTGTACATAGTTATAAAATTAATAGTGATATATTATGTCTTCAGCGTCTTATATTGAAAAACCGTACCACATTGGTACTTTTATAGGGATCCTTTTAAATATAAAATAGTTGAAACAGTGATACAGACGGTTTTTCAATTAACAAAGTATTTAAATACCTAAGTAAATTGTTTCTAATTACTTAAGGACCAAAAATTCGCCAGAAATATCTCTTTGCAGGAAAAATTGCATACTTTTAGGATGATTTTACATATCCTTTTAACTAAACGTACATGAGGTATTTTTGGACGGTGCGTTCCAGAAGCTCGCTCTCGCTCACAAAAATCTGTCTTTAATAACAATATCGCTTTTATCTCGCTATTTCGTTTTGGCTTTTTCTATCTTACAATAATAAAAGAATGAAGTAATTTATAGTTGGTTGCAAAATCTGGATTATATGCTTTTTCCAGAATATTTATATATATATATATCTAAATATAATAAAAGACAAACTGCTGCTGCTGCTGCTGACCAACGTGCCCGATGTTATGTTAAGTGTTATTCACACATGTAAAATACTTCTACTTACAAATACTTACATTCAAAAGAGAAAGAAAAAATGAAACTGATAAAATGTAAATTATGAACAGAAAAAAAATTCAAAACGTATGAGAAATCTGTTAACAGGAAGATACAGAAAATTTTAATAAAAATGTAAAGAAATTTTTTACACTTTAGTATGCATACTTCTATTTTATTATCACTTACAAAACTAAAACAAACTATTATAATGTTAACTTAATGTTCTTTAGGTAACGAATTTCCTTTTATTGATTCAGTAGCGCAATAGCAGGAAAAAAGAATATATATAAAAAGAGAAATTAAAATTATACCTGTCGTCCGACAGGCTTTTTTACTAGTATATAAATAAAATATAAAAGCGATATTTTGCCCGGGCAAGATTTTTGTAAGCGAAATTTTGGAATAGCGAGATTTTTGTAGGAGAGATTTTTGAAAAGCGAGAATTTTCTGAGCGAGAATAAATAAAGCTACCTTTCGTTGTAGACCCATTTTTGGAAGAACGAATTAATATTTATGATAAATAAATTTGTTTTTTTTTGGACGAGGTGTAAGTTGGGCGGGTAAAATACTTAAACTTAACTGCAGCGGACACTCACATCACATCAACAATGCGCATGTGTTTTGCTAAACGTTTTAGTTTAATATAGTTTAAGTTTATTTATCACCGAAGCGCACTTGTCCCATTTGACATTTAAGTCAACTTAAATAATAAGTCATCAAAATAATTAAGTCTTATTTCACCTATATTGAGAAACAAGAACAAATTCGAGAAATTTTGCGGTTTTAACTATTTTTCATTCCAAAGTCAAATTAAGGTCTCCTAGGCCTTATTGCTCTAGTCCTTATTTTCGTCCGCCTCTAACATAGCTTCTTCTATTTGAAATTGTGAGTACGATCAGGGTCCCATTTAATAAATATTGAAAAGCGACAGTTTGACAAAGCAAAATGTCAATTTTAAATAATTAGCAGTACCCAGCATTAACCTAGTACAAAATAATATTATGGTAGTAACTTTTTTATTATGCTCAAAAAGTTTTAAATGTGTGAATAATATGTAACAAATAATTTTATCTTACATTTTTATTATTCAAATTAAAAATAACTGTTAAACATAAAATTTGGGTTATTACATATTCATATTCACTTACAACAAAAGCCACAAAAATGCATAATTTTAATTAACACTTCATATGTTTATAAAAATAACAATTACGAAAATAAAGTTATTTTAAAACTATAATTATGGGATATTATTATTTGTTTTTAAATTCCCAATTACATCACTATAAAATGAAATTTATATTTAATATTGTTGTATAAAGGTCGATTCACACTAGACCGGCACAGTGACAACACAGTGCAGTGTTTTTTTTATATTCTATGCGTTTCTTATGAGTATATTCACATTGAACGACAACTGCACCGTTGTCAGGTGTCGTTTAGTGATTTTTGTTTAAGTTTGACGTTCGACGTCATTGTTGGTTTAGTGTGAATATATTCATAAGAAATGCATATAATCAATTAACATAAAAAAAAAACAAAAATTCCGCCCATATCGTCAAGACAGTCTTTGTTCTATTTTATCACTTTAACAATTATTTCGAATATAATATTGCAAAATACATAAAAATGCTTTTATAGAAAAATCCTAGCAATCTTTTTTGAGTGGAACTATAAAGAAATTAAGTAACGCGACCAAATGTGTGACTATAGGATAGGATGAATACGTGGTGTATTAAATGTAATTATTTTAACTATCAGGAGATTGTTTTATTTTTAACAATATAAAATGGAATAACAGTCGTAAAATTTGAGTGTAAGATTTATCACGGCATTTCGGAATAAAATCATTTTATTAAGATACATAAAGTGATTTAAACTATGAATTACATGTAGTTATATTTTCACTCATAATGGTTGTAACCTTCAAACATCATTTAACAATATCAAGAATAATATAAAAATTTTGTATAGATTTCCGCATTTTAAAAAATTATTTAAAAGGAAGAAAAGTGTAGTAGAGTAAACTGTGTCAACTCTAGAATATCCATATGACCGCAATATAACCATTGGATGGGATGATATAATGATAATTACTTTTGGCAAAATTTCAAATCCACAACATATTAAACTTTCTAATAAGTTTTGACCACAACTTTCTGTTGTATAATAATTATGGCTTAGTGAATAAAACGATTAGAGAAATTGAAGCCTAGCCAAAAATACTTGATGAATTCCACATACTCAAATAGGGAGTTGAGAAAAATACTCACAACTAGAACTGAAATCATTTGAAAGAAGGATGACAATTTTAATTTTCAATGATTTTTTAAAAATGTTCTTAATATTAATATGCGTTAATATTCAATTTGCACACTTCTTAATTTTACAGAATGGTAAATCTTAGTTCCTGGTAAATCTTAATGCCGTGATAATGTGGTGTTGCGGATCTTATTTGAAATAATTTTAATGTTACTCGAAATGTTTATTAAAACACAATTGAACATCTGAAATTTTTTGTTTTATATTTTTAAATTACAATTTTGTAAAATGAAAATTGTCATCAAATTCATATTTAGCCTAATTAAACCTGACACGTGAACATAACTGTAAAAATAATAATTAAAATGTTTTAAATTATATTAAAATTCATGAATTATTTATTTGTTTATTTTGCAATACGGTGCGGATTTTAGTAAAATTTATATGTTAGATTTTTGTCATTAAAATCTATAAGTACCATTCTATGTAATATGGTACTTGGATTGACAAGGTAGCTGTAACTCCTCTTCGCAATTTAAAATGTGGAGTTGTTATTATAATAAAAATTATAAATAATTAGATTTTTATTAGATATGATCTGAACAGTTTTTCAACCCATGACACTTTTTTTGAAAGGCCGACATCTCAACCACTAAGGTATCGATCGAATGGAAATTCAAAGTCTAAATTGATGAAATAAGGATTTACCGTTAACATAAAAATATGATCTATTGATTTTAATTTCTCATATTATAAAAATTTTGTTATTTTTAGTTATTTTAAACTATTAGACTAATAAAAATCTGTTTTATTACTTGTACACATTTTCCATTTTAATTATGGTTTTCTCTAAATTTGTTTATTTTTTTTTTTTGTTTATTTTTACAACTTTTTTTATGTTATTTGAAAACTTGATAATGTATTACAAGATATAACCATAAAATTGTATATATTTTATTACCAAAATAAATTTGGATAAAATGAATTTTATAATTAGATCTATTGGGATTTCAAATTCTAATAAAATAAATAATTTTAATATAATATGTAATTAATTTAAAAAACAATATGATCACGTTCAGATTTTGTTTTACTATTTTTTTTTTTTTAAGAAATATTATTTAAATTATTACTATATTATATTTTGTCGAAATTGTAATTAAATAATAAAACAAGTGATGAAAAAAACCAAGGGTTTTTAAAAAAGCACATTTTCAAAATTATATTGTATTGCATACTGAGTTTAATTTTGGAAATATATATACTGGTGACTAAGTTACTGCTTACTTATAAAATATACTGCTAACAGTAACAGCTAACTAATAGCCCTTCAATAAGGAAGGTTGCCAAATTTCTCAAGGATCTAACTTCATTAAACGCGCCGCCCCTCCATTTTTTTATTAGGTTCTAGGAATTAAATTGTGAATTCCCCAAAAATTTGGAATTTTACTTAGAATTCTACTATCTAAGCAAAAATGGTTAAAACTAAGAGACAATTTCTTCAATTTAAATAGCCGCTTTTAAGTTTAAGAAAAACCTTTAACATATGTTGAAATATAATACTGAAGCTTTAAATTTTGTACATTTGTAAGAAAAAATTTGAACAGGTATTCAAGTTACAGGTGTTTAAAAACAGCAAAAGTTAAATTTTTGAGCCCTTATAGCTCCTAAACAGGGGGCGCGACAAAAAAATTTGGTTAACCGGTTTCTACTTATTTCACAGGATCTAACTGCTCCCGAAATTTCAAGGCTCTAGCTTGAACCGTTTAGAAGATATGTGTGGCCAAAAATTTTGCAAAAATTGAGTTTTGCATAATGGTAAATTTTAGTACCGTATGGTAACCCTATACATTTTAACGACAATTTTTTGTAAAGTTTATAAAACCAGCTCTCTTTTACCGTTTTTGATTGAAAATAAACTTAACAGAACTCTTGTTATACCAATTTAAATATAGGGCTTTTTTGGAATTTGCTGGGGCTGTAGCTTCGTCACCCTTCAGAATTAAGAAAAACCTTTGACACATGTTGAATAATAATTAAAGAGCTTTCAATTTTGTAAATCAAAAAAAAAATTTCAACAGGTATTCAAGTTACAGGTGTTTAAAAATATTAAAATTTCAACATTTGAGCCGTTATAGCTCCTAAACATGGGGCTTGACATATATATACCATTATTCAAAAAACAATTTTGTTAACCGACTTTTACTTATTTCATAGGATCTAACTGCTCCCAAAATTTCAAGACTCAAGCTTGAACCGTTTAGAAGATATGTGTGGCCAAAAATTTTGCAAAAATTGAGTTTTGAATAATGGTAAATATTAGTACCGTATGGCAACCCTAAACATTTGTCTTTTAAAAATTAAAAGGTTTATAAAATCAGCTATCTTTTGCCGTTTTCAGATTGAAAATGCACTTAATATAACTCTTGTTATAACAATTTGAATATAGGGGTTGTTCCAACTTTGGGGGGCTGTAGCTCGGTAACGGGTGGGGTTACAGGAAAAAAATTCTTCTACGAAAGTACTTTTTTTCCAATACCTACCCGTGGTTAAAATTTCTTTCCTGTATTTCAAACGATGTAAAAGTTTTGTAAACATACGGACAGACCGACAGACGGACAGAGTGAAGCTATATAGGCACATTTTTACAAAATTTTTTGAAAATGTGCTAAAAATGAGATTAATTTATAGGATTATAATAAAAATTTATATTGTTTTGAACATAACATTAGAATTATTAGGTTTTCATAATAGTAATTAGATTTTATGGGCAAAATTTGCACGAAATGTGATTTCCCTAGTTAAGTGGGTTCAAGTATTTGCCTTACAACTTCTTTTATAATATGAACATACCTTAATATCTCATTAAGCTTAGTATCATTTTGCCAAAAGTAGTTCCCTTTAACATATTCGCCTTCTCATAAATTTTAGCAAGCCTACTGCAAAAACGTAGAAATAAATCCAAGATGGATTGTATAAGCTTTTATTCTTATATAATGTGGTTTGTATTGTAAAGTCTTATTATTTTAAATCGGAACAACCACCCTTCCCCCCGCCCCTCTCCACCCTGGCCCAATTTAACCCATCTGCGATTCACTGTTTTGACAGAAAATCATACGAAATTTCATTAAAGGCGATTGAGATTTTGAAGAATTATTAGTAACTGATGACGTTCTCTAAACTACTGGAAGTTCAAGACCCCATAATACTAGAATCAATTTATAAAAGCTGCTCTTCATAGGTACTCATCAATATCTTTGTACCAAATTTGAGCTCATTCCAGCGGTTAGAACACGAGATTTCTAAAAAGTCTGTTATTTCGGGAGGCTCCCATGACCTCGTGGTCTAATTTAGCCCATCTACGAACTTCCTTTTCTTAATAAATAAAATTTTTAAAGTACTTAATTGCTGAGGAAATATCTATTGAAGAAATTATATTCTCTTCTCACATATATGAAATATTCAAAATCTATTTCAGAGAATTTGTAATTTGCATTTAAAATTAAAAATACTTAAAGAGCTGTCCATCATATCTATACAACAATCTTCAGAAGAATTCAATGATTACATTACACAATTTATTTCGATCATAATACAGAAAGTGACAAAGTATTTTTAAGAAGAAATTTTTCTAAAACAAAATTTCAGTAAATTTAATACTACAAATAAAAATGTAAATTGTATTCTAACTTTTCCTTTTCTTTCCTCCCTTGAGGCAAACTATGGCCTTCAAACTTATTAGAGAAATTTCCTTTTAATTTGTGTCTATACATAAAAACTTTATTATTTACTAAAATCTATGGGAAAGTTCCAAAAAAATACTAATAAATAATATTTCAAAAGAATAATAATTTATAACTTGATGATAACAGGGAAGAAGAGAGAAAAGGAAACAACAATAGAGGTTATAGGGGCAGAACTGGGAAGTTATTTAAATAATTTATTCAAAAAAAAATAAAGCACACTAGTACTATCAAGAATTAGAATATATTATATATTGTATAGATATATTTATAGGAGTACTAGATAATGAACATGAATTTTTGACACAATAGACTGAATAGATTCAATGGAACAAAGTAGGAAATCGAACTTTAATTATGGAACATTGGAATCAAAGGATTAAAAATTTTGAATTTAGCAGATTTATATCTACATATCATCGATACTTGCTTTGATGATCGCAACTTGTTGGATCGGTATCAAAACCTCGAAAATCAAAATCTCGAAAATCAAAATCTCGAAAATCAAAATCTTGAAATTGGAAATTTCGAAATTTCAAAAATATCTTTCATATACGTATAATAAAAATAATCCTTTTTGAATATTTATATTGAACATTAAAAATAGTTTATTCTAATAATGTTGAAATATAAAAAACCAAAAACAACAGTATTAATTTATAGAAAAAGAGTATTGAAATTTTGGGTCTGTTACAATACTCTTTTCCAAAAGCCAGCTTTTCAACAATTAAACATACAATAATTCAATTTAAATATTAATTATAATTTAAATTAAATGCTCTGCAAAAGGGAGATATTCCAATTTTTTTTTTGACCAAACTTTAAATAGAAATTCTGAATTAAATAAAAATCGAATTATTTCTTAAATTTCGAAATTTTGATTTTAAAGATTTTGGTATTTTGAGATTTTGGAACTTCGGCAGATTAATTTTCGAACTATTTATGCCGACACGAGCTTGTCTTAATTCAAAGATATTTGCTTTTGCGTAATATTCATTTGTTTTAATCGAGTTTTAGAGAAGTTCGAAATTAAATTTGGAGTATGTCCTAAGTGTGTCCTAAACTGATTTTTTAAAATCAGTAATTTCAGATTAAAATCTGTAAGGCAAAAACGAAATATTAGAATATAACTCGCATCAAGCCCTTGTTTATTGTTGTTCATTGTGGAAACAAATCTTTTATAAACAAAATTAATTTGATAGCATTTTTTGAAATTTTTTGAAATATGTCCAGAAGACTGTCGTAATATAACTTATAAGACTTTCTTAAAGGCTGAATGGATACTCAATGAAAAAAAAAACAAACCTAAATGAGTTTTGATTAGGTAGTCTGGAAGGTAGACGTATAAATTAAACATCAAGCACAAATACAAGAGATTAAAATATTCGAAATATGCCAATGATTTTGAAAATTCTCTACTATGAGCTAAGAAGCTAATTAAATAAGTATTACTCAATAAAAATAATTAAAAGCATTTCATTAGTTGTTTATTGAAAAAAAAATTTTTTAATTATTATTTCATTATTACTATTGAAATACTAATTAAAAATATATAAAAAATAAATCGCCATTAGTAATTTAAAGTGTATACCATTGCAGATATAAATGATCAATTTTAATTTTTATATATTCCATGTCCACTACTAATTTTAATTGTATTTCATGTATTTCTAAGAAGCATCAGTATCTGACGATATTGCATCTTCATTTCAATTTTAAGCTCATATTCCCATTGTGAGCATCGTACAAATTAGTAAAATGAACAGTGTAAAATTAAACACAGACTAAGATTCATTTATTAATAGCAGCTTAAATTTGTTCGAAATAGAGATTCTAATTCCGAGAGCGTTAAACATTTATATTTCGAAAAATTTTCAAAAATTTTATTAAAATTTCTTCAATTTTTGTACAGCAATCCGATGATTTTACGAATACCGGTATTATTGATGAAGTCTGTAATACCTGTGTATTCCACTGATACCTAGTATTCGCCTGAAATCCCTAGTTCGAAAGTTTCAAATGTCACTTAGCACTTGGTCTTAATTTATTTTATATTTATACAAACAGTTAAATGACACTTGGATTTTTAAAAATAAGTCACGGCACTAAAATGTAATTAATGAACATAAGACCTAAGGCTAAAAACAGAAATGTGTATTACAAATGGCTCTGATTAGTTTGTAATTCCTGTATTGATCTTCTTTCTTATAATTACTATTAAACGAAATGTGAGTTTCATACTAATTGATTGTTGAAAAAAAGACAATTCTCTAAATTTATCAGTTCATCAGTAAATCTAAAAATTTTTTAAAAATTTGTTAAATAATTAATTCTTTATACTATTGTTATAAAAATTACCGTAGTAGTAAATTTCAATAATTCAATCTGAATATAAATGGAAACATAACTGGAAAATCAATATTCAAACATAGAATCCTATATAAAGCCGTTTCTATAGAAAAAACTGAAAGTTCAAGAGAGAATAATTAAGGTTATCAAAACACCACCATTTCAAATCATTTTAACCTAAACGAAAAAGAGTAGAATAAACTATGTCAACTCTGGGATACCCGAATAACCGTATTATATGCAATATATATATATGGAATACATTCAACTAATTGGGATTAAAAATGGGATACATTGAAGGCCAACTCTTAGAACATCTTACATTATACCGGCTATTGAGTCTTTTTTACGACTTTGGCTATTAAAGTTACCAAACACACAATTTCAAACATCCAGGTTTATTATAGAGGTATTAAGTAATGCTCGCATAAAAAAAGAAGTTGTACGACAACTACTCTAATCTCCTGCACTGGCCCAACTAAACTACTTTTGCAAAAATTTCAATTAGCCAGCTTTACCAAGTCTAGCATTATTTTCATATAAAAAGAGAAGTTGTATGGCAGCTAGGAGCAAAATGACTGGATTTCAATAGCGACGACGGTTATTGCATAAAAATGAATTTGTGAAAATTTCAAAATCCTAGCTCCTTTATTTTTTGAGTTATCGTGATTCCGACTATTAGGCTTCTGACTGATGGACATACATAGCTAAATCGATTTACTTTTCGATTCTGATCCGATCCATACCTATGAGTCTATATAAACCCTCTCTCCTCTCTGCGACCAAACGTAACGGCAAATTTAGGGTGAAACTTCCGGAAAGGGGTTGTGAGCTATCAAGATGACGTCATCACATAACGGTACTAAATATCTCAAATTTTTTGAATATATATACCATTAGTGGCGATGGCGCCATCTAGTGGTCGAAAAATGCATTACAAAATGTTCCTAAGATTTTGTAGCATTTTTATTAAAATGTTATATTTTTCCTGTTAGTCCATAAACTGGAACCAACATCTTACAATATTGTAGGGCATGATATTGTCTTTCATAAACATCTTGTTTCATCTGGATCGGTGCTACCATTTTTGAGATATTGCAATTTAAAGTGAAAATTTTTTTAAAAAAAAAAAAAAACCAAACTTTCAAAAAACCTACTATAACTGTGAAATTTTCAAAAACACCCTGTATTATTATTACACCATTAGAAAGGTCTCTTAAAACTCTTTCCAACGGTATATAATAAGTATGGCATATGTTGACAAATAGCCCCACCAGAGAACATAAATGCAAAAATGACGCAACAATTTTATTAAAAAATACATTTTCATACTTTATTTGTCATAAATTTATTTTGCCTTTTTGTTTTCCATTTGAAATATTTATTTTAAAATTTAAGAATGTACTTTATAGTTTGATACAATATTGAGTTGGGTTTTGTTTAGAAGATTTTTGAGGTATTTATATGTATGTAAAGTATAATTAGAAAGGACCTTAGAGTTGGTTATAAAGTCAGAATTATACGCTTTTTCCAGAATATTTATATCCTACGATTTTGAAGATTGACAGGGTTTTGAGTTGGATATAAAATTACGCTTATACTGTTCCAACAACCTGTATAACGTTTTATTTAGCCCTTTCGTTGGTTGGGCGAACAGGTTGTTCGCATTTGAATGCGAAATAAAGCCTTATCATTTTCTAAAATTTTACCAAATAAAGCCATATAGTAAAATTGATACAAATTCTAACACTAAAATGAAAAGAATGGTATAAGAATTCGGATACCTAATTCATTCAAAAAATTAATAAGTTCCTAATTTTTTTTAATACACTGTAATAAAACATGTTAAATAATATTATATTTTCATTACGGGGGCTGCCGCCCCCGAACCCCCGCTAACTCAATTATTGAAGCTAGATTTTGAATCCAACACTAAAATGAAAAGAATGGTATAAGAATTCGGATACCTAATTCATTAAAAAAATTAATAAGTTTCTAATTTTTTTAATACAGTGTAATAAAACATGTTAAATAATATTATATTTTCATTACGGAGGCTGCCGCCCCCGAACCCCCGCTAACTCAATTATTGAAGCTAGATTTTGAATCCAACACTAAAATGAAAAGAATGGTATAAGAATTCGGATACCTAATTCATTAAAAAAATTAATAAGTTTCTAATTTTTTTAATACACTGTAATAAAACATGTTAAATAATATTATATTTTCATTACGGGGGCTGCCGCCCCCGAACCCCCGCTAACTCAATTATTGAAGCTAGATTTTGAATCCAACACTAAAATGAAAAGAATGGTATAAGAATTCGGATACCTAATTCATTCAAAAAATTAATAAGTTCCTAATTTTTTTTAATACACTGTAATAAAACATGTTAAATAATATTATATTTTCATTACGGAGGCTGCCGCCCCCGAACCCCCGCTAACTCAATTATTGAAACTAGATTTTGAATCCAACACTATAATGAAAAGAATGGTATGAGAATTCGGCATAGCTATTTCATACAAAAAATAATCAACCCTAATTAATAAATATAAATATTCTGGAAAAGGGGGCAATCCTGGTTTTGAATCCAACTCTAAAATCCCTCCTAATTGAGAATCCCACATATACACATATATAAATATTCTGGAAAAGGCGTAAAACCCTGCTTTTGAAACCAACTCTAAAACTCCTTCCTAACTATTTAAATAAAAAAGTTTGGAAAATTAAATTGCTTCTATTTTCACAAATAAAATTACTTCTGATTTTGTAGCCCAAGGACCTTTCTAATTATATTTTTACATACATATTTAAATAAAAAAAATTTTAAAACTTTGAGGTTGTCACCTCCAAAATCCCTCAAAACAAATTGTCAGAACCAAACTCAATATTGTATCCAAACCTAAAATGCATTCTTACATTTTTAAATTTGCCAAAAAGGCAAAATAAATTTATGACAAATAAAGTATGAAAATGTATTTTTTAATAAAATTGTTGCGTCATTTTTGCATTTATGTTCTCTGGTGGGGCTATTTGTCAACATATGCCATACTTATTATATACCATTGGAAAGAGTTTTAAGAGACCTTTCTAATGGTGTAATAATAATACAGGGTGTTTTTGAAAATTTCACAGTTATAGTAGTTTTTTTGAAAGTTTGATTTTTTTTTTTTTTTTTTTTTAAATTTTCACTTTAAATTGCAATATCTTAAAAATGGTAGCACCGATCCAGATGAAACAAGATGTTTATGAAAGACAATATCTTGCCCTACAATATTGTAAGATGTTGGTTCCAGTTTATGGACTAACAGGAAAAATATAACATTTTAATAAAAATGCTACAAAATCTTAGGAACATTTTGTAATGCATTTTTCGACCACTAGATGGCGCCATCGCCACTAATGGTATATATATTCGGAAACTTTGAGATATTTAGTACCGTTATGTGATGACGTCATCTTGATAGCTCACAACCCCTTTGCGGAAGTTTTGCCAAATTTAGTATACCCTTTAACCTATAGTCATATGGTTATAAAAATTCATTAAAGCATGAATTGGTTCAAAGGATTTAAAAATTTCAATACATTTTTACTATTAAAAAGTATGCTGCAGTTGTTTACAATGAATGAAATAAAACTTTTCTTATTATTTTATTGGATGTTTTTAAAATTTACATATTAAGAGAATTATATTTTAGTTCGTATTTTATTAGAAATTGATTTTAAATAAATTTTTTAACTGTAAGATTAGTCTTTCGTATAAATATGAATATTGACATGTATTATAATAAAATCTGCTGGTTTTTAACGTGCCCATTTTGACAAAATTACCATTCAGCAAAAAACATGAAAGTAAGCAAATGGCCAAATGGCTTAACAAAATGTTTATTTTAATTGTTTTAGAAATGTTTTATTCGAAAAGTTGAATTCGATTCCAAGTAGCTTTCAGATAAAACTTGTATTGTGAATATGTTTCTTAGTAGACTTCGTTTTCATACAACCAAATTTTATCGGAAGGTATTCGTTCCCAATAGAGATTCCCATATTTTTAAACATTCCGTCGGAACTTTTTTCCCAATTCATAGTTCAAATTATTTTACAACGTTTATTTGTTTTGGAACCTCAAATGTCCAAAAACTTTCTGACTTAGATCCCATTGCTGAATTTTTCCGGAGGAATGTATTATTTTTCCTCCATGTCAAAAAAATTTCCGAATTTAAGTTCTTCCGAAAAAATTCACGTAGTGTTCTCAGTCCTAAAGACACTATAGCATATGTAAAACGTATAATCAAAATTAAAAGATCCATTAGAACTCCTTAATGATGCCATCCTTAACTTGAGTTTTAAGAAAATCAAGCTTGTAATTTAAATCAAGGAATAGGTCCGAAAGATTTAACCAATCAATTTTACAATTATTTTATTTTTTTCTTGTGAAAGCAAATATGGATTAAATTGCAAACGAGGAGTTCAATAATTTACAAAGTTCAGCGTTCACCAGAAAGAAATATAATACGAAGAAAGAATTTATTAATAAAGTTCTAATTCCAATCTGCCAATAAATTTATTAATCTGTCAACAAAAGTTTTAAAGTTAACAAGTTAACCCCACAAACTTTTTCCCTTACATTTTATTCTTAAATAATATTTTTTAATATTTTCAATGTTAAATTCATCGTATCGGTTTTTCTTTACAAAAACTTTTAAGTAAAATTTTAAAGTAAATGGAAATTGTTTAAAAGAAGTTTTGTTCATTAGCCCATTAAATTTTTGTAATTGATTGGAAAACAAATTTTTAAGAGCAACGTCAATAAATGTTTAAAAACTTTTATAAATATTTTAAAACATTTGTTCGACTTCTATAAGCACTTAAAAGCAGCTTTTAATTTTATGATGGATATAGGATTTAATTATTCATATAATTAGAATTCTTCTAACTCCTGTCTTTTGAAGAGATCTTTTACACCTATCCCATTGTTTCTTTAAATGTGTAGAGCAAACATAATCAAATTAATGACCTTTGCGAGAATGAAGCACTTCCTCCGACTTCCTGCCTTCAAATGAACGATGTGGTCACCTACTATACCGCCGTAAAATGTGGCTTTCTAAATATAATCATTAGAAACATTAAGCTTTTGCAACTACTTTAAGAAAAGGGTTCAATTATAAACACTTTATTTTGAGCCCAGGAATCTGGAAGACATTCGTTGATCTTAACGAACACTAGAATATAACTTTAGGTCTTTTTAACTAAAAGTTAGATATATAATATAAAATTGACGGCGGTATGAAAAAAGTTCCTAAAAAATTGGTCCTCAAAACTAAAATTAAAAAGACTCAATATGCAACATTGGTTCCAAAATACCATTTTTATGAAAGTCTTCAAAAGAAAGAAAAAAAGCCCCTAAATTTGGGAACTCCAAATTAGAGTTGCTCCTTTTTCCAGAATATTAAATTCGGGGCATTTTATTAAGTAATTGAGGTTTTAGGCGATATAGATACAGAATTAGGGTTCCAATAAAAAGTTTAGCGGTGGTTTGACGATTATATTAAATGGTGCAATAGGGATAGATAGAACTATAATTGGCTTAGGTTTTTTGAAAAAGGAGGTCAGCATTTCGAAAAACCAATTTTACATCAAAAACTACTCTTTCTTTAGAAAATTTAAAATTTTGGTACAACCAACTGAATCCAACTGTCATTTATCCTTTAAAAATACTTTTTGGGACTCTTTTCGCTGGGGTTTTTCTCCCATAAGAAAAAAGTTCCCAAATACAATTCTCTTAAGAGTTCTCAAAACTAATGACAAAAGTTGGCTGTTTACATAATATGTAAAACGTCCTCAAAGAGTTATATTTTTCGGACTTTTTTAATTTTTGGTTTTGGGGACTTTTTTTATACAGCCATAATTCAGCATTTCCCAAACTTAATCTTTAAATATTATCAATATTTTGTAATAAAACTTTTTACAATATAGAAAATGAAGAAAACTTTTTACACACAAATTGCATATTGACTTGTTTAAAACTATTTTAGGGTAAAAATATTTTTGTTCATATTAAAAATCTCAGGAGGATTCTAAGAGAGCAAACAACCTTCTTAAAAAAGTTCAGAATATTTTTTTTTAATTGTTGTTTTATTTTAGTTGTAAACACCATGGAAAATAATTTAAAAAAAAAAAGGTTGCTACTATAAACTTTTGATTTGAACTTTTAAAAATAAAAACTGCAGAAAAATTTTTTCTTAAATCTCTTTTTGTGTCAGTGTTTTAAGGTTTATGATTTAACATACTAACAACAAAGTTTTCTTTTGTGAAAGACCTCCTGTAGTTTTCCAATTTGTATATTAAAACATTTTAATATTGCATTTTACTCTTATTATAATAAACAAAGAAAATGGTATTTGCTCTTGTTAACTCTCGGATATCATTGTAAACACATCATAGTGCTTTAACTACGAAAATCTTGAAATAAATCCAAGATGGATTGCATAAGCTATTACTACTTGCAGAATGTTCTTGGGGATGTAATTGTCTGTAAAATCTGTTAATATTTCTTGTAAAGTCTTATTATTTTATATAGAAGCATCCCCGACCTGGTCTAACTTTACCTATCTGCAAAGTTGTTCTTTCTTTTGGCAAAAAAGTATTTATATCTAACTTCATTAAAATACGTTGAGATTTTGATGAATTATTATAGCTTGACTGTTCCTAAACTCCTAGAATCTCTAGACCCCATGCTACTAAAATCAAATTATGAAAGCTTCTCTTCCTGGATACCCACCAATAGTCTATGTTCCAAATTTGAGCTCTTTCCAACAGTTAGAACTCGAGTTTACTTGAAAAGCTTGGTGCTTTTGCATGCTAGCCTCCCGAACCCGCCGTTCGATATGGTCCATCTGCGAACTTAACCTAATTATTGACGTAAAAAACATTTATACGAAATTTGGTATGAAAATAAGTTGAAAATTATGCGAGTTATAGTGCTCACAGATATACATTCTATTTTTTTAACCGAGGACCTTAACATTTTTCTATATAAATTATAGTGTAAATTATAAAAGTCTATCTCCTTTTTTGATACTGAACCCCATGAGTATATGCGGATGATATTATTTACTAAATTGAAGTTAAGGACTGCATATTTTATAAACTTCACTTGTCTTTTATTATAGGATGTATATTTCAAGTATCCATAATTATTAGTTACAGTGATATACTAGTTTGAGACTAGATGGCGTGTAAGAGCTACCCGAGCCACCACTAGTAATCAATTAAATTTTCAGGAAAATGAAAGCAAGTACCTGAATTAAATTTCAAGTTTTTTAATTTTTAGTTTAGCTGATATGATTTGTGGGCTTCGGAATGCCTCCTTCCAGCTTTTTTTAAAGAAAGGCCCAATACCCTTTAAGTTATCGTGGTGGTGGATAAAAGGACAACTTAACATATTCCTTAATGGATTTATTTTTCAATGCTTCTGCGATTCGGACAAAAACTGCAGTTCATATCAACGATGATTAATTTGACTTTTTAAAAACGTAGGATCAATTATAATATACCTGTAAGCTATCGTTCCATGGATAAAATGAATATATTTTAGTATTTTCTGTAATGATATGTAAAATATTTATAAAATAAAATGTTTCTAACAATTTACTCTGATATTCAAATTGAAATGTCATGTGCATTCCATATTAACTTTTATACAAATTTTTGATTAATAAGAGATAAAATAGTTGTTTTAAAAGCTTTGTCAGACAAGATAAATCCATTTATTTCCAGTCAAAGAAGTTCTAAATTGTATTTGAATAAAATGTCGTTTTTGGAATTTATATTCGGTTCCATTATTAAAACGTTTTCTTTTACATATTTTTAGCACATTTTTAAAGAATTTTGTAAAAATGTGCCTATATAGCTTCACTCTGTCCGTCCGTCTGTCCGTCTGTCCGTCTGTCCGTATGTTTACAAAAACTTTTACATCGTTTGAAATAGAGAAAAGAAGTTTTAACCACTAGTAGGTATTACAAAAAAAATAATTTCGTAGAAGAATTTTTTTCTGTAGCCCCACCTGTTACGGGGCTACAGCCCCCCAAAGTTGGAAAAACCCCTATATTTAATTTGTTATAACAAGAGTTCTGTTAAATATATTTTCAATGTGAAAACGGCAAACGATAGCTGGTTTCATAAGCTTTATAAATATTTAAAAGACAAATGTTTAGGGTTGCCATACGGTACAAAAATTTAACATTACACAAAACTCAATTTTTACAAAATTTTTGGTCACATATATCTTCTAAACGGTTTAAGATAGGGTCCTGAAATTTTGGGAAAAGTTAGATCTTCAAATATTAGTAGGAGTCGGTTAACAAAATTTTTTTGCCAAGCCCCCTGTTTAGGAGCTATAAGGGCTCGAAAATTGAAATTTTGCTATTTTTAAGCACCTGTAACTTGAATACCTGTCCAATTTTTTTTTTATTAATATACAAAATTTAAAGGCCCAACATTATATTTTAACATATGTTAAAGGTTTTTCTTAAATTTAAAAGGGGTTCCTTAAATTGAAGAAAGTGTCTCTCAGTTTTACCCATTTTTGCTTAGATTATAATTCTAAGTAAAATTTCAAATTTTTGTGGAATTCACAATTTAATTCATAGAACCTAAAAAAATGGAGGGGGTCGGAGGGGGGGGGGAGTTAGATGAAGTTAGATCCTTGAGAAACTTGGAAACCTTCCCCATTAAAAGCTATTCGTCAACAAATTTAAAATAAAAACTTTACTGTTAGCAGTAAATTTTATAATTAAGCAGTAACTATTTCCAAGTAAATATTTCCAAAGTTAAACTCAGTATGTAATACAATATAAATTTGAAAATGTGCTTTTTTAAAAACCCTTGGTTTTTTTTCATCACTTGTTTTATTTTATATTGAGATATTCTTTTAAAATTTATGTTATTTTACATTTAGTCTAAGATGTTAAATAAAATCTTTAATCCTTATATTTGTAACCGAGGAGATTGATATAAAAAGATTCATTAGTCACTGACATATTATGTATGAAATGTGCATTCTTACAAACAAAAATTAAAAAAGTCCCCATTCGCAATAAATAATACAGGGTGTTTCTTAAAATTTTCAAAATATTTAAGTTTTTAGAAAGTCTGGATTTTTTTTCAGATTTCATGATATAAATATGAGATTTATTTGACAATTTTCTTTGTTTATTTAGCTAGAGTACAGATATATAGGGTAAGTATGTATCTGTCAAGTTTCGAATAATATTTTCATGGTTCAGTTATGATCATAAGAAAACAAATATAAGCCTTTATATTGAGATATAATATAAACTGTACAAACACATGATATGAAAACATGGAAATTTGGCAAAAAAATTCACTAATGGGACAAGTTATAAAAGGTGTCAGAAGAATGTATCTTCATCAAATGTATGTTTTTTTATTTTTCAAGTGCAAATTGTTTTAATGTAAGGCTAATAAGCCAATCTATACAATAGATATATGTTGGAACAGGGGGTCATATTATATTCATATTATTAGAATAGATCATAATGAATCCCACATACAATTTAAACATGAGATAGTACTAGCCTTTATAACATGTAGAAATTTCTTAGATTTTTTGTTTATATTGTAATATGTTGTATTTGAGTTATGTGGTATTCTATATCTGTGAGTTATATTATTCCATTAAATTATTTGTTTACATTTTGTATTTGTTTATATTATTATGGTTTATATATTTTTTTTCAAAGATATGAAATTATTAATTGTTGATTAACCGATTAGTTTGAACCCAAAGGCAAATGGTAACTGTGACGAGTCGAAAACCAGAAAAGTTTTTCAATTTCACTGGGATTCGAACCTGGTCCTTTTGCATTAAAGATTGACACTCTAACGACTGTGTCACCCATCCATTAGATTTTAGTTATAGGAATTAAATGTTTAGGAATTATTTAAAATATGGGTGAAAAATTGTAAAGTGGTTGAACAAACTGAAATATTTTAAGCCATTTAATTTTATTATTTTGTAGTTGTAATTCCTTGTGAGTTGATCGTATCACATTTTACAATATATTATACAAGTTATAACGGTAAAACCTCTAGTCATAGCTACACTAGGATGTAATTCAAAGTTTTTATATGTTCACTTCAAATTGAAAACGTATTTTACATTTTATTATCCCTTTGATACAAAAATAGAATATAAAAAACTATTCAAAAATTCATTGTAAATTTGCCTAATTCACAATAAAATGATAAAATACTAAAAAAACGAGAAAATAAAAAACCCATGCATATTTGTGTTATCATGTCTGTGGTCATACAGTGACTGGTCTTCTGGTGGTTAAATTAGCAAATTAATTATGGACAATGAAAATGTAAATGTAGCTTTATTTTGTATAACAAATCCAAACTTTAAGCATCCATTCAAACCCTTCTAAATAATTTGAACTAGTTTAGCCTTGTTATATAGTATTGCAAATTATATCGGGTTTTAAATCAATGTATATTTCTGTTCTTCTTGTACAGCATTTGCAAATCAGGATGTTGGGTTATAAGATTATGCTAAGAATTTCTGAATGGCGTCATTGTCTTTTGCAGTGCGAATAAGATTGAGAATGTTTGATGTCCAATTTCTAAAATTTCCCAACCATGCTATCTGCCTTCTTCCAATACCTGACTTGCTTTCTCTTTCCATTTCAGTAGGTTCTGTTGCTGTTTTGAATTGCTGGTAAGTTATCTGTAGATCTAGAAACGTAAGTATTTTGTTATCTAATAGAAATCTGTTAAGAATCACTTTGCTCAATTCTTTTTATTTTATAAAGTCTTTATTAAAGTTTTTAATCTATTATCCATTTGTACATACGAAGTTTTCCTTGTATTTCTTTAGCCGTATGACTATTGTTCATTATACTTGTATGACTATAGATCAAAGGTATGGATCGGATCAAAATCGTAAAGTAAATCGATCTAGATATGTATGTCCGTCCGTCTACCCGTTCGTCCTCCCGATAACTCAAAAAATTAAGGTGCTAGGATTTTGAAGTTTTCACTAATTCGTTTTTATGCAATAGTCGTCATCGCTATTCAAATGCAGCCAGTTTGCTCCACGAGTTTTTCAATAGTAGTCAACTTTAATGGCCACTCTTTGAATAAAATAAAGTTGGTGTAGTGGAAGAGGTTCGAAAAGCTGCGTTTCAATTTATATTTTCTTTTTGTTGATATATGAGTTATGATATATTGTCTATATTACGATAATATGGGTATCCCAGAGTTGACACAGTCCACACTACTGCACTCTTCTTCGTTTTGAAATAATTTTAAATAATACAAAACAATACTATACTACAAAAATTTTTTTTTTATTTTTTATTTAAAAATTCCATGAAATTTGAAAATTTTTGTTAACACCCATGTGTACGTAAGGATACTCTTACATACATTTTGATGTTTTACAGAATATATATTCCTGTAAAAACTTATGTTATATACGAAAATATGCTAACATTGAAATTCAGAACTCACAACATAAATTAAGAGCAATTATTATTTTCATCAAATGAATAAATTGTGTACACATTTTTAAATAGGCATTTTTCTACATAAATAAAACCCACTATTTACTCTGTTTATAGTTAAATAAATTCTCCGATGTCAAAAACATTTAAATGAATAAAATTCTATAAAATTTACGGAATCTTGATTTATATTACAAACAGTGTTGGAGCGACAAATGAAAGCACAAAAAGATTTTTAAATATATTTTATAACACTGGTTTTAAAAATTTCGAACACAGATTTGTACAAAATGCAGCTAGTACAAAGATAAGCCGAACGTATAATGGGAATCTTAAAAAGCTTATACGAAAATAAACGATTCCTGAAAATATTTGTATTCAATTTTGAAATGTCCTTCAATAATATATATATACATTATGATATTGCATACTTTTCCTGAAACGAATTTTAATAATCAAACAGAGCGCCGGAATGTCAAAGCAATTGCAAAACCTTAAACACAGAAATTTTTCATAGTCTGAATTAGACTACTATATATTTAAAGCATCCTAAGCATATCTTTATCTTATCAAGTTCTACTTTTTTAAAAAGTGGCACAAGTGCTTTAGATAGATAATAAGGCACAAATTTAAAGGTTAAAAATGTTAGCTTTATAATCTAAACGATCAAACAGAAATGACAACTAAAATCAAAATGGCAACATTCAACAGCTAATATTTGGTATATCAGCTATAAAAGCTAAAGTGTCGATGTAACTCAAAACTAAGCTCAAATTTGAGCCAACTCATACTTTGTACTAATTTATTCCTCAAAAAAGCTCAAACCCATTAAAAATTTTTAATTAGAACGTTGGCCTGTTAATCAAAAGGTTTCGGGTTGAAACCCCCAGTTTAAATTGAGCTTTGCATTTGAGTTCACTCTTTTACAATCCTGTTCGATAGAAATTTTAACCACGCCTAACTCAAATTTAATAAGAATCAAATTTGAACTCAATTTTTGATGCTGAAATTTCTTACTCATTTTACAAATTTCTAAAATTTTGTTTATGACTGTATTTCCATCTTTTTTATTATAATAATAGGTAATATTTGTTGTGGTATGTTAACACAATCAACAAAGTGTTTGAATATACTCACTTTAAAATAATCTTGTTGTTAAAAATTAAAATCAACCATAAAGGTTATCGCATTATATATTGGAGAAGTAAATTTCAAAAGGATTTTAAACATTTGGGTCACGTACACAAAATTTATATAGAATTTAATCCGTAATATTATTTATCTATTGGGTGGATGTGGTTTTTAATGTTTTAATGCTGGTAAATTTATCATATGGGATTGGTAATATGGGCATAGAAATTCTAAATAAAATCAAATCCATTTTAAATATTTAAGGTGTTATTTTATTTTTAAAATAAATGTCTAGTAGATGTAGAATCTTCTACAAATTTATAAACGTGTGTCTGTTGAAGTGATCTAGAACTTAATTATCAAACGTTTCTAAATATTTTATTTCTAAGGTTGTATTAAAAATTTCCAAAGCGTTTTTAATTCATAAATCATATCTCGTTTTTCTCCTTCAAAAGCTACCGGAAGACATATACTTCCTGTTAGTGTCAGAGTTTTACTCAAGATGACCACATCTTCCGTGATGGAACAGCCCCGTAAACCTAAAAAAAAATTGGACAAATTATATCTGATGATGACTTTTTTGCGATATATCCTGTCTAATATCATATCTTTTGGAGCATACATCATAGTTATGTAGATAGTGTTAATATTATTTATTTACTCTGCTGACCTAACAGCTAGTTGAAAATGTTCTCCTAACACTCAATATTTGTTAACATGAGTAAAACCAAATAAATAAATGTAAGTTATTATCGTCATGAAGCCATTTGTGACATAATTTGACATTTTATATGTCAAGTCCCCTAAAAGTATGCAATTTTTGATTTAATTTTTTATTAAGACAATCATTTCATTGAAAAGCTTCGAAAATCTTAATCTTCGTTAAAATTTAGACCTTCATGCACCCCAGCAAGAATACAAAAAAAAACGTTTAACACCAAAAGAAGAAAAAATTCTAAAAAAAAACTAAAAGAATCGCACATAACTTAAACTTTCGAAAGACATTTTGTAAACAGTAAAATATTTCAAAGGATGTTAATGTCCTTCCTCCAGTTAAATTTAAACATAATAATTTTTCAAGCTCCACCTTGAAATTAATATTCCTAGTTCGAATAAACGGGTACCTCTAGCTCCTTTAGTTTCTGAGTAGTTGCTGAACTCGGGTACCTCTTCTCCTTTATTTGCTGAACTCTTTCGATTTACTAAAGCGATCAATAGCTTAATTGATATACTTTTCAATGCAGGTCCGATTTATTATCTTCAATCTATAGCAATCTATTCTTTATCTAGGTATCAAAAACGGTTATAAACGGAGAAGCAATTTTATTATGTTATCCCTGTTTCTATTATCCGTACAGTTATCAAAGTCAAACAGTAAAATTGATGTACTCTCTGTGTCTGATTTGTACAACTTTTAACATTTAAATCCCAATAAAAAGTGTTCCCCTATTCGTTTGAATTTTGAAATATAAAAAATAATGTTTAATAGCTATTAAAAAAGTTTTATTATTACTTTATTTTTTTCTCACAAAAAAATGTCACTCGAAAGAAGTGACAAATCAAAATAAAACATTTTAAATATTATCATGACTTTTACTTTTATTGTTTTATTTTCATTTACTCGTATTTACGGGATTAAAACATTAAAAAAAAAAGTTTTTATATTATATCCCGACTCCTGAGTATTATATCCCACTCCCACTTTACCTAATTTTCTTTTGTTCTTTGATCCTTGTTTTTTGTCAATAAAAACATTTCTGAATAAGAAGAATGAATGAAAAAGAGACTTAACTAATTTTAAAATAATAAAATTAAAACAGCAGCAAAGAAAATCAAAAAAATCTTTTTCATCATTTTAATTTTATTTTCATTTAAATTCTGTAAAAAAAAATTCGGGTGTGATACGATTACTCGTATGTTAAAATCTCACTTTAGAACCTCCTTTTCAAAACCAAACTTGGAATGAATTTAAATACATTATGCCTTATCTTGTAGTTTTAAGGATAGGAATTGGGAAAGGAAATTTGTGAGACGATTTGGGATCAAGTTGGAGAAAGCGAATAATTTTGAGGGGCAGCATGAAGATGGATGTTTAGGTTCTTTGAAAACTTTTTAGGATCGTAAACATATATATAAAAAACTTTGAGAAACAGGTTGCATGGTAACTGATTCCATTGTCGCGACGTAAGCATATCAAACGAATTTTCATGATCCGTGTTTCATCAACTTACTAATTCAACCGTGTACGCCTGTCGCACTTATTGTGTTACGTTGGTAAATATTGAGAGAAGGCATTAATTTGTTTATTTGTTTGGAGCAGGTATTCGTCCCGATAAGATATCTATGAAACAAGTGATTACCTTTTGACCAGACAGTGCGCCGATGGCTAGGTGAAATAAGCGTTGAGATAACACTGGCATCATTTATAAGACAGATATATGGCTAGATATAGGCTCTCCACTGTATCGAAATATCCCAGCGCGATTTAAGGGGCTTCAGCATTTTTTTTTCTATAAATAAAAATAATCAAGATAATCACAATTTTAAAAACCAGAAAGATACAAACAAAACCAACACTTTTTATTATCTTTTATTTTTAATATTAATTTTTTTTTCTATTTACAGTTGCTCTTCCATTTGTGTGACAAGGAAAATATAAAACTTATTTTTGGGCTCAAATTTTATAAATATTTATAATACTTAAGTATACTTATTTTTATATGTATTTTAGATCATAATCTAGAAATCGTTCTACAACATAATTTCATCTGAGAAAGTGAAGATTGAGAAACTAGCGGCAAAAATAACGTCATCTGACGAAATGTAGTTAATGGGTAGTAAAATTTTTGTAACAATACAATTTTGACGTAAACATTTTCTAAGTTGGTTTTTGCATTTAGGTCAAAATTTTTCTGTTACATCGATAGACGGATCGGACAACGAGTCAATAAGAGAATAGATCATTTAATAGTGAATAGAAAGAGATAATAACACATATGATATTCGCATACAATTACACATTACATTGACTTATAAATATGTTTTCAGTTTTAAAACGGCTGGGTGGCTCAGTGATTAAGTGTCGACCTTTCATGTGAAAGGCCCGGATTCGAATCCCAGTGAAAATGAATAAAAGCTTTTCCGGTTTTCGACTGGACTCAGCTACCATTCGCCATTAGGTTCAAATTAATGATTTAATCATTAATTAATAATTATATATCTTTAAAAAATAATTAATTAATATAACAATATAAATAACTGCCAAATATAAACAAATAATTTAATTGAATAATATAATGCACAGATATAGAAACCATATAACTCTAATACAAAATATTACAATATAAACAAAAATAGAATTGTATCTATTGAAAATCTAAAACGTTTCTACATTTTATAAAGCCTAGTACAATCTCATAGGTAGATTGTATGTGGAATTTATTAAGGTCAATTCTAATAACACGAATATAATATGACTCCCTGTTCCAAACATGTAACTATGGTATAGACAGGCTTATTAGCCTAACAGGTGAACAGTTAGCGTTTAAAAAAAAAAATCGGCTTGATGGAATTATTTTAATCTGCAATAATAAAAAATACAATAAAATAAAATCAATATTAAAGTCCTTAAAACTTTACGAATCCCCATGGTGACCAAATATAATATAAATATACAAATATATAATATAAACAAAATAAATAATATAGTAGTTATAAATAAATAGAAAGTATTTAATGAAAAAAAAAAATTTTTTAATAAAACATAGATTATATTTTTTACCCAAATAAAAGATAATGTTTAAAAAAAATTCGATAATCTACGAGTTTTTTTTTTCAATATTTATATTGTAATTTAAATAAATAAAGAAATATTATAGAAAAATTTGGTAGGATATGATAAACAATAAAAAAACTTAAGTTTTTTCCTATATTTCTCCCTAATATAAGTTAATATGTACTTGATTAAATAATTTAATAAAAACGAAAAAGAGTGTGGTAGAGTAAACTGTGTCAACTCTGGGATACCCGCATGACCGTAACATATACATTATATCATGCGGTTATTTACTTTTGGCAAAATTTAAAATATTTAGCTTTATTAGGTGTAGAGTAATGCTTATATAAAAGAAGGAGTTGTATGGCAGCTACTCGAACCCTTTGCAGTAGGCCAACCAAATTTTGCAGAAATTTTGGCCATAAAACTAAACTACTTTTGGCAAAATTTCAGACACGCAGCTGCAATAGGTACAGAAAAATACTCATATATAAAAAGAAGTTGTATGGGAGCTACCCGAACCCATGGACCAAAATGGCTGGATTTAAATAACGACTCCGGTTTTTGCATAAAAACGAATTTGTGAAAATTTCATAATCCTAGCTCCTTTATTTTTTGAGTTATCGTGATGACGGACGGACGGACGGACATACATCGCTAAATCGATTTATTTTTCGATTCTGATCCGATCCATACACTTGAGTCTATATCTACCCCCCCCCCTCCTTCTCTGCGTCACAAACGTAATGGCAAATTTATTATACCCTTTGACTATATAGTCACACGGGTATAAAAATTTGAAGTAAGTATAATATATGTGTCCTGCTATTTCAAAGGGTATATCTTCATGGGTTATTAGTTAAATCTTACTTAATTTTAATATTTAACAAGTGATGAAAAAAACGAAGGGTTTTTATAAAAGCAGATTTCCAAAATTATAAAAAATTTAAAAATTGATGCAATTAAATATATTTTGGTTCATCTATTTGGGTCACATGTTAAATAATCAAATACCTATTAACTGATAGTTTTAATTATACACTTTACCTTAAATGGGTATAGACTGCAGGTATATGTTAACCAAAACACCAAAAGAAAACAATTCAAAGTTAGAGAAGAGAGGAGAAATTAGATCCTCAGAAATTAGTAGGAGTCGGTTAACAATATTTTTTTGTCAATCCCCCAATTTCAAGGAGTTATCCGTTCAACTTTTTTTTTACCTTTTATGATAAAGATTTTTCTTAAATTTAAAAGGGATTCTTTAAATTAAAGAAATTTTCTCTTAGTTTTAACCATTTTTGCTTAGATAATAAAATTTTGGGTAAAACTCCAAATTTGGGTGGAGTTCACAATTAATTCCTAGAACCTAAAAAAATGGAGGAGGGAGGGAACAAGAGAGGGTGGGCAGATCCATCATAGGTTTGCTAAGCAAATATTTGGGAACCTTCCTAATTGAAGGGCTACTAGGTCTTCAAAATTAAAACTTCTATGTTCTTATAAAACAGTAACTTATTCACCGGTTTAAGTTTTTTCAAAATTAAACGTTAACATTGAAGCTCCAACATTATATTCGCATTTCTTAACAGGTTTTCTTGAGTGCATTGGGATTATATTCTAAGTATTGATTTCACTATTAGTCATAATTAATAAATTGATGAAATA
Source organism: Dolichopus griseipennis (assembly GCA_963082915.1). NCBI lineage: Eukaryota > Metazoa > Arthropoda > Insecta > Diptera > Dolichopodidae > Dolichopus > Dolichopus griseipennis. Next base: position 316,060,205 of record OY720441.1, on the reverse strand, counting down.
ACTAAATTATAATATTATCTCTTATTTTTATATAATTTGTTATAAAAGTAAATGATAAAATACTTAGTAAGAAACCCTATATAATTTTGAAAATGGGCTTTTTAAAAATCCTTGGTTTTTTTCATCACTTGTTAAGTGTAATGCACGCTTTTTTCTTAACAATGTAATAAATTAAGTCAAATATTAAATTATGCATTCAAAAATATTATAATAAAAAAATCTTTATATATTTTTATTTCTTTTATCTTAGTAAAATAATATTTTTTCATTTGTTAATAATGCACTCATACAAATCGCGTTATAAATTCGCGTAAAAAGGTAAATTGGGTGTTCGTAACATTTGGGGCAGGTGAAGATCTAACTTTACATTTTATTGCATATCTTTACAGCAAAAAATTTAAAAGGTATATATATATATTTTTATAAAGAATCGCTAAAAATCTTCAATACTCCATATCTCAGAAACAGTGACTAATAGGCTCCTAGTGCCTTATGCCCCCATCCAGTGGAATTTTTTATTTGTTTCAATGCCTTCCAATCTTAGTTGGTTAATAGAATACATAAATATATTATGGAAAGTAGTTTTTTATTTTCAATCACTTTCATAATATTATGATTTAATTTACCAATTAAACAACTATTGACACAATAATTATTACAACAACTTAAAAGCTGAGCTACTAATATCATCTTAAATTTAGACAAATAATTTAACAACTAACTATATACAAATGCTTGTATTTTCATAATGTCTAGAAAATTTAAAAAAAAAGCATCAAAATAACAAAATATCAACAAAAATTAGTATAAACGGGTACATGCAATAAAGCCAAGTGAAATAAAGCCAATTGACTTTATTTCATTTTCATATTTGAAATACAGCCAAAAAACGAATTTTTAAATTTTATTTCAAATTGCTAATTTTTTTAATGTGCAAACAATTGAATTGTTATTTTTCAGAAATTTTGTGAAAATTAAATATATATTTATACAATATTTATATTTATGTGTACGTGAGATTATTATTTAGGATGGATTTTAGAGTTGGATTCAAAACTAGGGTACTCCCCTTTTACAGAATATTCATATATGCGTGTTATGTGAGATTTTGAAATAGGATGGATTTTAGAGTTAGATTCAAAATCAGGATTGCCACTTTTCCTAAAATATTTATATACGTGTATATGTAGAGTTGTGAATTAAGAGATATTTTAGAGTTGGATTCAATTCAGAATCTTGTAGATTCACATAATTATATTCTGGATATTTAAATAAAAAATATATAAATATTCTGGAAAAAGTGGCAATACTAATTTTGATTTGTTTCATGTTTAAAATATTTTTGGCGTTATTTCTTAAAAATTTTGACTTTATATCTTTTTCAAAAATTTTGAATGGTTTTTAAGTGAAATAAAGCCGAAAATTAAAAAATTATAATATTGTTTTTATTTCAAATGTGGTATTTGCCTTTATTTCATTTGGCCTTATTGCATGTATATGTATAAACTATTTATTTATATATATATACGTATATATTAAAACAATTAAGATCAAAATACTTACCATTATAATTTAAATCACTATTACAAGTAATTTTTGATGTATTTAACACGAGGCAAATCAAAATATTCAAAAAGAACAATTTAATATCAAACATCGTCAACTTAAAAAATTTTTCTGATTTGTTTTTAAAATAAAAAATCAAACAAACGTACACAGAAAAAAAAATTACCAAAAAAAAAAAAATAAATTGTTTAAAAAAATCCTTAAGATTATTTCTTAAAAAAAAAACAACAAAATAAAAATTAAATTCTTATATATCCAAAAAAAGAACAACAACAAAATGACAAAAACAAAACAAAAAATTCCAAATATCTAATCTTGTTTCCTTGTTTATTTTGATTTTTTTGACTTTCTTCCTTTTATTATAATATTTATTTTTATGTCTGTATATGTGTCTATTATTTTGATTATATATTATATTTTTTTTGTTTTTTTTATTTTTTTTGAATATTTTGACGTCTCCCGATTTTATCCAAACAGAATTTACTGTTATAATATTCACTTAAAATCACCTAAATTTTCATCTATAACTTAATTTAAATTTTTTTCTGGTTATTGTTATTCCATTTGAATTTCAGTAAATTTTAGACAATTTCAATATTTTCGAATGTCAAATTAAGATCCTTAATCCACAGAAGGAGGAAAAATTCCTTTTTATCAAAACTTATTTTTGTTTTTGGTTTTTCTTGAATTTTTGTGTGATAAAAATTTTAATTTTAATAATAAATCAATTCTCAGATGTGATTATAAAATGTATTACAAAATATACTTATATATTTTTCAAAAAATTTTTTCTATATTTGTTAAGAAAATTCTGACTTTTTAAAGAATTTTGGATTTTAACCGTTATAAAAATTTTACGGACCGTTTCTTATATAAATATTTGCGCGATTTATCACCGGCAACAATTCAACATCAACTGAATTTAATATTTTGTAAAGTTGCTTAGAATACTAATGTTTCTTATTCTTATGTACTTTAGTTTTGTTTTGAGTTGTTTTTGTTTTTGTTGTTTTGTTTTTTTTTCAATTTTGGAAAATTTTTAGAGAATTTAACAGAAAGGAACACGCACATGGTATTCATATTTATAATAAGAAATATAATTCTTTTATATAATATATTGTATAAAAATATGTATATAATATTTATATAAATATAAATATGAGAACAAAACAAAATAGAACGAGGAAGAGTGTAGTAGAGTAGACTGTGTCAACTCTGGGATACCCGTATGACCGTAACATATACATTATATCATCCGGTTAATTACTTTTGGCTTTATTAAGTGTAGTGGAATACTCATATAAAATAAAGAGTTGTATGGCAGCTACTCGAACCCTCTATCGTAGACCAACCAAATTTTGCAGAAACTTTGGCCATTACGCTAAACAATTTTTGGAAAAAATTCAGACACCCAGCTTCATTAGGTGGAGAGTAATGCTCATATAAAATAAGGAGTTGTATGGCAGCTACTCAAACCCTCTGCAGCAGACCAACCAAATTTTGCAGAAACTTTGGCCATTACACTAAACAATTGTTGGCAAAAATTCAGACACCCAGCTTCATTAGGTGGAGAGTAATACTCATATAAAATAAGAAGTTGTATGGCAGCTACTCGAACCCACTCCACTAGACCAACCAAATTTTGCAGAAACTTTGGCCATAAAACTAAACTACTTTTGGCAAAATTTCAGACACGCAGCTGTAATAGGTACAGAGTAATGCTCATATAAAAAAAGAAGTTGTATGGCAGCTACCCGAACCCATGGACCAAAATGGCTGGATTTAAATAGCGATGGCGGCTATTGCAAAAAAAGGAATTTGGGAAAATTTCAAGATCCTAGCTCCTTTAGTTTTTGAGTTATCGTGCGGACGGACAGACGGACGGACGGACAGACAGACAGACAGACGGACGGACATACATAGCTAAATCGATTTATTTTTCGATTCTGATCCGATCCATACACTTGAGTCTATATCTACCCCCCCTCCTTCTCTGCGTCACAAACGTAATGGCAAATTTATTATACCCTTTGACTATATAGTCATACGGGTATAAAAATTAAAGAGAAATGTGTTAACTGTAAACAACAAATATGGAGGAAAGAGAATAAATTGTATTTTGACATTTGTCAGTAATGAATGAGTTAGAGTATATCCTAAGATGGAATTTAAGGAATTGAAACATTTTTGATGGTTGTTTCATTGGTTTTATTGAAAATGGAAAATGTGTTGAGTTAAGGAAAAACAGTTATAAAAGAGAAAATGTAATTGCGGAGTTAAGAGTACAGGAAATGGGAAAAATGATTAGGAGAATGTAAACAATTTAGTATCTACAGTTTTAAATTATAAAATTTTTCCTGCTAAATGATAACAATTTTACTTTAAAATTTTTTGTATGTATTATATAATTATAAAATAAAAAATAAAAGAGAGAAAATAGTTATATAGAGATAGAGAATAGAGAATAATTAAAAGTAATATATTATAAAGAATGTTCTAATAAAATTTTTGTAAATATTACTTTTAAAATGAACCAAATTCCTTTTAACTTAAATATTCCCTTCTATCTCATAATATTTAGTTTTAAAATATGAAACAATAAAAATGTTTTTTTTTTTAAAGTTATTACACTCTTGTTGATTATTTTGATTAATCTACTAGAATCTAATCAAATATATTTAAAAATAGAAGTTATAATATTTAATTGTAATTTAAATTGTAAAATTTTTTAGGTTATTATAGAACTGTCAAATTTAAACTTAAGATAACTGTCATTTCCTTTAGGTTAATGTAAAAATTTACTTGTAAAACGAAATTCTGTTAATGAGCATGTTTAAAACAAAACCGCCTTTGCAATTCATTGTTTTTAGTTAATTTGGACTTCGCTTATTTTTTTAATTATTGTGTTTATAAAAATTCCAGATTTTATTCTGTTTTCCGTAGATTTTATTATTTATTGTTAAGTTTAATATTGTCTTCAAATTTTGAACCTTTGTTCCCCAGCTATCAAGCTTGAAAGATCTACAAACTTAAGATAATGATAGATCTAAATAACACTTAAGCAACATTATTTATTTTCAATTAATTTAACAATTCTACTTCTTCCAATAATTGGCTTTAAAATTAAAATTTTGAATTATTTGATACGAATAAAAGTAAAAATAAACAAACGTATAAACAAACGTTAAACGAAGATGAAGTTAAAATATTTATTAAACAAAAGATATTTTGACTTTATTCTTCAATTTCTTAAATTAGAATAAGATAATTCTTTAACTTTTTACAAATTAATGTTATGAAATTTTGTCCAAGAAAAAACAAAAATTAATTTTATCTTATAAACTTGAAATAAAAAAAATTTATATTTCCCTTGTTAAAATTTCATAATATGAAATCAAAGTAAAGAAATAATTACAAAAAAAATATTTTGCGTCCACCACAGAACCAACCAATATTACAGGAAAATCATAATGCGAAACTTCTTTCAAAGATTATTTACTATTGCATACATATAATAATTTTTATCAAAGCAATTAACGCTTAATGATTATAAAATATATAAATTTTTACCAGTTTTAATTTAGCTATGAGTCATCAATAGCCCTGATAACTTGAGTTCAGCAGTTACCATCATATACAAATGAATTTTTACACAATTACGGCTGGATGGTACAGTGGTTAGAGTGCCGACTTTCATGTGAGAGGCCCCGGGTTCGAATCCCAATGAAAGTGAAAAAACTTTTATCTGGTTTTCAACTCGACTCAGCTACCATTCGACTTTGGGTTCAAATTAATGGCTTAATTAATAATTATATATCTTTAATAAAAAATTCTTATATAGGTAAGTAGCTACATTTGGTTTAATTTGTCTAACATTACTTAAAGTTAATATTAGTTTATTACTGAAACATAACTGATATATAAAATTTGAAAAAAAATGTCGCTTAACCGTTTAAGCTGTACACGTGTGCACAGATAGACTTACGTACATACGTACACACTGATCGACATCGTAAAACATATGTTTCATGAGTTCTAGCACAGCGGAGTATGGCTATATTATTTAAAAATCTTCGGGTTCAATTTTTGGTGAGAAAACAATACCTACCTATTTCATATAAGCGGTTGGTAAAAAAATTATTTATTACAAAAAATACCTCCTTTTTTTAATAAAATAAATTACTACATAATACAATATTAATATTTATATGGAACCGCATTAAAATGTCATTATATTTACTAGGGAATTCACATTTTAATTTATAAAATTGTTAACAGTACTCTCAATAGACAACATTATAACATTTGCATGGAAATTCTTTTCAGATATTGTTGAGAAACATTGTTGCATAAAAAAATAAACAAAATAATAAGCTTCATAATATTCTAGCAACATTTTTTTCAAACAACAACAAGTTTCACATTGATAGTGATATAGAATTAAAAATTAGGCAGCTCAGATATCATGAAATAAATAAAGGACATTTTCACTTGAAAATTCCCATTTTATATTATTATTTTTTTTCTCTTAATAACATTTATAAATTTTGTAGAGTTTTACATTTAGTTTACATTTAGGAATTTTTCTCTTTGATAAATTTTTAATTTTTTTATTATTTACGACATACGATATTAGAACTTATGAAAGGAAGGGAGCTGGTTTAGAGGAAGTAAATGGTGTTATACTAAAAAAGAAACGGAGCGAAATTTTTCTTTTTTAAATAGTTATTATTATTTTGTTGTACACCCGTTTGTAAACCTTATTTTTCAATTTTAGAGTTCCTTTCCATTTAAATCTGGTGTATGTTTTCTACATAATTCGTTCTACCAAACAATATTATTTGGTAATATTTTGTTGTGTTTTTGTTTCATTCTTTAGTTTTAGGAAGTTGGGAGGTAGCTAAGATAAGTTTTTTTCAGATATCAGCTGATTTTATGGCATACGTAAATATATATTTTATATATGTAACTAATGTTTAAGTAACATCGCTGTCGGTATATATGCAACGCAGAGCTATACAATGTATATACGAACAGCGATTATGTGACATACATCAAACTACAATCAAATACAGCGTATGCCAGATTCCCGCATTTCAAAGTATGAAATGGAAAATAGAAAAAATATAATTTATGCTTCCGTCAGCTTAATAAGCTTTAATCAGAGCTTGAAAATTTAAATTTAGTATTATGTGTTAATGAAGTGTTATATAAGTAATGTTACATAATTATTGACCCAACATATCTGGACTTTTCTCCTCCAGGTTGTTCTTAGTCTTTTCGTCTACCCTGTGGGTTCCAGAGCTTGGCGTGTCACTGATATTATTGGCCGGCTTAGAATGGGATCAATCCACGTCCATTTCTTCTTTCTGATTTGGACCCATAGCGTCTCTTGGTTTGTTATCACCCAAAGCTCTTCATTCATTATTCGCCTAGGCCATAATATGCGACATATTATTTGTAAATATTTATTCACAAAGGCTTGTATTTTTTGTATGTTGTTTCTTGATACAAGCCATGTTTCGCTTTCATATTGCGTATTGATTTTACACATGCTTCGAAAATTCTTATCTTTGTTTCGCGTGCTATATGTGTGTTGACTTCCATACTGCCCATAGCCTTGCGAAGGCACTTCTAGCTTTAGCTATTTTATGTTCTATGTCACTGTTTGCACGACCATCTTTCGTTATTTTATCTCCCAAGTATTAAAATTCTGCTACCTCTTCTATTCGGGTATTGTGTACGAGTAGTGGTACTTGGCTTATGTTGTTTGTTCTCATACATTTGGTCTTGTTTGTTTATTTTCAAGCCTATTTCTTCAGCGTTTTCTGCCAATTTATAGAAGGGTCTTACATTAAATTTGGTTAAAATTTAAATTTACCTACTTTGAGGTAGAGCAGTTTACTTACTTTGAGCAGAGCAGTTTCTAATACTCATCCAAGATTGGTTTTTATTATCCTTTAAGAAATGTAACTCTTTAAGAAACTTAATATGTTATATGTATTTGTTATTTATGATATTTCAATTTTCGCAGTTACTGCCATTATTTATATTTGTTTATAGATTTGTACCATTTCCTTTCAGATTTAATATATTTCCAGTTCATTATAAGCACTTTCCTTCAGTTTTTGTATAGAGACCTATTTGGAAGAGAGGAAAAAATCAGTGTATAATATAAACAAATTTAAGAAAATTATGATAGCAATCAAATTTTTGAACAAACACTAAGAAACAGAAAGGACAAAGAAAAAAGGATCATAGGAAACATATATTATAGGTACACATTATTCATACGTGTGAATACATTATATAGTGTAGAAAAACAAATTGGATTGATCTTTTCTTCCTTTTAGGGCAAATCAATAGACAAGAAAATAATAAAAAAATATAAACAAATTTGTCCTTTTCAATGTTTATATAAATACAAGGTCCCCTTCCTTTTATAAAAATAAATAACAAAATATGAATAAGTAATTTTTAAAAAATATTTTTTTTTGGTCCTTAAGGGTATTAAAATACAGAAATTTAATTTTCTGTAAATAATATTTATTTCTTTTTGTATATTCGGATTTTTCTTTTTTATTTAATTTGATTTTTAAACTTCTATATGTGGTAGATTCCCACACTTTTAAAATATACATTCGGTCAACAATGTCCTTTTAAATCTACCATATAAAATTAAAAAATCAATAATAAAGGAATAGGAGTTGGGGAAAGTCAAACAGAGATCTGCAAATTCCTACACTTTTTTATATGAACATTACGCTGTACCTAATACATCAGGGTATCTGAAATTTCGCCAAAACAGTTTTGTTATATGGCCCAAATTATTTTGTTTGTACAAAATTTGGTTTGTCGACCGCATAACCCAGAGATGACGAGTCTACTGTATTACACCCTTCAAAAAGAATGAGTTCGAAATTGGTACGGAATTGCCCGAAGCCTTGGTCCGATTTTATTGTCCCACACTTTTAAAATATATGTACTTTGAATGTACTTTTGAATCTACCATATAAATGTAAAGCTTGAAGGATTATCGTTTAATTATCAAAATCCAATTTTTTAGAATGCAAAAATTTTTATATATCGTACAATATCACTGGAAAAAAGTGTGGTTTAAGAAACCAGATTTTGGAAAACCAATCTATACACGGTGTCTAGAACTCAAAGGCACGAACAAAGGAGGAGATAGAGAATATTAGCGGAGGTTCATAACAAACCAAATTAAAACAAAAAAAAAAATTATATCGAAAACAGTTAGAGATATGACTTAAATGTGGGGACTTTAATTGAAACTGACTTTTGCATTTGAGTCCTTTTGACTCTTCCAGGAGAGATAGATGTACAGGGGGATGAAGTTTTTTTCATTGAAAATTTTACAAAATTACTCTGCAAACAGTAGCCTTGGAAACCTTTTGTTATAGAGCCCTCTGTCCTTCCGGGACAAATTTTTTTTGTTGGTTAAGATCTTCTCCGTTAACTCAGATTTTTGTGCCTTTGAGTTTCGGACAATAATTGTACAGTCGAAATATATAAAAAACCAAACTTCTGCGCTCAAATTAAATTTACTAGTGAGCGCTGAATTTAAGTTTACAGCTTACACATTAAAGTTTCGGAATTCCAAAAACCATAGGTTAAAAAATTCTCCCTTACTAATTAAATAAATTTTATTTTGGAATAAAATTAAGCGAAAAACCTCTTTTAAAGAATTGCATAAATAACTTTACAATGAGATTTAAATTAATATGTATAAGTCTTTTAAAATAATATTCATTTATTCAATGAAAGTTACCGAAGCAAAATTCAAAAAGTTAGTTTAACTTTCAATGATATAAAAATTTTCTAAAAATACACTTAATATTAGAAATGTAATTTAAATTAAGAAGGGCGACATATTTGATTGTTTATAATAAAAATTATTTGTTTTATTTTATATGCATATACTGTAGACATTGTTGCTATAGCTTTTGTACAAAAAAAAAATTTGATAATAGAAACTTAAAATATACTTGTTAATAATACAAAAAAAATTCATAAAAAAAAAATTATTCATGTTTAATATTACATATTATGTTCTTATTTTTATCATTATTTTTTTTTTTTTTTTAAATATTTTGCTGAGCTGGTCAACTCATTTGAATTTATTAATATGTTTATTAATCTAGGTCAGTAAATTAAATTAACTTAAGTATGTTATGTTAAAATAAATTTAGGAATAATTTTAGTTATTAGTCTTATAATAGGATATTGAATAGTTATGATATAATAAAAATTTTCAGATTTAAAATTAACTTATGTTTATATTATAGAAGTTAACGATTATATTTTACCAATCTGTTTTTATGAACGATTTCTTCTTTATTTTTTGAATTTACAATTTGTATATTAGAACCTTCTATAGTTTTTATTATGTGTGGGCCACTATATAAGGCATCCAATTTATGAGCATTTTCCTTTCTTAACAAAACTTCATCGTTTATTTTAAAATTGTATCCTTTCACGTTTTGGTCATATAGTCTTTTATTGTTTAGTTTAGCTTTTTGTAGCAAGTATTGTGCGTGTTTGTTCATGACTTGTAAGTTGTATTTAAGTTCTCTACTGTAATCGTCAAAGTTGTAAATTGGTTCGATTTTGCTGTTAAGGATAAATTCTTGTATTGTTGGTGTTTTACCAAAAACCAATTCAAATGGAGCATATTTTTCTTGAAAACTCACATTTGGTGTTGAATTATGACAGTAAGTAAAGTATTGTAAGTAATTGTCCCAATTGTCTTTATTTTCATTTATATATGAACGTAAGTATTCGTTAAGAACTCTATGGTTTCTTTCTACGGTTCCTAGTGTTTCATGATGGTAAGCTGTAGAACACTTATGTTCAATATTTAGCAGCGAGAGAACTTCTTTCATTATTTGATTTTTATACTCGGTCCCTCTATCTGTTAAAATATTTTTCATAGGTCCGAATATCAGAACACAATTCTCAACTATGGCTTTTGCAACTGTTTTAGCTTCTTTGTTGGGAATTGGTACTGTTATTAAAAATTTAGTCAAGTCGCAAATGATTGTTACTGCGTATTGATTGTTGTTTATAGTCCTTGGTAAGGGACCAATTGTATCTATTACTACTACGTCAAATGATTTCTGTGGAGTCTCTGTCAATTGTAAAGGTTCTTTATGTTTCATTTTTGTCTTATTTATTTTACATTTTCTACAATTTCGTATAAATTTTGCTATGTCTTTTGCCATATTTTTCCAATAATATTTTGTTCTTAACTTGGCATATAATCTTTTCTGTCCCATATGTCCTCCAAATATAGGATCATTATGATACTGGTTTAATAGTTTATTTATATCGAGTCTCTTTTCAATAGTTTTAGGAGTATTTATTATCGCTATTTTTAGTTTATTTAGGACTTGATTGCCTATTTCCTTCAATTCATTTATAGTATACTGTGTAAATATAAGATCATTATTATCTATTTCTAATTCGTTTAGATTTAAATTATTAGTTTCATTTTCTAGTGCACGTAAAAATAACTCTAATGTTATTTTCTTTTTATTCACGAATTTATTCATTTTTAAATTTGTTATACAATTTCTTTTCTTATATATTTTGGCTAGCATTTCATTATCATTTTTTATTATTTTTAATTTGGGGACGTTCCAATTTTTTAAAGCTTCGTAGATTTTAATACTTTTATTATTATTACCGTCTTCCTCAGAAGAATGTATATCATTATGATTATTTTTATTTTTATCATTATTATCATTGTTATTATTGTTGTTATTGTTGGACGATCTTGTTTTCATTTTTAATATTTTAGCGGTATCATTGTTTTGTATCGTTGCATGGGTCAACCTTAAATCATTAATGTTTATGCGTGATAATGCATCAGCTACTACGTTTAATTTGCCTTTTATGTATTCGATCGTAAAATTATATTCTTCTAAGTCTAATCTCATACGTGTTAGTTTGGATGATGGGTTTTTTAATGAAAATAAATATGTTAACGGTTTGTGATCACTTTTTACCGTAAAATGTGTACCGTAAATGTATGGTCTGTAGTGTGTAATTGCGAAATGGATGGCTGCTAACTCTTTTTCAATTGTGGATTTATTAGATTCACCTTTTGTAAATGATCTTGAAGCGAATGAGATTGGTAAATCTGTACCGTTGTAATTTTGAGTTAGTGCAGCTCCTACTGCATCTTTAGATGCATCCACAATTAATGTGAATTCTTTTGAAAAGTCAGGATAGTGTAATATTGGTGGTTTTAATAACGAATTTTTTAATTTTTCAAACGATTTTTGACAACATTCGTTCCAATTGAAGACTGCTTTTTTTCTTGTTAAAGCATTTAAAGGTTTTGCTATTCCAGCAAAATTAGGTATGAACTTACGATAATAGTTAGCGAAAGCTACGAAACGTCTAGTTTCATCTTTATCTTTTGGTGTTGGATATTTTAGAATTACCTCATATTTAGAGTCATCTGGATATATACCTTGATCGGTACATTTATGACCTAAGTATGTAACTTCAGTTTTGAAAAATTTGCACTTTTCAGGATTTAATTTTAAATTATATTGTTTACAAATTGTAAAAACAGATTTCAAGTTTTTCATGTGATGATTTTCGGAACAGCCTGTTACTATAATGTCATCCATATAAAGGAAACATTGTAAAGGTGTCGCACCTGCAAAAGCAAGTGACATCATTCTAGAAAATGAATTTGGAGAGACGTTAAGTCCGAATGGAAGAACTTTCCATCTATAGCTACCTGATTGTGTGCTAAATGAAGTTATGTCTCTAGATTGTTCATCTAGTGGTACTTGATGAAAACCTGAGTATAAGTCTAATACTGAGAAGAATTTTGTTCTACCTAAATTGTCAAGAATGTCTTCTATTCTTGGAAGTGGAAATTTATCCGCTATTAATTTTTTGTTAACCATCCTATAATCAATACACATTCTCCATTTGTTTTGATTACCTTTTTTCGGTACTAAAATTATTGGGCTATTGTAATTTGATTGACTTGGTTCAATCAATTTATTTTTTAATAGTTTATTGACTTGTTTATTTATTTCATCCTTTTGCGTATGCGCTTGTCTATAGTTTTTGATGTAAACTGGATTGTCATCCATAATTCTTAATTTTTGTTTATAGAAGTTATTGACAGACATAGGGTCCGTTTCTAATTGAAAAATATCGGCAAATTCATTACATAGTTTTAATAATTTGGGTATATACATTTTATTTGTATTTTCAGATATGATCTGATTTAATTCTTTAATACGGTTATTGGTCTTATTGTAATTTTGTTTTAATTCTACTATTTCAAAATCAGACAATGGTAAAGTTTTTAATTTAATACTAGATGGAATCAATTTATTTTCTGAATTCGTATTCATAACGCGAACAAAAGGGTTCTTAGAAGACACTATTGTTCTTGGTATAAATACTCCTTCTGAAATTTCTTGATCCAAAATCAAGCAATCGTTATCTGAAGGCAAAGAAAATTTCCTTACAACTTCTGAACGAGCCGGTATTACCATTGTTTGGTTATTGGGTCCGTTAAGGATTGGAATTTCTATAATATTATAATTTGTTTTTATTGAAATTCTCATATTTTCATAATTTATATTACATTTATAAAATTTTATGAAGTCTTTACCGAGTATACCATCGGCTGGTATATCGAAATTATCCGGTACAACGTGCAATTCGCAAGGTAATTCATAGTTTTGTACATAGATTTTTGTACATACTGTACCCAAAGATTTTATGTAATTGCTTGTTATACCTTTAATTTTTATAGTATTATTTTTATTTAAGTTGAATTTGTTATTGACAGATGAGATTTTTACTAAAGAGATATCCGCTTGAGTATCTATTAAGAAATTAAGTTTAGACGTATGTAATTTTGTATTTAGAGAAACATAGTCTGACAAATTTAAATTTAACGTATATACATTTTTGACAGGATTATTTATTGTTCTTCTGTATCTTGAGTTTCTGCCCCCCTCTGCCCATGCCATTGAGGGGCTGTAGTGTTTTCCAGGTACCTGACACTACCATAATTCCTATTATTGTTTCTATTATTTTTACGATTATTATTAAAATTATTATTAAGATTATTATTAGGATTGTTATTTCTATAATTGTTATTTCTATAAATGTTAGACTGATTATTTCTAGATTTGTTTTTGTTAAAGTTGTTATACTTATTATTATTATTATAATTATTAAAATTTTTGTTCCTGAAATTACGGTATTGAGGTTTTGTATTGAAAGACAAAACCTGTTTTTCTTTATTCTCCGTATTAATCTCTATCATAAATTTTGCAATAACTTCTTTTGGATCTTCAAATTTAGAAGATGCCAAAACCGATTTTACCAGATCAGACCTTGCTGATCCTCTACACATATCAACCGTTTTTTCGACTGATAATTCGACTGCTTTTGTGTTGCTGATCCCTTCCATTATTAAAGATCTTCTAAATTTTTCGGCTAAATCTTCGGCCTGTTTAGCAAATTCTTGTAATGCAACTCTATCTGCTTTTAGAGCTTGCATTCTACCTTCTATAATTTTCGAATTTTCTGTTTTAATTTTTCTTTTTAATGTTTCAATAATTTTACTAGGGGTGTCTTCATCTGTTATTACTTCTCTTGCTTTTCCCTCTAATCTTGATAACATAAAGGATTTTAGTAGGGCTTTTAATGTAGTCGAAGTTGCCATTTCTTCCAATAAGTTTACTGAGTCTATATATGATTGTAGACTTAATGGATCCCCGGAATAATTCTTATTAATGGTGCAGGAAGCTAACTTCAGAAATTCTGGATTTGTCAAAGCCATTGTATCTATTACGGAGTCGTTACTGTCTGTCTCAGATTCGGATTTAATGTCGTCTGGTATGTTCATAAGACTATTTATACTATTTGGTACTATATAATCACAGTGTAATACTTTATACACCCTTTGTAACCTATCTCTAGCAAAGTTGAAATGCTCTATTAAATTTCTTTTATTTTCAGTTATACCCCACAATTTTTGTATTAATTTTAGTAACCTATTATAACACCTTGTAATTCTTATTTTGTTTTGGACTAATGTTGTTTGGTTTTTTGACCTGTGTTTTTTTAATATTGTCTTTGTAGCTTTTATAAAGTCGTTCCTTACCGTTATTAGTTCTTTGTACATAGGTTTATATATTATCAAATTATTAAACACATAGAAAAATTTATATATATATACATGTAAGGGTGTTTTATCAAAAAATCAAAATGCTCATATTTTGTCTAGCGTTAAAAAGTTCAAAGTTATAGTATACATTATTACATTAATTCCTTAATTATCGGTTCTAAATTGCAAGGTTTTACTTTAAAAGAAATGTTTTTTTTCTCTTTTTTTTTTTTTTTATTTACTTTCACTCAAAAAAAATTTATTTATATTATTTAGTTTTGTTTTGTACATAACTATATATTCTACTTTTCCTCATTTTTTTCTTCTTTTTTTTTTTTTTACTATATTTCTAAGATTTTATATTAAGCCATATGAGTTTGCTATTTAGTATTACAATATTTGCATATAGAAATAAAAATTTTGTACATTATTTAATTTAATTCGTTAAACATTTACGATTGACAATATTATTTAGCTTATTTATACAAGTGTATATAACATATTTAGTTTATTTTAATAATAATAATGGTGAATTTATATTTAAACGAGAATTTATTAAAAATTAAAGAAAAAATTTGACTTATCTTGTGTTTTTTTTTTTTTGATTACTCGATTTGTGGTACTCGCACCTGGTATCTCCTTTTAATATTTTTCCTGATTCCGTTGTAAATTAAGTTCACTGCTTCAAGTACTTTGATAATTGCGATAATTAACAGGATCCAATATACGTTGTCGTGTTGTTCTTGGAGTATATCTATTATAATGTTGTTGTTGATGTCGCCCTGGGTGTCAATTTTTGATTTAGTTCCACCCATGATATCACTATTTTTCTTTTAGCACTGTTTCTTTTCGTTTTTGTTTTTTCAAAAAGAGTAAGAAAAAATTTTTTCTTTTTTTTTTTTTTTTTTTTTTTAGTTTATTTTATATTTTTTTTTTTGAATTTTCAAATTATTTTATTTAAATTTTTTGTTCACTCACTGATAGTTTTTATTTAGACAAGTGTTTTTCTTTTTCTTTTATTTATTTATTGTTATTTAGTTTTTAGTTACACATAGTTGGTAATATATTTTTTTTTTTGTTGAGGGCTAATAATTCTTGTCCCTTTTTTCACTAGAATTTTTCTTTATATAAAATTTTTTTTATATTAACCCGAACCGAAATAAAAGGAAACTTTTATTAATTTCCCTTTTTGTCACGGTCGCCATATAATGGTATTCATAAAAAGAAACAACATGTTTTATCTTCTACTTAAAACTGAATGCTTTATTTTACTTAATTACTATATTTATAAACTTAATACTAACGCTACTAATACTAATAAACTTTCTATCTTATTCTTATAAAATTGTGCCATATCAGTATACACATATACAACAAAATCGATAATTAGTATCGATTACTTTTATCATTTACTAGAACTAAACATAATATAACCATTGCATTCCTTTAGGTCATTGCCTTTATGAAATATATGAAACATATTTGATTATGATCAATCATTATGATCGTTCTAAATATTATATACCATTGCATGATTAATCATTGCAGGTTATTGTAATATATCAGATTCATATTTCTATATTGGTCAATGCACTTATATTTAATCTGATATTTAATGATTTAAATTAGAATGGGCAATCTATTATGCCATACTTAAGTTCTGTACTTGAATGTATATTTTATACTACAGAGATTTAAATTAATATGTATAAGTCTTTTAAAATAATATTCATTTATTCAATGAAAGTTACCGAAGCAAAATTCAAAAAGTTAGTTTAACTTTCAATGATATAAAAATTTTCTAAAAATACACTTAATATTAGAAATGTAATTTAAATTAAGAAGGGCGACATATTTGATTGTTTATAATAAAAATTTAAAAAATCTTAAAATCTTTTAAATTAAAAATAAGGCATCTACTTTTACCTGTCTTTGATATCCTCGTAAAACTAATTAACTTTTATTAACGATTGAACTTCAGGTCATTCAAAGTATCATAGTTATATAAAGCATGTTAAAAATTTCTATAAAAATTTGTCATTTTGTTCACTTTGATAATAAAATTGTGAAAAGACCCTTTCACTTTAATGAAAAGGTGATAAAGTGAAAGAGTTTTTAAAATTTTTTAACTTTTGAAAATTATGTACTGCATTATTAATGAGAAATTATGATCCCTTTTTGTTAAGTTAGAAAAGTGTGTTTTATGATTTCTTAAATAACTAATCCTGATATATTTGATTTGCTTTTGTATACAAAATGTAGGTTAAAGTTTTTGTACCTACTTGTATATTGATTCCGATTCAAAATTCAAATAAAATTCCTACCCTTGTACCTTGGGACCTATAAGTCTAGACTAGATTTAAGAACGAGAATAAGGAAACGAGCTACCAAAAGCCTTGGCCCAATTCTATAGAAACCAATTGTCTAAAAATTACTTACGTAAGTTTCAAAACTCTAACTCGCTTAGTTTTTGAGATATCGTGCTCAAGGACAAACAGATGGTCACACTCTGCTGGATCGATTTACTTTTCGATGCTGATCCAACACATACCTTTGACACTATATCTAGCATGTCTAGATCGATGGCAAACGGAGAAGTAATTTAATATACCCGTAACCGTTTTTCTGTACGGGTATAAACAGAGTCCACGATATTGTATTAGACACCAAAAAGGCGAAAAAAATTTAGGTAAGTCCCAAAAAGTGACATAATTTTTTGGGGGTTTTCATTTGCTCGGACTTAAGAGTCAAACTTTCTCAAATTTTCTGACAGTATTAAGATTTTACTTAAAAAATCGGTATTACGTTTATAAAGTAACGTCAGTCTGGCTACTGTGCCCTCAGAAATGGGAACTTTTCTTTTTTGGTTTTAAAATTTCTAATAATTTGTGTGTCAGTCCGTCCGTCCATGGGTGTCCATTTGTGTGTCAGCACGATAACTCAAAAACTAAAAAGACTAGAATTTTTCAATTCACACAAAGTCATTTTAAGACAATTTCTAGGTTCTTTATTATTATACCCTACACCTATAGAATAGGTAAAAGGGTATATTAACTTTGGTATGGTGTTTGTAACCACCTAAAGGAAGCGAGCTAGATATGGAAAAGTATATATATTTGTGATCAGCGTGACCTCCTGAGTCGATATAGCCATGTCCGTCCGTCCGTCCGTAGGCACGATAACTCAAAAAATAATGGAGCTAAATTGATGAAATTTTAACTGTAGGTTACTAGAACTGAAAGTACGGCGGGGATTGCATATGGGCGAAATCGGCCCATGGGTTCGGATTCTGGACCTTTTAATCGATCGAAGGGCTAACGAACATATATAAAAAATCACGATAACTCAACAACTAATGACGCTATCTTCATCAAATTTGTGCTGTAGGTTACTAGTAACGAAACTTCTGTGGGTATTGCGTAAGTTCGGGATTGGACCATGCTTTCGGAACCTAGAACTTTTTGATCGAATTTAGGCCAAACGAGCATAATTCCGAAACTAATGAAGATAGAACCTCCAAATTTGGTATCAGGGTGTCCCTTCCTATTTCCTAAGTGTCTTTGAAATTTGGACCTCATTGGAGTTGGGGGTCGGGGACCAGCCACACATTTCCGAAAAACTTGAAGCATATCTTTAAAATTAATAAAGATAGCAACTTGAAAAAATGTAGAAGCTTCAAATTTGGTGTTCTTTACTATCTCTTGCGTGCCCCCCTAATTTGGGATCATTTGGAGTGGTGGTTCAGTACCCCTCTTAGACCTCCCAAGTTTTAAAAGCTTATACTCGAAATTACTAAAAATAGTAACTTAAAATTAAAATAGAACGTTCAAATTTTGTACAAGGGTTAACTAGTACTTAAAGTACAGCGCGGACTGTATAAAACCGAAATCAGCCCAAGGGTTCGAATTCTGGACCTTTTAATCGGTTTCAAGGCTAACGAACATATGTAAAAAATCGCATTTGTGCTGTAGATTATTGGTAATGAAACCAGGGCGGCAATTGCGCACGGTGAGGTTTAGACAATGGGTTCGGAACTTAGAACTTTTTGATCGAATTCAGGCTAAACTAGCATAATTCCGTAACCAATGAAGATAGAACCTCCAAATTTGGTATCTGAGTGTCGCTTTCGATTTCCTTAGTCTCCTTGAAGTTTGAGCCCAATTGGAGTAGTGGGTGGGGACCAGCCACTCAGTTCCGAGGACCTTAAAGCATATTTTCGAAATTAATAAATATAATAACTTGAAACAAAAGTAGAAGCTTCAAATTTGGCACATGGGTGTTCTTTACTATTTCCTGCGTGTCCCTCTAATTTTGGATCAATTGGAGTGGTGGTTCAGTACCTCTCTTAGACCCACCAATGTGTAAAAGCTTATCATCGAAATTAATAAAACTAGTAACTTAAAATTAAGATAACACGTTCCAATTGTGTACAAGAGTTAACTAGTATTGAAAGTATGACGGGGACTGCATATGGGCGAAATCGTACCATGGTTTCGAGTTCTGAAACCCTTGAAAAGCTCAAGGGCTAACAAACATATATCTTAAAACACCATAACTCAAAAAATAATGCCGCTATTTTGATGAAATTTAAACTCTAGGTTACTAATAATGAAAGTACCATGGGAATTGGTTCTGGTCGAGTTTAATTTCGAAGCCAAAGAATATATTTCCTATTTCCTATGTGTCCCCGAAATTTTGACTTAATTGTAGTGGTTCAGCTATGTTCAAAGGTACTTGCTTCATTTATGTAAAATTTATTTTTATATTTAAATGAATTATATGAAAAGGTCTAAATTTGTATATGTATTTTAGAAATACATTTATTGCATATTTTGCGTTTATAAGCTTTTCTAATAGGTACATAAACAAGCCATTTAAAATAATTGCAATTTTGAAAAATTTTAATTATTAAATATATTAGCTTTTTATCACAAAATTTAATAATTCAAATTTTTTCATTTAGTAATTGAATTGGAATAAATATATTTTCATTTGTTTCAAGTTTTTTTGTTTTAATATTTTTAAATAGATAATATAAAATAACGGTTTATTTTATTTTATACATCATAGTGGGTATCATACATCATATGGGTATCTAAAAGTTGACAAGGACAACTATAATCTCGTCGTTTTTTGTCATTTCGTTCCGGACCCTTAATTGTTTCTAAAGATATAAGATAAAAGAGAAGAAAGTATATGACTTCTCACTTTGGTATGGCAACATTAGTTTAAACTTTTAATACAATTTTAATAATATACAGTATGAGGATTACTTAATTTAACAACTAATTAAATAACAACTTAGATTAGTAATTATAAAAAATAATATGGTAAACTGAACAATAAGGTCTATTTTAAGAAAAACGAGGAAGATTATAGTTGCCCTTGTCAACTTTTAGATACCCGTGCATACCCACTATGGTGTATAAAATAAACCGTAATTTACTTCCCTTATACATTTAACTCATTACCCCATAATTTTGACGTAAAAAAAAAAAAAAAAATTAACAAAAAAAAAAAATCACAAAACAAAAAACAAAATTTTCATTCATTGTCCCATAACTTTACCTTAAAAAAAAAAAAAAAAAAAAAAAATAAAAAAAAAAAAAAAACAAAAAAAAAAAAAATTGGCCCACTCAAAAAGTCCGAAGGTCCGAGTGATGTCCAACTTTGCCAAGTAACTTGCCCTATTAATTTATCTGCCCAATTTTAATTTTAACCTTGTAGCTTCATTAGATTCAATGTTATTGAATTGAAAACTTTGTATGGCAGCCCCCTCAAAATGGGGCCCTAACATTTTGAAACTTCATATAAGTGCTCGATTCATTATATAACTAACCGTGTGTAATTTTCAGCCTCGTAGTACAATTAGTTTTGAAGAAATTCATATTGGTGCAAAGAAGTTGTATGGCAGCCCCCCGAAAATGGGGCCCTAACATTTTGAAACTTCATATAAGTGCTCGATTCATTATATAACTAACCGTGTGTAATTTTCAGCCTCGTAGTACAATTAGTTTTGAAGAAATTCATATTGGTGCAAAGAAGTTGTATGGCAGCCCCCCGAAAATGGGGCCCTAACATTTTGAAACTTCATATAAGTGCTCGATTCATTATATAACTAACCGTGTGTAATTTTCAGCCTCGTAGTATAATTAGTTTTGAAGAAATTCATATTGGTGCAAAGAAGTTGTATGGCAGCCCCCCGAAAATGGGGCCCTAACATTTTGAAACTTCATATAAGTGCTCGATTCATTATATAACTAACCGTGTGTAATTTTCAGCCTCGTAGTATAATTAGTTTTGAAGAAATTCATATTGGTGCAAAGAAGTTGTATGGCAGCCCCCCGAAAATGGGGCCCTAACATTTTGAAACTTCATATAAGTGCTCGATTCATTATATAACTAACCGTGTGTAATTTTCAGCCTCGTAGTATAATTAGTTTTGAAGAAATTCATATTGGTGCAAAGAAGTTGTATGGCAGCCCCCCGAAAATGGGGCCCTAACATTTTGAAACTTCATATAAGTGCTCGATTCATTATATAACTAACCGTGTGTAATTTTCAGCCTCGTAGTATAATTAGTTTTGAAGAAATTCATATTGGTGCAAAGAAGTTGTATGGCAGCCCCCGAAAATGGGGCCCTAACATTTTGAAACTTCATATAAGTGCTCGATTCATTATATAACTAACCGTGTGTAATTTTCAGCCTCGTAGTATAATTAGTTTTGAAGAAATTCATATTAGTGCAAAGAAGTTGTATGGCAGCCCCCCGAAAATGGGGCCCTAACATTTTGAAACTTCATATAAGTGCTCGATTCATTATATAACTAACCGTGTGTAATTTTCAGCCTCGTAGTATAATTAGTTTTGAAGAAATTCATATTGGTGCAAAGAAGTTGTATGGCAGCCCCCGAAAATGGGGCCCTAACATTTTGAAACTTCATATAAGTGCTCGATTCATTATATAACTAACCGTGTGTAATTTTCAGCCTCGTAGTATAATTAGTTTTGAAGAAATTCATATTGGTGCAAAGAAGTTGTATGGCAGCCCCCCGAAAATGGGGCCCTAACATTTTGAAACTTCATATAAGTGCTCGATTCATTATATAACTAACCGTGTGTAATTTTCATCCGCGTAGTATAATTAG